>VZRV01006684.1:121353-143159 GCA_013398115.1 Falcunculus frontatus | reverse complement strand
GGTGGGGGCTGCACACCTTCATGGATGGAGGGAAGAAGACACAGTTCTGGGAAGCCTGAGGTGCCCTTTTGTGTGTCCCCCCTCTCCCCCCACCCCATGGATGTCCCTCCCATGGGAGAGCTGGGGCTGCCCATGGGGCTCACCTGCTCCCCTTGGCTCAGCCCAGTGCCTTGTGGCTGCTCATGGAGAAACAAAAAGAGGCAAGAAATGTCTAAATTTAAAGTGCTGGAAAATCCAACCTTTTATTTACTACATTTTTGTGACTACATAAACGCTGAAACATTGTAACGCTGAAACATTGTAACACTGAAAAGCATGATGACATCATCCCTTTCTTTTTTTTTTTTTTTTTTTCTTTTTCTCTTTTTTTTTTTCTTTTTTTTTTTTTGCTTAGCAAACACAGCAGATGATATTGCACGGCATAAAGTGAGAACAGTAGCAAAGCTTAAAAAAAGTAACTTAAGGAAATCTTAACGCAGTACAGGAGATACTCATACCCAACCCAGGGCAATGCCTAGCGCACTGCACTTGTCATCGCTACACACAAAAATACAGAAGAAGCGCTTGACTAAGAGAGAGAGTGAGGAAATATCAGCAATCAACCGTAATTAGGTACAATAATCACTTAGTCTGAAATGCAGATGCAACGCATAAACTACTGCTGCTTCCTAATGGGCGAACTAAAGATGGCAGCAAAGGGCTTTAGCAAAATCTTCGCTTCGTTTTCGTTATTTTTCTTTTTTAAAAATTTTTTTTCTTTTTCTTTTTTTTTGGTTTTTTTTTTTTGTTTTGTTTTGTTTTGTTCCGTTGCTCTGGAAGAACTCCCGCTTGCTCTGGGAAGGTTTCCTACCCCTGCGGAGCCGGGACCTGTGATTGTCTGTGGCGCTGTCCGAGCGGCGGGGCCGGGAGGGGAGCGCTCGCAGCCGCCCGGGCGAGTGGCCAAAGCCGCACCGTGCGTGCCCCTGCCCGGCTCCGGCTGCGCCACCAACGCGGCGCCACGGGGAGGATGCAGCAAGTGCAGTAAACGCAGGACATTCCGTGAAAAACCAAACTAGCGGAGCAGGACAGGCAGGAGCGGCTCCCGAGCACGGTTTGTGCGGGGCTCGATGGCTCGTGTGGCTCTCGGAGTGACACCGCCGCCCCTCCGCCAGGAGCGCAGCTCATCGCACGGCTCCTGGGCTAACAGCAGGCACGGAGCCAATGGCCACCGACAGATCATTTCATGATCCTTCCTTTCAGAGCGTCTTTATTGCCCCATTTCAGTACTCGAAGTATAAAAATGTACCTACAAAGTGTAACTTGTGACCAACAGCTCAGGCCCTGCCCTCGTCCTTCCCTCCCTCAACCCCTTCCCTATCCCCTCAAAGGAAAACAAGGTACACCTGGGGCTCAGCCACTGCACGGGAAAGGAAATATTTACAGCCATCACAAACCGTGGCAGTACACAACATTTAGTTGAACCAGAATCCAGTCCTTATGCAAAATAAAACACAAGTGAGTGGCATCCTATTCTCTGTGCCATGATGCCATCATCAGCTTTGCAGAAGTCTCATTGTCATTACTCTCCCTTTTTTTTTTTTTGCCTTTCAGCTCCAAACTGCCTTGTCCTCCCTGGAGCTGCGGGGGAGCCAGGGCGGGCTCTGTGCCCCTCGCAGGGCTCAGCACGGGTCCCTCTGGGGCACCACGGTGCTGCTGCAGCCCCCGAGCCTGGGAGAAGCCGCAGCTTCCCGGGAACCCCATCCCACCCCATCCCACCCCATCCCGTCCCATCCCATCCCATTCCATCCGACCCCGTCCCATCCCGTCCCGTCCCTGCCTGCAGGCCCTGGCTGGGGAGCGGTGACCCGGTGGTGGCCCACGGGTGGCCCCTGGCCTGTCCGAGCCCTCGCTGCCCATCGCTCGCCCGCAGCAAAGGCCTTCCATGAGCAACGATTCCACATTCGAGTCAGCTTTTCTCCCGAGGCCTGCGCCCGCTACCTGCTTGCGCTACCCGTGCGAATGGCGAAGGAAAACAAAAACTCAGCAAAATCTCTCACAAATGCCAGTGCTTTTAAACATTAAACGACTTTTAAATTCTTTGGATGTGCGGGTCTCACCCACAAAGCAATCTTTCTAGAAAAAGACAAATAAATTAAAGAAAAAACACACTAATAATGCCTTTCTGCTTTCTAAGTGACAAAAGTACTACCTTGAAACACTCATTTTGGCATGTACAAGTTGGGGGGAAGGGAGGCCTGGGGGGGGTAACCTGGCAGTGTTTGTAACACGGGTGGAAGTGCATGCCAAGACAAGGCTGAAGATACACCCTGCAGTCAAGAGAAGCACTCTCCTTCAGTTCATCTCAGCATCAAGAATGAAAAGATTGTAACATAAAGCTTTGGCCATTTTTGAATCTACTATATACAATTTTTTTTTTTAAACTACATAGTCATAAATTAAAGCAGTGATTAAATAAGCGTATACAAAATGTAATTAAATTAAAAGTCACAGCACATTATAGAGAAAAAATAGGAACCATTTATCACAGCAGAGAATATTTTTTTTTTACCCTGTGAAAAGAACATCGACTAGCAAACACAAAGCATCCTAGCTGGAACAAAAGTAATTGAAGCCATGTTTCCCTTTCTTGCATTCATTGCAAACAGCGATCTTTACCCACTTTGAAACATTCCCAGGAATAAGATCTTCCTTGAGTACAACAGAGAAGTTCTGCCAAAAAAGAGGAAAAAAGAAGAAACCCAAACCCGAACCAAACAATATAAAAGGAACATACAAACAAAACAACCCCTACAAAATAAATAAGAATTATAAAGCTTTTTTTTAAGTAACCTTAACAATTATCAAACTAGTAAGTTCTGCCTTATCACATAGACTCTCTATACAACATAACCCTAAAGATTTATTACTATGAGGTATTTGGAGGAATTGGTAAAAGCGATGCACGGCCTGTCTGGGCTGAGGGACTCAAGCTGCTTTGGGGGAAAGAAGAGGGAACCTTTGGTTTGTCAGCAAGAAAGTGGAAAAAAACATTTTCCTTTGGTATCAAAGAAAGTTTCATTGCATGGTTGCACGGCAAAAAGCACCACGGTGAAGAATTATTCCTTTTTTTCATTAGTGGCCTTTCTAACAGGCTGAGGTATTCAAAGAGTATAAGGTGAGAGATAAAGAGGTCAACAGCGGTTTAACACTTTGGTTCAAGCAAGGCACTCGTCCTATGAGTTTACAAAGTTTGCAACATGTTTGCCTAGAGCTTTATTATTATTATTATTATTATTATTATCCTTATCATCGTCAGTAGTAGCAGTTGTAGCAACAGAAGTATTCGTAAGGTTATTAGCATTACCACTAAGAATGAAGACAAGGTTACACACTGAGTGAAGGTGAGGAAGGGGGTCGGGGGGATGGGAGTAAGAAGGAGGATGAGTTCCCTTTCCAGACCAAGGCCGTGCATGAAAAATCTTTGGTATTCTTTGGTATCATCAATGTGATTAAAATCACCAATGGAAATCGAGTGAGGTAGCGTCTTTGGTTCACACTATAAATAGTAGATCTTTACACACTTTTTTTTTCTTTTTTTTTCTTTTTTTTTTTAACACGTGGAAGTAGCTATTCCTTACCTTTTGCTTCTTTGTCTTTAGCAAATAGTTACCAAATGTATTGTAAAGCTAACCACACCACAATAATAAACCAGGAGGCTAAGCAAAGTCTCAAAATTAGCCCCTGGGCCTTTGAATGCACCCAAACGCAGTGAGATAGAAAAGGGTAAGTGCTTTCTCTTTGTTTGCTAAATGCATAGTTTTCATCCCTATGTACAAAGGAGGAGGAAGAGGAGGAGGATAGGAGGAAGAGTAGTAGAAAGAAGGAACGTTTTTTGGGGTAAAAATGTCTTGTTTACAACTCAGGTGAGGAGAGGTGTCCTAAGACTCTTTGGTATAAGCTCAGCAGTGTTTCCGAGCCCTCCGGGCAGCAGCAGCCCCCGGGGCAGTGCCCACCAGCACCCAGCCCTTATCCTGGGACCCCAGGAGAAGAGCAGTGCCCGTGGGCAGCCCTGGGGCTGCTCTCACGCCAGGCCACCTCGGCCACTCGGCTGCTTGGGAATTCTCTCCTGCCCTGGCGTGTGCAGGAGCCACTCCCCAAGCCCCGTTGCCAGGTGGCTCTGGTGGGGTTTGCTTTACCTGAGTAAGGAGAGGAGGCTGCGGCCCTGGAGAGCCACGCAGGGCTGACGGAGCGCTCTGGGGCGGGCTCAAGGGGGTTGGTTTGTTTTTTTTTTTTTTTGTTTGTTTTGTTCTTTTTTTCCTAGAAATCTAATGATGCCATTTACAATGGGGATGGATGCGGACAGTTCACCTCCTGGCCAGCCTCCCCCTGCGGGTCACTGCGGGCAGCTTTGGATGCAGCCTGAGAGCTGAATGCATGTTCCTAATGCCCTCTTGCCCGTGGAGTCACTGTTGACTGAAGCCCCATCTCCTGATGCTCCCAAACTGTTTCAGGTTCTGCTCCCTCTCCTAATCCTTCCTGGCAGAGTTTTAGATCCTCTTGCCGAATTCGAAGCTGATTTCCATTTTGTCAGGAATGAAATGAACTGAGAGACTAACACTAACAGAGACAGGTTTCCTGGGTAATGGTAAATGCAGCATTAGAAGAAACTCCCCCTCAAGGATGCCCTGTCGAGTAATGGCACCGGTCAGAGCAGGGGAGCACCAGGTCACCTGTCCGTGCCTCAGTCGGTGTGGCCGGGCAGTCTGCTCAGAGGTAACACAGCTTTCCAGGTAGGCTGAGCAGTTCCAGAGTTATTTGCTTCACCTTTTGTAAGAAATTAAAGGAAATTGTCTCGTTTGCCTATTCAGAGTGTGAGGCGCATATTGCTTATGGGAAGAGTGGTTTGTTCCTAATGGCTTAGAGAAAACCAAAAGGTTTATATATACTTAAACAGACACGTAAAAAACCCAAACCACTTAAAATCTATAACTTGTGCATCAGTTTTAGTGTGTGTGGACATGTGTGTGCACGTGTATACATACATACAGCCCATAAAAATGTGTGTGCATGTACATATACACAGTCCTGTTTAGGGGCTTGCATGTGTGAGCATCAGAGATCCTGAAATTGCATATTGGGTGCAAATTTAATGCTGGTATGAAAGTTCTCTTTGGTTTCAGCAAGTAGTCTATAAAGACAATACAATGGAAATACTAAAAATGCGGCCATGTACTTTGAATTTCCCTGCATTTTTTAATTCTCAAGTTTTAAATAAATAAGGCTTTATTCTCTAAACTATAGGTACGTTACAAAGCAGTGTTTTGCTGGAAAAAAACTAAACCGTTAGTTATCACTGTCCTTTATTAACCTTACACTAATGAGACTGCATTCATAAGGTACTTCATACATGAGCTTACTAATGTTCCCATGTCAATTATGTCTCCGTGGGCATGGAACACCTCAAAAGAAAGCTTGCTAAAATTTAAGGTAAGCTAGAGACTCAAAAAACTTCCAGATTAGATTCCATTTTCATAGACAATTGCTCTGTCAGCCTTAAAGTGGGTTTAACATACTGAAATACGGAGAAATGTTCAGTGCCAAAAATATTGGGTTTATTTCACTTTATTTTAATAAAGAGATACGTCATCTGTATTCTAAACACTGAGTGGAAATAAACTGTATACCCTGAACCTCGCCTAGACCCTGTCCTCTCGGGAAATAACTGGTGCTACCAAAGTTGCTCTACTTTGGTGTCACTGGTATTTTGAGTGGGCTTCATCCCCCAAACCAGTATCTGCTACTGTTTATAGTGTTTGGATTCTAGTTTACCTTGAATTTTCCTTTTTCTTTTTTTTTTTTTTTTCTCTTAAAACCAAAAAAGTTGTAAGTAAGATTACCTATTTCTAGTCCTTGCATTGGGCCTATACCTGCATATTTGGTTATTTTGGGATTTAATATACCTAGCATAATTACTACAGTAATTTGAAATACCAGTTAGAGATCTAACAGGCACATGAATGGTTTTTAAAGTCTATTTTCCCCTTACACTAACATTTAATATGCAGATGTTGCACGCTTTTCTCTTTAATTTTATCAGAGTAGGAACGGGATGCTTTCTCTCCTATGGGTCTGTTAGCAACAGAGCGTTTAAAGCTTTTCAGCTACAAACTTTAAACTATTTCATGCATTATCTTGACTAATAGATGAGCAAGAAAGAATGCGTGGGACAAAAGCTCGGCCTGCTACACACAGACACAAAGCCACAAAGCACCAGGCTCTAACTCGGTGTCACGGGAATTTCGCTCTTGACTTCAGAGGGATCACAATTCCTCCTTCCAAAAGCACTGCCGAGGAGCTCCTCCCACCAGCATTAACTGATGCTGTACCGATGTTTGCAGTAGGAAAAGACCACGAGCCTCCCCAGCTATTACTATTCCTTTGCCTGGTAAAGTCGATAGGTAAAAAAAAAGCTCACTAATGTCAATGAGTATTGATCAGACGCCGAGCCCCGTGGTTTTGCATCCCTCAGTTGGTTTCATTTTTGCATCCGGAGTGCCCCAGGTCTCCCGTTCGCAGGCTGCATGGCAGAGCTGAGCCACTCCGAAACACCGCGCCCGCGCTGCTGCGGGCTCCAGCCGGGCACAGCGCCCGGGGACAGCGGCACGCGCGGTGCCACAGAGAGTGTCACAGGGTGCCACAGAGTGTCACACAGTGTCACAGAGTGCCACACAGTGCCACAGAGAGTGTCACAGGGTGCCACACAGTGCCACAGAGAGTGTCACAGAGTGCCACACAGTGCCACAGAGTGCCACACACGGTGCCACAGAGAGTGTCACAGAGTGCCACACAGTGCCACACAGTGCCACGCACGGTGCCACAGAGAGTGTCACAGAGTGTCACACAGTGCCACACAGAGTGTCACACACGGTGTCACACAGAGTCACGCACAGTGCCACACACAGTGCCACACGGTGCCATACACAGTGTCATGCACAGTGTCACACAGAGTGTCACAGAGTGTCACACAGAGTGCCACGCAGTGCCACACAGTGCCACACAGAGTGTCACAGAGCGTCACACGGTGCCACACAGAGTGTCACACAGAGTGCCACACAGTGCCACACACGGTGTCACACACGGTGTCACACAGAGCGTCACACAGTGCCACACACAGTGCCACACAGTGCCACAAAGAGTGTCATGCACAGTGTCACACGGTGCCACACATGGTGTCACACAGTGCCACGCACGGTGCCACACACTGTCACATAGTGCCATGCATGGTGTCACGCACGGTGTCACACAGAGTGTCACGCACGGTGCCACACAAGGTGCCACGCACGGTGCCACACAAGGTGCCATGCACGGTGCCACACACTGTCACACGGTGCCACGCACGGTGCCACACACAGCTCTAACACGTGGCTCCTTCCCGTGCTCCCGCTGAAGCCAGTGAGGAAAGGGCTCACTGGGTTCAAGGGAAGCAGCGTCCCGTTCTCAGTTCCCGTGCTCTGCCAGGGGCTGTGATCTCCTCGAGTGACATTCTTTCTTGCCAATCACGGAACGAAACGATAATGTGGTTTTACTAATTGCAAATAACAGTCTTGATTACAAGTTTTATGTGTTATACAGTTAGATTAGTTTATACCTATAACTCTACATAGTATTTGTGTAAAAATAGCTTTGGAATATTAAAATCATTGCAATAAAATACCTGCAATATAATTATTAAATGTGTTCTTTGGTAGCTAGTCGATTTTTTTTATGGATGGAATAGTTTTCCTTTTTTAAATCTGAACATTCCTTAACAAACAAAGAGAATGCACTGGTTTAGGTACCATTCAAAATTTCTTTGCCTAGTTTGAACTTGTTTCCAGGCATTGCACCAGTTAAGCTCAAACTGTGAAACAGCAAAAATCACACTACCGTTCCAAGGAATTCAGACGACTCCACGCTTTGCCAGCTGTGCCATGGCACAGCCCTCTCTGGAGACCAGCCCTGCCTAAGTCCCTACCCACTGGCGTGTACGCAGACGGATACACTCAACACCTTCATGGCAATTGCTGTGGACATGAAGAGCTGTATCCAAAGAGATGTCTGTTCAATGACAGGAAATCACTATGCTCCAAACCACTAAACAGCCAAGTACGGTGAAGATGATGATGGGCAAAGGTGTAAGACCAGTGGTCTGTTCCTCTTCTCTTTGCTTTCCATTTCGTTCCCTCCATCTCGCTTTCTTCTTCCTCTCTGTTTTTTGCAAGTCGTCATCCTACTGAAGTGTGTGTCTTAGAACAAAGTCATAATGCAGGTGAAATAAGTCTTTGGTTTCTTTGGACTTATAAATATTTTTTTCAAATAGTTCTAAGTATAAACCTGCTATTTTGAGGTCCTGGTCTGTCTTTATTTATTTATTTATTTTTAAAGCTTTTCCACCGAGGTTTTAGTTCGTGGTTATTCCTTCATGCTTTGGTACAAGTGCTTGATGAAGAAGATGAGTTGCCTGAATTGGAGCTGCCCTCGTCTTGCCACTTATCCAGACTCCTCCTCCGTGCATTCATGAAAAAGTTGCTGACGGTGCTCAGCTCCAACCCGAGCTGCTGGGAAATGGTGATTTGTAATTCTTTGGACGGACGCTTATTTTCCTTGAATATTGCATGTAGAGTTCGACGCTGGACATCAGTGAAGACCAACCGAGGCTTTTTGGGTGTATTCCCTCTATCCTTCCCGTGTTCTTGTTCTTTCCTCTTGCACGCTGCAAGAAAGGGGAGGACAGTTAGAGATGGCCCAGGAGGATGTGGGAACACAGTACAGGGCAAACCAGGGAAAAAGGACTGTTCATGTCAGCTTCCAAATTTGGAGAGGATGTGGGACATTTAATTTTCTGACTCATTCTAAACTATTACAAGTATAAGGAATAAAAGTTTAAAAATACCTGTGTTGTTGCCTGTAAAAACTCAGCAAATGCTGTTACTGAGAGCTTACGTTTTGATACCACCCATTAGTGCTGAGAATGAAACAATTTAATATCTCCAGGAGGTAGAGTGGAAATTCAGTGAACTCCAAAGTCAACCTTGACCACATGTTTTACCATTATTAGTTGCTTTCAATCCATTTCTGTAGCTTTTTGTTGACTGAGAAATAAGGAACTGTGAGAAACCAGGGTGCTACTGCAGTCTTACAGGCCAGATGTGCTCTGAACAAAATAAAACATGTTTTGTCAGGAAAAACAATGGTATAGTAAATCTTCTTTATAGAACTGCACTTTATTTCATCTAGCATCCCTCCCTTCCCTTTGAGAATGTTATTTTGCTCTACATTATTAAAGGGTGCTTGCAATCTGAAATCTGCCTCCCAGATCACCTTCCAGGCAGGATCTGATGGGATGTGAGAGAGGCTCCCAGATCCCCCTGCCAGCCTTTGGCTGTCTGCTGCCTCTTCTTAGCATTTTGCCAGGATGAAAGCTTCCTTGGGAGGACAGACTCCTCTGCCTCACTTTCAAAACTATCTGAAGTTGTCTGCTTTCCCTTTTTTCTCTAACAATGTCCTTGAATTCTGATCGAGAGATGTGTTTCTGAAGGTGATATGAAGGTTCTTTCTCTGTGTCTGTCTTGTCCTGGCTTCTGTGGAGATCAGTACTGATTTTACAAAAAACTGTGTGCAGTATCTCCGCTTCTGCCACAGTTATTGGAATGAAAACAGCAAATTACTTTGCACAGGTCCTTCCTACAACTTCTATTACCACCAAGAGCCAGCCCTGGCACGAGGATTTCATTGCTCGAAGGAGGTATAAAAACAGTCATCCACGTTTTGCACTTGAGAAATAGGAATTGCACAGATCAGGATCCAGGAACTGTAAAGGCTCCTCCTGCTGGCCCAGGCAGGGACCAAGACACTGCTGGATCACTCCCCTCTGAGGAGAGGCCTTTGAAAAGCTCCCTAACAATGTAATTCCAGCCACCTACTCTTCCATAAGAAATCACACATCAATCAAATAGACTGGGATGCCAAACTCATTTCTCCTGCAGGTATTTTTATCTGACAACCTTTGAAGAACACTTTGAAGCTACATCCTGACCTCTAAAACACCGTGGAGCTTCTGGGCTCAAAACCAGATTTCCTCATGCACACCAGCCCCTACTGAAGCCAAACTGCTGAATTCACTGTGGGGATTGGTGCCTGCTGAAGTGATCTGCATCCCCAGTGGAGGTCAACATTGGCAAATCAAGGGTTAAAAACGCTTTTGCAGGAATAGTCTGTTATTTACTGACAAATATTGAGGATACCAACAGCCTCTCAGTCTTTTATACATGTCTGACCATTTGATAATCAGAAATTCCTGGGAAAGCAGCTGCAGGAGCTCAGGTTTGTAACAGCCTCAGCCTCCAGCTCTGACTGCCCCTGCTGACAGGCTCAGGCAGAGAAGAAGACAAACCAGGTGCAGACAGCATTTGCTGTGCCCAGTGCTTCGTTTCTGCTCATGCTGCTTTGCACCTTCCTTTTTCAAACACTACACAAATTCCATCTCCCGCCCAGATACTGCACCCAGACCATAATTTGCCACAAAATCCTCACGGCACAGAGAGCGTGATCCAAGTCAGGGCTGTGCAGTGCTTCAGTGTGAACCATCACATCACAAATGACAGTCACAGCAGTAGGTACAAAGCCAGCTCAATTAGTGATGAGAGCCTCTGGGGCTTCGATCACAAGCTACTACACGAGTTCTCTGAAATGGTGGAGAGTAACAAAAAAGCAACCATCTATTGTGCAACTAGGCTGCATAACACATTGTCTTCCTGAGCTTGTGCTCATTTCCTGAAATGTACTATTCCTGAACAATTATTTCCATAGAAAATGTCCCAAGAGTTACAACATACCTTGTTCCTCAGCTTCAGTTGTATCAAAGACCGCTTAATTAATGCCAGTGACATCACAGAGGTGAGAAAAAAGAGCTCATTACTAGGCAGAAAAAAATAAAATCTATCCAGTCTATGATACAAACAAGCCTATTTTAACATTTTGCAAATATTTCCAGCTCTACTTCCATTAGCATTTGCCAGAGGCAGATTGAGGGCAAAAACTTTCCAACACGTTCAATTGTTCCAAGAGCCCTCACACCGCCAGGGCTCAGGCTGTGAGCAGCAGGGGTGGATACCACCTCTCATCTTCTGCCTTGTCCAGGCTCAGGAATATTAATAGCACTTAAAAATAAATAATGGGGATAATGAAAAACTGTAATAGGGTTTCCTTGTGATCGTTTTCCCTGCGCTCGAGCCAATCAATTTTAATAATAAATTGTAGCTTCCAGCTTGCCAGAGAACAAATGTACACCACGGGATAAAATCTGCTCCAGCAGGAGAGTGGATCCAGAGCAGGCACAGACCGAGGGCTGGCCAGGGCAGCTGCTGGGCCCTCTGACAGAGGAGGGGTCATGCCCAGGCTGTGCCCGCTCCTCCCCTCGTGTCCACTGAGCTCAGGCCCCACAGACCGCAACTGAAACGCTTTTTTGGAAGAACACCAGAGCCTGTCTTCACAACGATTTATCACACACTCCATCTCTCTTTTATCTCACGTAGCAGAAGATAATAACAGTAATTTGCACTGATGTCCTCCTTGTGCCCCTGCCCTTGAGCACTGTGAGTGGACCCTCTCCCGCAGCACAGACACTGAATTTCGGTGCTTTGCAGAGGGTGCTGTGCTCCCTAGAGATGTGCACCTCTCCCGGGACACACCTGCCCTCGCTCCCTGCTGCAGGCAGCCCTGCTCTTTGTCTCCAGGCTGCCCTGGCTGAGCAATGCTCCTTGTGATGCCTTTTGAAAAAGCCTTTAAGAAAATCTCGTTAAGAAAAAAGAAAAGCAGAGGATAAAGGAAGAGTCACCCTGACTCTGGCAACACACGTGCAGATATGACAATGTAATATTATCAGTGCCAGAAGGAGCCTTATAAATCCAGTCCTGAACTCTGGCCTCTTCCAGTCACTTCCATCTTCCTCTGCCCTGAGCAACAGATATTTTTGACACTTGCAATTCTCCTGACACAGCCCATCAATCTATTTTTGTCTCCCTTTGTTCCTTCTAAGTCGCCCAAGGGATTTGGTCAAGTAAACTTGCCAAACCTTGTAAGGTACATCCCACTGAGGCCCAGCTGCCTGTGCCTGGTGCAGAAGTGAGGGCTCACCTCTGCAGCTCCTCTGTCTGTTGATGCTCTGCTGTGGCCCCCAGCTGGGTGCAGCACAGCAGGATTCATTCTGCTCTGCCAGGGTGTGAACAGGATCGTGTCCCCGATGAAAATGCACTAATTGCATCTTCAGGTCGAGACAGTGAAGAGGATATTTGGCCTATCTGTGATATGAACTACATTATTCAGTCAGTCTAAAAGTCAAGATTATAGTAAGCTCAGGTGTTAACCCTGATGCTTGTTCTAGTGTTTCATTCCTAGAGAGTGGATTTCTTTTTAAAATCTGAGGAAAAACCTGATTACCATATATCAATTTTCAGGAGCATTTGATGTGTTCACATGTGCCTAGCTGTTTCTGGCAAACTCCAGTCTTCCTTTCTAAAAAACAGAAGCAAAGAATGAAACCGGTAATGCTCTCAATAAACCTAATTTCTGATGGTTTCTGGTTTGGTTTGTGTACATAATAAAATGTCACCACAAGTTCTGCTGGCTGCTTTTCTGGCAAACTGTCCCTGAAGCAGGGGGAACAACAATGGAAAATTCTACTTGGGCAAACCCTGCCCCAAGCCCTGGGGCTGCTTTGGATGGCAGAGGGCAGCTGTCCCTGAGAGAGGCATCGCTCAGCTGGTGGCCCCCTGTGGTGCCATCACAGTGATGCCTCCTGCAGCCACCTAGAAACAGAGACTAGACAAGAGTAAGGGAATAAAGACAGGTATTTATTTGAAGGGCCTTCAAGGTACACCCTGGGGGAGCCAAAGGCTGCTTCCAAAAATTGGACCCCAAGATGGACCCCAGGTCACGAGTTCTTCACACTTTTATAGGTTTGGATCATTTGCATATCAGGGTTAATTCTCCAATTAAAGCCCCAGTTTAACGATGTAACTCCCCTCAGCTTGCCCCCCTTAGAATCTTTAGTTTACACATTTTGGGCCTAAAAACAGCCTGGCTGTCCTTGAAGGCAAAGCCTGGAGAGGCTTTGTTCTGTCTGCCCAGTACGAGAGAGCAGGAATTACAGGCTCCAAGGAACTTCAGAGTTACACTCTAAGCAGTACAGAATTTGAAAATATAAAAGTTAAAACCTAAGGCATCAACAGAACAAGCTCTCTGACAGGGGATGGAAAAGTGCAGACAGCGAGGAAGAAGGTGGATTTGGGATGTCTCAGGCCTGGCACTGGGAGAGCCGTGCCCTTACGAGCACAGACAGGATGAGGCAGCAGCTGTGTGCTCTGAGGTCACACTGCTCACCAGTGCAGCAGCTCCTGTGGCTCCAGGACAGCTGCACACAGTGGCCACAACCAGATTTCTGCCTGTACAAAGTGGCTGGAAGAGGAGCAGGGACACTGGGCAGCAGAGGGGAGCACCAGCAGCATGGCAACACAGCTGCTCTTGGAAAGGAAGGGTACAGCCCACCAGTGCCTGGGCAGGAGTCTCCTCACCTGTGGAGGAGAAAGCCAATGCACACAGTGGATCTCTGCTTACAGGGAGCCCTTTTCTCCTCTGTTTGCACCCAGAGTGGGCCCAGACCAGCAGCAGAGAGACACACACACAGTGTCTCCCCAGCCATGCCGAGTTCAGAGCCTGTGGACACGGAGAGGACACTGTGTGTGGGTCAAGGATATGAGACCTTTCACCCTGAGGGCCACGTTTCCAGCTCTGGCCTGGGTCACTGCTGGCCACAAGCCATTATTACTTGATGGTCACCAAATGCCTTGTACGAGAGGATGTGCTGGTCTTTTACCCCTCCTCTCGCAAAAGCCTGGTCTTTTAGTTATCCCAACCTCATGTGTACAGGACTGTCTTAAAGACATAAAAAGTCCTTTTAGAAGTCTCTCCTTACATGTATTTTCTAATCTCTGTTGTGTCAGATCTATAAAGCCTGGGACCTGCCTCAGCTACAGTCTGAACTGCATCCACCTAGGAATCCCTTTCCAAATCATCTGCTTCTACTTTTGAAACATCACACAATATCCAATAACACGTTTGGAGAGCGCAAACTCTTTGCTGGTATAAACTGCAGAATATCCTGGAGGATATTCTTCTGTAGGAGGCTCTACCTTTTGGTGGAGAAAGCAGCAGGATTTCTGCAGGAGGCTGAAACTGCTTAAGGACTTTGGCCACCAGAGATATTTCTTCTAATCACACTGGCTACAACAGCTCAGTGGGAACAGGTAGCCAAAAGCTTATGGTAAATTCATGGTGGCAATAACACATAATAAAGTGTGATAAGTTCCATCCTTATCATGTGAATAACACCTCTGGAGCATGCAGAGAGAAACACAAACAACAGATCTTTCCCAATTATCAAAAACTTCATATTTGGGGAAATATGAAAACAAAATAAAAGGGCATATAAGACACAGGCTAGCTGAGGGTAGATGTCACCACATGAACTAAAGCCAAGCAAATCTGCTTGACCTGAATAATAGCCACAACTGCTGGGTGACATTCACTCTGATACATCAACGTTCAGTGGTCTCCTGCCCTGCCCCATCCTTCTTGTCACTGCCCTGGGGTCTTCAAAGGTGCTTGGGAGATGGAATCCCTCTGGAAAGGTGCTGCATGAGACAGCCTCCACACATGGAGGCAGCTCGTGGCCATGGGCTCCCGCTGTAGCAGGGAGCAGACGGCACAGACACGTGAAAGAGCATTCCCTAAAGCTTCAGCCCACCGTGGGACAAGGCCCTTTCAGCTTTTTAGTGATGAAAGCCTACGTGGGTGACACAGGTCACTGGTTGCTCCCCAAAGCTTTCTCCTTTCAACTGAAAAGAGTGTTGTCTATTCTGAAATGTCTGAGCCCACACGAAATTATTTCTTTTTAATCCTGGCATTATTCAGCATTTGGCACTTGTTTCTCTAGTGATCTGTATTTACACTTATTCAGGGTGTAGGTGTTTCCATATACCCAGAGATCTTTTGATCTACGTCTCATTTCTCTGCCATCAAACCCAGGGAATACTCTTTTGTTGTTTCATAACATCAAAAGAGATGAAAATATGTTTGTAAATGGGAAGCCCACAGGATGACATCAGCCTGCCAACACACAGATCCCAGCTGAGCCAGAACGGTAAACATCTCGCTCCTGTGCACTGTATTAAAATGAGTGACCTTAATTTGCTGCCCCTGGAATAATGAAGTGAATCTGACTGAGGAGTGCTGACTCAGCAGTTCGGGATCCAGGGCTTTACACAAACTCGGTGTTGATGGGTCTGTAACCACTTCAGCGAACTGACATCACCATCACTGAATATGTTGCTAAGCGGATCAATCAGGGGAAGGCACCTGATTTCCCTGCGATACCATTTAAAGTAAATGTTAAAATTCTTTAGCGAGGTCTTTAGTTAACCATATTACTGTGACAAATATTTCTTTGCCTAGCATAAGTAATTAGAATTTAATCACTTAAATTGCATCTTAATTACCCCAAATGAATTGAAAGGACATTTAATAGCAAAGATTAAATTGCCTTAATGAACGATTTTTGCGACTACATCAATATTTTAACCGCGTCAGCCAGGTCCGCCCCCCCCGCTCCACGCCGCAGCGGCACTGGCGGCCCCCGGCCGCGGGATGGCACCCGCTGCCCGCCGCTGCCCGCGGGAGGGGCGCGCAGGGCGCCCAGGGCTCCGCACCGCACCGCGGGTACCGCACCGCATCACACCGCGGGTACCGCACCGCATCCCTCTGCACCGCACCGCGGGTACCGCACCGCATCACACCGCGGGTACCGCACCGCATCCCTCTGCACCGCACCGCGGGTACCGCACCGCATCACACCGCGGGTACCGCACCGCATCCCTCTGNGCACCGCGGGGGCAGCACCGCACCGCACCACTCTGCACCGCGCCGCATCACTCTGCACCGCACCGCACCGAGGGTTCCCCAAGGCATCGCACCGCGCCATGCGCTCCTCACCCGCGCTGCCGCTCCGCACCAAGCCGCGGCACCCGCCGGGGAGTGCCACCCGCTCCGTACCGCTGCACTCCGCATAGCGCAAGCTGGGAAACACCACCCGCTCTTGCTGTGCTCTGCTCCGCTTATGCGCCGCGCCCCGCCTCCGCGGCCCGGCCCCCTGGGCCCAGGCAGCACCGCCCGCTCCGCACCTGGCCGCGCCGCTTCTCACACCCCTCCGCGCCTCCCGCCCCGGCCCGCCCCTGTTCCGCCCCTGTTCCGCCCCTGTTCCGCCCGCGCCGCTCCGCGGGACAGACCCGGTTGCGGAGCCACACCGGGCCCTCGGCCCGCTGCCGCCGGCTCCGAGCAGGGAGAGCGAATCCGCCCGCGGGTCTCCGAGGCGTTCGGGCGCGGATTCGGCGTCAGGCTGGGTCATTCCTCTCCCTCCCGCATATCCCCAGTTCGGGACTCTGCTACAGCAGCCGAAAATTGAGTTTCTGAGAGGTGGAAGCGACGCAATCCGTTGCAAAACCTTCACTGCAACATTGAGGGTCGCCAGATTCACTGAAAAACCCGGATAGCTTCTCTGGTTCCGCTCCTAAAGATCTGCCTGCCGGCTCCCGCTTCCCCGGCTCCAATTTTTAAGTTCTCCGTCAATTCCAATATATTCAAAATAACGAGATATGTTTCAAATAAAGGAGAAATGAGTCAGTAATGACAAAAAGAAGTTCCTCCGGCTGGGGGGACATTAAGGAAGCCGTACGGCAGCCTGCCTGTGCGGAGGGAAATGGGGGAAAAGGGGCTGCGAGAAACTCTCCCGCCTGTGGCTCACTTCTTATCGTCGGGTTTGTAATGCATGTGACAACGAGTGCAGAATTCTGCACCCTAAAAATATCCAAAACCTGAGCCCGGGTTCGCTTCAGTGGCTTCTGCACCCAAGCGTTAAGGAGGAGCCTCCCGTGCCCTCCGATTCAATCCTTTCCTCTATCTGAAGCAGCAGCATTTCTAGCTCCACCAGCCAGCGCCCGCACACGCCGGCGCCGCGCTCCGCACCCACCCGCGGAACAGCAGCCATCCATCGCGCTTTAATTGCCGTCTGGGCTGTACGGAAAATGTCACCACTGAGGCTTCCTATCGCCCTAAAACGGGGAAAAAACGAAAACTACCGTTGAGCTAATAAATTGTTCCTATAAATTAATCTTTCAGCATTATAAAACTGACTTCTTCTTAAGCAAAACGGCTCAAGTCAGCTGCGTTTCCAAAGAGAGTCTGTCAGCATCGGTCACTTCTCTGTCCGTGTATGATTAATCCAGGTAAATTTATGTCTGAAAGGCGAATCGACATTTATCGATTTGATCACGGAAGCACCCGACACACGGCCATGCTGGGTCCCGGCCGGTCCTCAGGAACAACTCCCCTCGATGACTGCAGTCTTCAGGTGAAATTCACCAGCACTTCAGCAACAGCTCCTGCACTTCAGCCACCTTAGAACTCCCTGGAAACTAACTTGTCCCTCGTGTGGAGCTTATGCGGACTCTTCGGCTCCACAAACAGGTGAAGACTGCCTGAGGCAAAGCAGGAGCGGTGGTTTAATGCTTGTACAGGCAAAGCCAGGCACCGAAGCATACCTGGCCTGTGGATTTCCAGACGATTTTGTCTCAATCTGATCATCACGTTCCTTCCTGGCTGTGTAAAAGGCAGATCGCACACGCCAGAACCCAGTTGCAGCACCGGCAGGAGCCCGGGCTCTCTGCCGGTGGCACCTGCAGCGGGCACAGTCCTGGCGCCACGCACCTCTCCTCTCCTGGGGTACCCCGACCCCTCTGGCTGGCTGAGTTACTGTGCTGGGGGAAGCTCGCTTCCCCTCCGGCCATGCACCCGTTCGAAGGCACTCATCCCCAGAACAGGTGCCCTCAGGGCTCTGCCCTGCCCGGAGCCGAGCCGCTCCCGCCGCGGGCAGCCCGTACGCTCAGCCCGGCTCTCGCCGCAGCACCGCGGCACTAATTGCCGGCTGCCGCTAGGTCTAATCGATGCGATGCTGCACCCCATGGGGGCCGGCAGCCGTGGGGCGGCTCAACAAGCACCTGCGTCCGGGCTACGGGCGCCCTCGTCCATGAACCGGGAGGGGGCTGGCCTGGCCCCGGGAGCGGGGCTCGGCCGGGAGCGGGGCCGCGGGGGCGGAGGCGGAGCGGGGCCNGGAGCCGCCGCCTCCCGGCCCGGGGAGCCGCTGCCCGGTGCGGGCGGGGTGCCCGGGCCCGCGGGGCCGCTCCCGCCCGCCGGCGGTCAGTAGATGGCGCAGAGCCCCCGGGAACCGAGGGGCGACGGACGAGGGGCGAGGGCGGCGCGATGGCCCCGGCCGGTCGGGGAGGGCATCGCGCCCACAGCCCGGCTGTGTGACCCCTGGGGCGGCCCCGGCAGCACCCACGGGGCGCGGCCCTGTTTTGAGGCTGTTCGATTCAAAAGGCAGCGAGGGTGGGAGCGGGGCACGGCCCCCGAGTGTCGCCCCGCCACGCGGCGGGTAATTAAAACAAACAAACGAGCGAACGCACGCACGAACAAACAAGCGGGGGCCGAGCCGTGCTGCGGGGGCGGGGGCTCTGCCAGGACGGGCGCGGGGCGGGCCCGGCCCAGTGCGGAGGAACGCGGCTCGCCCGGCCCCGCTCCTCCTCCTCCCGCTGGGCAAACATTAACGAAGGGCAAACGCGGCTGTAAATCAATCCCGCCGAAGGACACGGCCGGCAAACAAGTGCGTCCCAGCGCTCACCCGGCTGCGCACCGGGCGCTGCGGTGGCGGGCACGACTGCTCCGGGGGCGGCACGGGCGCTGCTCTGCCACCCTCCGATCCCACCGGGACGGGGCCCAAGCACCGCACCGACGGCGGCGGAGCGGCCGCTGTCACGGCCCGAGGTGCGCCGAGCCAGGCCCGGGCCTCCCGCGTCCAGGCGGTCCGCAGGGCCAGGGCCTCTCCCCCGGGCCCGGTCCGCGCTCGGAGTGTCGCCGGTGAAGGCCCCGGTCGATGCCCCCCGCCTCCCTGATGCAAATGCCTTTATGCAAAGTGCCCGCAGGGTAAATATTAAACAGCCCCTAATGAGGCCACCGGGGCCGGAGCGGCCCCGACCTTCCCGGCGCGCTCGGGGGCGGCGGGCGAGAGGTGCAAACGGCGTCATTAGATTTCATATTTAATGTGGAAAACGCTCTGATTACTCCATCGATTTCTTTACAGTTAATTTGGCGAGAATTTCTCACCGGCTTCCCAAGGCTTCAGCTTAGCCGGGATCCACATGAGGAGGGAGAAAGGATAAGAGGAGGGGAGGAAAAGAGGTACAGCTATGGAAAATACCAGTCAGGTGGCAGGCAAACATCGAGCAGCTTTGGAGGGACGGGCCTGCCCCCTCCTGAGAACCGCGGGTTCCCCACGGCGCCTTCCCCTGCTGACACCCGCTCGGGGAGCCCCCACGGAGGGGCCCTTCGGGACGAGCTCGCTCAGAGGGCGCACCTCGGCAAAGGACCCCCTCCTGCAGTAGTTCCTAAGGAGCCTCGGGCTCCCTCACACTCCTCTGGCGCGTTCTCAGAATGTGTCATTGCCGCCTTTCCCCTGGCGCTACCTTTTCTCCCGATCAGCGGGCCCGTGCGAGGCCGGTGGGCAATCGCAGTTCCAACAATGAATCGCTCGAAGCAGATTATTTTTTCCTGAACAAGACAAAGTCGGGTTTTTTTTCCCTTTTTTATGCCCTACTGTTTCCTCTCTCTCACACACACGAAAAAAGATTGAAATAAATTCAGCCTTAAATCCCAGCAGGCTGCAGAAGGGATGTACGTTTTCTTTTAATTGTATTTATTTTTTTCGGCATCCCTTCACAGCCTTTCCAAATGTCAGTGAAGGCGGGGGGAAGGAGGGAAGACTAACAGAGAGACAGTCAAATAGATAAATATTCAGTGATAGAGAGGAGAGAGAGAGTGGGACAGACAAAGGAAAGAGAACAGAGAAGAGAAGGGAGATGGGATGAATAAGATGGAGGCTGGAAGAGGTCAGCTTTGCAATTAGCAGTTCTGCTTACATTTCAAGAGACAGCCCAGGAAGTGTCAAGACCTCAATCCTGCTTCCATGTAACTACCAATTTTTCCTCTATTTGTTGGAGCTTCTGTAATCTGGGAGGTAGGAATCCCCCAGGGACGGCTGGAAGGGGCAAATACTCAAGATAAAGTGCAAGGCGAGACTGCGAGGCCTAAAATAAGCAGTCTCCATCCCCCCCACTGNTGCGAGCCCCTCTTCGCCCCGGGGAAGCTGTTTCTGTAAGGTGCCAGCTTTCGGGTTTCATCGGAAAGGGAAGGCGGAATAATGAGGCTTTGTCTCTCTAACGGGATTACCGGGATCCGTTTATGGGAGGGCAGCGCTGAGGTGGCTGGAAGAAGGGGCGGTTTGGGGGCAGAAGCGAACAATGGGACCCTCCGGAGCCGGCAGCTGNCGGCAAAGGACCCCCTCCTGCAGTAGTTCCTAAGGAGCCTCGGGCTCCCTCACACTCCTCTGGCGCGTTCTCAGAATGTGTCATTGCCGCCTTTCCCCTGGCGCTACCTTTTCTCCCGATCAGCGGGCCCGTGCGAGGCCGGTGGGCAATCGCAGTTCCAACAATGAATCGCTCGAAGCAGATTATTTTTTCCTGAACAAGACAAAGTCGGGTTTTTTTTCCCTTTTTTATGCCCTACTGTTTCCTCTCTCTCACACACACGAAAAAAGATTGAAATAAATTCAGCCTTAAATCCCAGCAGGCTGCAGAAGGGATGTACGTTTTCTTTTAATTGTATTTATTTTTTTCGGCATCCCTTCACAGCCTTTCCAAATGTCAGTGAAGGCGGGGGGAAGGAGGGAAGACTAACAGAGAGACAGTCAAATAGATAAATATTCAGTGATAGAGAGGAGAGAGAGAGTGGGACAGACAAAGGAAAGAGAACAGAGAAGAGAAGGGAGATGGGATGAATAAGATGGAGGCTGGAAGAGGTCAGCTTTGCAATTAGCAGTTCTGCTTACATTTCAAGAGACAGCCCAGGAAGTGTCAAGACCTCAATCCTGCTTCCATGTAACTACCAATTTTTCCTCTATTTGTTGGAGCTTCTGTAATCTGGGAGGTAGGAATCCCCCAGGGACGGCTGGAAGGGGCAAATACTCAAGATAAAGTGCAAGGCGAGACTGCGAGGCCTAAAATAAGCAGTCTCCATCCCCCCCACTGCCTTCCGGTTGTTGTCTGCAGGAAATCAGAAAGGGAAGAAATGAAGGCGGCTCTGGGTATTTATCTACCTGATAATTCTCTAAACGCCCGGGAGTGAGTTATAATTTGGACATGAAATTTAATTTGCGTCGGCTGCAGTAATTTATGTTATTTTGAATTGATGTTCATACATCAATATCAATCGGGGCAGATTTTTACCACTTAGTAAGATCATCACACATTTAAAACCTGCACAAAATAAAATCGATACTTTATGCATTTACAGCCGGTCGCCGGCAGCGCGGCGCGGAGGGGCGCGGAAGGGCGCGCAGCCTGCGCGGGGCGGGGCGGGGGCCCCGGGACCGCCCCACTGAACGGGACGCAGCGCTATGCAAATGCCCACGTGCTGCCGGCGCCCAGGTGGGCAGCGCCCGGCGAGGCCCGGAGCCCTCGGTGAGCGCCCCGCGGAGCCCGGCCCGGCTGCGAGGGACGCGGGGATGGCCGGCCCACCCCGACCCCCGCCCCCCCCCGGGCGCCCGGCCCCCCTCTCCCCCCGGGAAG
>VZRV01006684.1:90987-110268 GCA_013398115.1 Falcunculus frontatus | reverse complement strand
CCCGCCCCGCCCGCCGGCCCTCCGCCCGCGCCGTGCCCCGCTGGGCACGCTTACCCCGCCGTCCGCCGCACGCCGCTGGGACGGCCATCCGCTGCGGGCTCGCCTCCTACACTTGTCCCTAGGAGCAGAACACTCAAAATAAAAAAAAATCTATCTGCATAATTTCAAATGAGAACGAGAGGAGGAAAAAGAAGAAGAAGATGAAGAAGAAAAAAAAAAAAAGGCAACCGCCGCGGCTGCCACGCCAGTCCCGTTAAAAAATAAAGCACCAAACCCTCACAAGGTGTAGAAGAGATCTTTTATTGGACCAACTTAAACGCAAGAATTTACAGCCAGAATTACACGATCTTCATCAGCCCAACAGGCACCAGAGGCAGAGGCAGACGCAGCAATTTGTGTATTCCCTGGGTCTGCAGGAGCTGAGACGGTTTTGGTGGAGAAAGGGGATGGGAGAGAGGATAGACCCTCTTTCCCCCCAAAGAGCCTCAGTTTGTGGCTCAGGTAAAAATAAAAATAGGAAAAAGATTAAAAAAAAAAAAAAAAGAAAAACAAAACCAAAAACAAAACCACAACGAAAAATCTCTTCAGCGCCCCATTTTGCTCCATCTTTAAGTCCAGATCAGGATCAATTCTTTCCCTTACATCCCCAGCCATAAACCAACAGCTTCCAGCTAAACCTTTTAAAGGTTAAAAGGAACAAAAATAGAAATAATAATCAAGGGTTTTTTCTTCTCCTCCTGCTTGTAGGACAGCGCATTTTGGTCAGTCTAGCCTTGCATTTAGGGATGCTACTTGCATTTGAATAGCTGCCTGGCTGGTTATGGATCGGGAGGCTATGAGAGGAATCAGTATGCAAATTGTTTCAGTTACAATCGAAGGGTTCGATCTGGAGAAGGTGCCTGAGCGGAAGTCGCTGTCAGCCAGCGGTGCATTAGGCTGCCATTGCCTGCGCCGTCTGGGCCTGCTCTGCCTTTCCCTCACCCTTTTTTATGCTTGTGTACAGGTTTCTCCGGCGGTAATTAAAACATACACACAAATCAGGGGCTGCTGCATATCACGTTGGTGCCTTTTGCAGGCTGCGGGCACGGGGAGAGGGGGAGTGGAGAGAATATATCGCCATGCTGCCGGGGTTATTATTATGCAGCAAGGGTGAGGCGATCAGTGAAATAAAACATTTATAAATGGTTTCGTGCTTACAGTAGGAGAGGTGGGCTGAGGGGGGGCCGCCCGGGCGCTGATCACACAGTGCAGGCTGCAAATCGATAACCCTTTCCTTGTAATCCCAGTAATTGTGGGAATCACGGCTCTCCGTTAAAGGGACAGCGGGCTGCAGCGGGGGCTGCGCTTGCACAGCCTCTGCTCCCCGAGGGCCCACCCTGGACGCCCCAGCTTCGCCTGGAAGGCAGCTGGCAGGGCTGCGGGCAGCAGGCGGGGGCAGACCGGCCCCACCAAGCGCCATTTCCACTGAACCCTCGGCGGTTGCGATAAGGCCCTTCCTGTCACCTGTGGCATCCTCCTTCCAGGGCAGGACATGTCCAGAACCCCCGGCTCGAGGCACGGAGGGGAGCGAGAGCAGCCCCCGGGGGCACAGGCAGGGGAAGGGGCCGCCCACAGCTGTGCCCCCCCTGCCCAGACTTCTGCGGCTGCCCCTTGTCCCCACGGAGCCTCGG
Organism: Falcunculus frontatus; assembly: GCA_013398115.1. Taxonomy (NCBI): domain Eukaryota; kingdom Metazoa; phylum Chordata; class Aves; order Passeriformes; genus Falcunculus; species Falcunculus frontatus. The sequence goes on along the minus strand of VZRV01006684.1, from coordinate 108,598 downwards.
CAGCTCAGCCCAGCTCCTTGCCTTCCTCGGTTCTGGCACTGCCAGGAGCAGCGGGAGGCCTTGGGCACTCTGTACCGGTCGAGTCTCCACGGACTGAGCGATATTTTGTCGTGTGGCAGAGGGATGAGCAGGACTGGTGAGGTGATGGCTGGAGTCAGGCTGGCGTGAGCTGCCGCCGGCCCCGGGGTGTCCCCAGCGCAGCACCCGAGCCCAGCCCCGCGCACTGCCCCGTGCCCCCAGGTGTGTGGCAGCGGGCTCGGGGTGCCAGGCAGCCTCCAGGGCGGCCGGCGAGGGGGGTGCGTGGGCAGGAGCAGGGCCCCATGCCCCCGGCGCTCCTGCCCTCTCCCTGCCGCTGACCATCTGTCATTCAATTAGGGCTGGGAGGCAGCTGAGGGGCTGGGGGGAGTGGGGCTGGGGGTCAGCGACCCCGCGCACAACGGCCTGCTGCCTCGCAGACGAGAAGAAGTTCAAATGTTAAATGCTCTCCGGCCCCGGCTCATCCAGGGCACTCGCCTTTGGAGGCAGCGGAGGGGTGAAGGGCATCAGTCATTAGCACTTAGATTTCAGCTCCGAGCCTGACCCTGCCTTCTGTTGGGGGATTTTGGCCTGAAAAGCCTTAACCCTTCCAGGGCAGCCCCCACCCCTCTCCAGCCCCCTCTCGGGTAGCCCCAGGCCGGTGCTGCCTGACCGGGCTGCTCCCCGCAGCTCCCCGGTACCCTGGGGCTGCCCCCCGGGCAGGGGGGTTTGGGGGAGAGGAGGGATCCCCGCAGCCCTGCCCACAGCCGGCCCCTTCCCTGACCCCGTGGAAAGGGTGAGGCAGGGCAACAAGTCAGTGGCAGCAGGGAGCCGCTCTGGAAGCAGCACACGCGCCCTGCCCACCCACGGCTGCATCTCCCGCAGGGTGCCCGACACCCCCTCTCCTTCTTACAAACGGACCAGAACAAATTGATGAATTGAGCTTCCACTATGCTAATTTGGACATTATAAATATTTAACTATCAACCCTAGCAGCCAGCCAGAGAGGGCTCCTCTCTTCTTTACATGCCACTTAATCTAAAGTAAATGTTTGCCCCAGAAGTGGCTAGGGCATTCTGAGCATCTCATTCCCTGCCCCTTCCTCCCTCATGGGAGCCCTGAGGGTCCAAAAGGGGGTCTTGTCACGTTTGACTCATTTCACTGAGTCTCCCTGATAGCCTTCCTCCTGGATTTGGGTGTGTTAAGAAGCTAAACTGAGGCAGAGATTGAGCTGTGGCTTCTGCCGAGGAGGATTCTGACACAGTGCCACGAATCAAAGGTCTCTGGCCACATCACCCGACATTGGGCTGCTCTGCCTGGAGCAGATTTCACATGTGTTCAGAGATGGAGAGATTCCTGACTTTGGATCAAGGCAATGAAGAATGGAAAAAAATTCCTCTGTCTCATGAAAACCCACAGTATTTATAATTTCAGTGGGATTATACCTAGCAAGTGAAGTCCCCATGTCCTTCATTTCGAGGGCAGATTATATACCCCTCACGACATCAGCATTTCATATGATTGGTAGATTTTCATGTTTGATATACTTACTGTTTGCTGCTGAAGGCAGTAATTCTCTCTTTCAACACGGTAACACATCACAAGTGTTTTTTAATGATTGCAGAGCTTTGTTTTTCTGAAGGGCTTGAGCAGCTCTTTGAAACTCTTGTCCATAACAGTCTTGCAAGTTATTCACCTTAGAGGCTGTAGAAGCAAAAGAAAACGTCACTCAGAGCAGTGCACGGGTTTGTGGGGCTCCAAACAGCTCAGCTGGGGCTTGGTCTGGCATTTTAAAAGCATTTGTGTGGCAGCAATGGCACTCACATGAAGCAGCAGGTCTTGGGAAGTTGCCTTTCTGTTTCTGAGCTCTGTTAATCTGTTAATGAGAACCTCGGGATATCTGTTACTTATGCTGGTTCAGTCTCTCACCTGCTAGCAAACAGTGAAGTTCTCCTCTAAAGAAGAGTGCCCTGGTGCTCTGCTACACCCCTGGGGCAGCCACCACTGCACGCTGTGAGCTCACAGCCCTCCCGACAGCCCCTGACCCAGCACAGAGCACAGCATGGTAAGACAAAGGCTCATACTGCACTAGGTGTGTCAAAAAAAGGTGAGAACAACCCTGGGTGTCCTGACTTGAGCACGCACAGGAACGTGACATCAACCCCTACATTAAAACACACACAAGGACAGGAGATGCCATCCTGCCTGCAATGATCCTGCACATCTCTGTGGCTTCCCTCACACCCTCATCCCTCAATTATTTAGAAACGCAGGGAGTGTTGGTCTATTTTTTTGCTCTCTTGTCCTCCCTTGCCTGGGACAAGCTGGCAGCAGACTGGTAAGGTCCTGGGAGAAGGGGGAGTGCAGCCCATCGGGGTGTAAAAGCAGGGTGGGTGCTGCACTGGAGATGTGAAACACTGGTTACTTGGCTGTAGGGTCAGATATTGGATTATCAGCAAAAGTTGATCCCAGTCACATGACAGATCTTACATTCACTGTCATAAAATCTATCATTATTTAATAGGCACGGAAATCAAATTCTTCTGTGGACTATGAAGCAAGAATCTTTAAAAAATGTCTGTTTACCACAACAGACAAGATATCGATCATCAGTTTTGAGAGCTCACAGACAATTCAGAGATGTGTGTGAACACAAGCTGGCAGCTTGCTTTGCTCTGTTCACTGTCCAAAATCGAACCCCACTAACTGCCACACACTCAGCTTTCCAATCAGGAAGATTTTAATTTCTTTACTTTAAAGACTACTGTTTTGTTCAAGACAAATAACGAGAAAATTATGGAGCACCAACCTGCCTCCTGGTGATGCTGCTGTTTGCAGTGCTACTGACAGGTATACACAGTGAGGAGACACTCCTGCCTTTTGCCACAGAAGAAAAACTGCCTTCTCTGGATGCAGCTGACCTGGTATTTACCACTGTGAACAGCCTCTTCCATTCTGGCAGCACAAAGGGGCTGATCTCCTCCTGACTTGAGTCAATACAATTTTTTTCCCTGTTATTAGGGGCATTGGCATGGGTGGAAGTACTTGAGAAGTCTACAAGTCCTGTTTCCATCCTTCAGCCTCCCTGTTTCTGCCTTGGGATCCCTGGTTGAGAGTCATGAGACGAAATTAAAAGGAAAAGTTGCAATGCTGGTGTGGGGCATGTAGGAGCTTCAGGGGGTTGCAGCACCTGGTCAGAACCTGTTGTCCTCCAGCTGGTGACAAAGGTGTGCCCAGCCCTCCTCTGTGCCCTGGCAAGGCAGTTCAGGCCATGATAAAGGGCTCTCCGGGGTAAGGATTGTTAATGGCAAATCACTGACGTACCAGATTTGTACCATCACTGATTTGTACCAGATTTCCTGATAGACACAGTAAGTCATCTCTCATGGATTGCTGTAGAGCGTTTATAGATGTGTTTTTCCACCTCCATGAGCTGCTGTGGCTCCATGGTCCCCAGACTGAGCCCCCTGTGCCCCTGCCAGCCAGTGGCACCCCTGTGACACCCAGCACTGAGGAGAGGAGGGGGAGCGAGCACTATCTCCCTCTAGCTTTACAGCTAGCACAGTCTTTAATCTGTGCATATTTTAAGGTGTGGGGATCCCATAAATCCTTCCACATCTGGGATCGCTTGTAATGGCCAGTGTCAGGAGTTTACAGAGGAGCTTTCCTAAGATCTAGTGCCCAGAATCAATAGCAGCTGCAATTCCAGGCCAGAGGATAGGCTGAATCCCGATTTGATTCTCACGTGTTTTCAATTGTATTTCCAGCAAAAAATTACTGTTGTTAAGTGATTCTGCCGGTCTGGTTGTGCCTTTTGAAGTTGCCTTTATTTCTTTGAGCTCAGATTCCTTGAGATCCTCGGGGTGCTCCGTCCCCAAACCCGCATGTATCTAATAAACCTGACAGCTTCCCAGCAGATGTCTCCATCTTCTCCATTTTCTTCTTTATTGAGGAGACAGACTTCACTGGAGAGGGCGTCTCAGCAAGTGGGGCCAATGCAGGCTCTTCAGAGAGCTCCCAGAGGCCCAAGTCCTTGGCTCCAGCCATGAAAGAGCAGGGGGCCCTTGCGTGGCAGGGCAGGGTTTGACACATCCTGCAGCTCACACTCCTGCATTTCCACTCTGCCCTCGCACAGTGCGTCTGACAGCATCAGCTCCCATCTGCCTGCGAGCACGTGGGCTGCTCTGGGGTGAATCTTTTGAGGTTTCAGCCACCCCAGCTCCCTGTGGGGAGCCCCTCGTCACCACCAGCCTCACCATTCCTGTTTGTGCAGAGAGCACTGCCTGGGAGCACAGGAAGGTGGACTCTGGGGAAAAGGGCTCTGTTGTACAGCGTGCCTTTGGCCTCGGGCACAGTGTCCTGGCCAGCACTGCTGGCTGCACTCTGCCCTCTCCACGAGGGGCTTCTGGGTCTGTGCTAAATCACAGGCAAGTTGGGGCCAGACTTCCCTCGGCTGTCCCTGTTTGCTCTGAAGTGCCTACATCTGAATTCCGTGTGGGTGGAAGAAAGGAACATGGAGGTGATGGGCAGCATCTGTAATAGGAAATTGCTGTCTGCAGATGTGTGTGTGAAGGAAAGACTGTGTCAGACAATGGTATCAAGGGATAAATTCCACAAGTGAGTGAATCCATCTGAGTGTAAGACACAGGTTGTGCATTTTCCTCAAGAAGGAGCTGAACAGTTTCAAGGATATCAATCCACTTTATGAATGACATGGTTTCCCCAGCATTGCCTATGCTTACTCAGTAGGAGAGAAGACAACAGGCAAACAAGCAGGTGTTTGGCCTGTCTTGAACCAGGCTTTGAATCCTTACTCTCTTTGCATTTGGGTGGAGCCGTGCTGGCAGTTTTGCTTGAGTAAGGAGCTTGATTACATTCCCCTTTTGAAGGAGCAGTGTGATAGTGTCCAAGCTGAAACTCCTCCTGGAAAATACAACCTTCTCTCCTGGCTGGCTCTGCCAGAGGGTGGTGTGCAGTGGGAGATGCTCCAGCTCTTCTAAAACAAGGCTTTGCCCATCGACTGCAATGGAAAGCAGCTTGTTACCACGTCTAAGTATAGAAATTTCTCCTGCCTTTGCTTTGCACAAATGGAAATCTGATTGCTCCTAATCTTCCTCTGTACACCTGGTGTTGTGGGGACCAGTGACAACCTGGCCCTGATAAAGACTTCAAGAGTGCACCTATTATCTATATGTCAGAAAAACTCCGATCATGTGGGAATAGTTAAAAGTAAGAAAATATATAACAGGTCATCTGTCTTTCAGCTCCAGTCAGCTCGGAGGTGGGAGCAGATTGACACAGCTGGGTGCAGCCATCCCCCTGGAGCCTGCTGAGGCCGGCAGAGCTGCAGCTGGACAGAGCACAGCCTGCATCCTTCCCTTGGCAGCTTTGTCTGTCAGAGCTTGGCTGCCAGCTTTGGGCTGGCCAAAGCACCGAAGCTGCTTTCTGCCAAGCCCACTCTGACGAGATGCTGAGACCCGAGGTTGGGTCTGGTTCTCTGTCCAGGAGGCGTGGGGGGTGACAGGACCTTTTCCTGATCCAGCAGCCCCTGCAGCCCTGGCACTGCGCTGAGGCCAGTGCTTGCTGGCAGAGGCAGGGAGCTGGCTGGAGCCTGGGGCAAGGGCTCCTGGGCACTTCAGGCAGTGCAAACCCCCCTGGCACCCAGCCCTGGTGCTGCAGAAAGCGTCATGCTGGGGAAGCAGCTGGGTGCTGAGCAGTGCAAGCCTTCATCTGCACACTGCTCCCTGGGTATTTGCTCGGACACGGTACCGTGGTGGGCAGGGTGTAACCCCTGGCCCCCAGTGCAGATGGCTGCACGAAAACAATTAATCTTGTGGAGAGCAGTGAATGGAAACATTAGTGCCTCGACCCCTAACACAGGTGAGCATCACTGCCCAGTGTGAAGGTTTGTGTGCACAGGGAGCTTTTGCTGACTGCAAGCTTTTGCAGGCTTGTGGGTGTGCAAGAAAAGGCAGAGACAGACGGAGAAATGGATATAGGGGTGCAGAGAAACACTGCATTCTCCCGGACAAGAACTGGGGCAGGAACCCTGAGAAAAGCCAGTGAGCCCTGATTGGTGTGGGCTGCCCAAGGGGCTGGGAGAGGTGGGCAGCAAACGCCCCTCGCTCTGACTGCTGCTGTGCAAAAGGAAGCGTGACATGGCTGTGTGCTCCTGGCAGATAACCTGGAAGCCATCTAACAAACACCCCAGCTTCACCTATTATCCCAGGAGGAATCAACCATCTGCAGTTTTGCTAGCTGTGCTGGACAGGAAGGGATAGTTCATTAGCAATTTATACGTTTGGTTTGTCTCCTAAAATGGATCTTTCCAGCAGCAGGGATGTGCCATTTCCCTGTTGAGATGCTCCTGCTGTCACAGTGGTGACTCCCAAGCCAATCGCTCTCAGCATGAGCTGGAGTTACCAGAGTATGTAAATGACATAAATAAGCTGCAGGAGCAGGGTCACGTAACTGTTTTGTAAGGTTCTGCCCTGCCAGCCCTATTTCACGGATTCTGACAGAATATTAACATGTTTGCATATGTAAATGCATTAAAGAGAGCATCAGCTGAGGGAATACATTAAACCCAGTTGTCCTTCCAAGTTGATTTAATCTGACAGCACCTCCATTAAAAAAATAAAAAGCATCAGTTTTCCCTTTGTGACTTGATGTACAGTAATTAGCTTGTTAGAGCAGGAAACACCTCCTTTCATAATTGATTTTGCACCCCTTTTACTTGGATATCTCTGACAAGCTGTTTCTTGTTCCCCAAGGACACCATCAGTACTTCCCATGTGTTTGGAATTTCATGAATGTGAATAATGAATATGATTTATCCCTCCCACACTCCCATGCACAGATAATATATGTAGCCAATTTGTGAACTGGACCTCGCATCAGAAGGATCAGTGTCAAAGTATTAATAGTGCAGTGACTAACAGTGCACAGGAATTAGGGCCCAGCTAAATGGAGATTTTTGGGGCATTTAGTGAGATGGGAACAGGTTGCACCACGTGTTTGTCACCGGGGAGGAAAAAAAGAATGAAGATTTTCTGAATGATCCTGTGTATCTAAGTTAGCATGCCAAATTGGTTGCTTATTACAGCTGGCACAGTGCCTTAGTGGGCTAATGTGTTAATAATGTGTAATGTTTCTCTTAGGCAATGGCACCACTCTTCATTAGCACATCTCAAGCCCTGTCACTGTTGCTTAGCTCGACATTTTGTTTCTGATGTTGGAGTGAGGGTATTTGAAATCAGGGTTTCAGATCTGCTAATACATGTCACATACTCTTTAAAAATGGATTTTAAAAGGGCCTCAATAATTTTATGGCTACTAATAACATTTGTAGCTATGTGAGCTAAGCTAATGATAAGAGTAATCAAATTTCATGTTTCACGGCATAAAATGAGCAACTGTAGGGGTCAGGAAGGTATTCACTCGCTGCCCTCCTCCCCTGGGAACCACTGTCTTTTCCGGCTGGTTCAGTAGACGAGCAGTGTTTGGGACGTGAAACAGCACAGTGCTGCAGGGAAGTTCAGGTCTTTCACTGTACACAGCAAGGATCTTATCTGTGAGCATCACAATTCTGCTTTTGGTTGGCAAATGGAGCAAACATTTGAACGATAGATTTGTTTCACTCTGATTACCTCTCACGCTGGCATCAAACACATTGGGTTGAGTCTCCCCATTTTTGTGGCTGTTTACTCAAGTCCCCTGAACTTGGACATATGAGACTCATATTTCCGAGTGGCCCCAGCACAGCTGTGTAATTCACATCCTAAATTTTCGATCAAAAAGGTGCTCCCTTAGACTTCCCTCGAGTTTCTGTGTTCACTCGCTGTGTTAGCGAGTGTGTTATGAGCATTTCTTCCATACTGAGAATAACTGAGAGGCATCCAAGAGAGCCTGGAGCCAGCAGCAGCCCCCTCCCCGGGCAGCTGGCAGGGCAGGACTGCGGTGGGGAGGAGCAGTGGTGCCCTCCCCTCACCCAGAGCCCGGCTGCCGTTTGCCCGGGTGCTCAGGGCTGGGGCCAGGAGACTGGGATTTGGCAAGGCAACAACCTGTTTAACTGCTGCCTGCCTTGGATAAAGGCCTTCCCTCCTGTGCTCTGCCAAATAGTGCCAAGAACACTTCCCAGCACCCATTCCTTCAGTGTGATGTGTTTTCTAAAGCCTTTTAGTGCATCGCCCCAGTGATGCAGTGATGAGCCTAAGAGGACTCACTTAACACAATGTGTAATAAGCCAGATAGGAGATGTGCTGAATAAAGCAATCCAGCAGAGAGTCCAGAAGCTATCTGTATCTGTATTTTTTTGAACAGGAAAGCAGCTTTTATTTTTTTAAAAAAGCTATTTTCCAGAAAGCCTTGGCATCAGGCATTTTTTGAGGCTCAGAGTAGACTGCCACGAGGAGGGGGCTTCCTGGTACATCAGGGAACATAATGGGAAAGGCTGAAGTTAAAGACCCTTTAATTGAGGCCTTCAGAATGGTAAGTATAACACTGCATCGCCCTGTTTAGGGGATTTTGAGTATCTCTACCATCAAGGCTACATTTGTCTGTAGGATTAATCACTTTTTGATCCAGAGGGTTTAAGACAGACAGCTTACTAGGAATGTGCTGCATGGCTCTCCCAGGCTGGCAATTAGCTTTGTTTCTTCATATTGTCTTGTTTATTATGCCCCTCTCCATCTCTTCGGGTTTTTTTCTGACCAACATGTTAATATACGAATTCATTTTTAATCCATTTGTAATCCATCTTTAATCCATCTTTAACTGTGCAGGGGACTTTTAATAAAGTCTCTGTGTCAAATACAGAAAATGAAAAACTGCTGATGAGCAGAGAACAGGTTTGTATATAGATGATATTGTAAAAAATCCTTGGAAAAACTCAAAGACATAATTTTGCTCTATTTTAGGGCTTTATCTCTAGACTTGCTGAGGTTCTCCTACTTGCTGGAAGATCATCAAGAATCTGAATTACACCCATTATGATTTAACTTGAATGCAAACAGGTTTTTTTGAGACACTGTTTGTACTTCACAGGAAAGAAAAAATACGTCATGGTAGCTGTGTGTGGGCACCCACGTGGGTTCCTTCAGATGCTGAGAAACGATCTCCTGTCCTTAACAGGCTGTTTTCTCCTGAATATCAGTGGCCCTGAATGGCAGAGAAAGCACACACCCCTATGTCCCACCACACAGCCTTTTCTCCCATACTCCTAGTCCTTTGTGGGCTAGCAGAGAAGATGGATTTATTTCCTTATCATGTGTGCTGTTTGAATGGAATGGACAAGCAGGAAACTGTCCTTGAGCTCTGGACCAAAAATATCCCTCAACACTGTGTCTGGGAGGTATCCATGTGAATTTCTCACATGGGATTGCACATGAATGGGACTTGTGAGCTGCCAGCAAATAACACAACACTTGGCAAAGCCCCCCCAGACCTGGCAGCTTGCTTTGGGGTGGAACCAACCCAAATGTACTCAATGGCTTCCTAAGGGCTTAGAGTTTTCCTGTTTCCAGATGTGGCTTGGCCCTGAATCTGCGGGGTGGCCTTGGTTAACCAAATTCACTGCTCTGCATCCATTTCCCACCTGGGGACCCGTGAAGGTGGTGCTGGCCGCTTTTATCCAGCATTTTGCTGTACCCTGAGGACAAGCACAATCTCAGGACTGAGCACTGCTGTGTAGAACAGCACAGGGTTGGTGTAACTGCAGTCCCAAGCCAAAGCTTATTGACATACGTGGGACTGCAGTGAACTGACTTTGGTCAGTTTTGGATCAGAGGGTCAAAGCTGTAAAATTTTTTTGACCTTGTAACATCCCCAGTGTGAAGTTACTAGCACAGTTAAAACTGGATGAAGCACAAACTGTGCTTTTCTGTCACAAACACTTCGTCTTCCTTTTTCTTGGCTCTTCTTCTAATAAATGTAACTCCTTCTGCTATGGCTCAGGCATTGTGTTGAACCACGCCGACAAATGTTCTCAGGTTTTTAAAATATTCGGTATTAAAGAGATCAGGCCAGATGTGTTCTGCTGCCTTCATCACTCTGGGTTGTGTACTCTGTGTTGAAATGATTATTGTCATCAGCCGGTGAAAGGCAGCTGATGAAAGACTCTCTGTGCCTGTGATGAGCTATCTATCCACCCATGCCTGGTGCAGAGAGCACAGGTTTTGTTTTTGAATGATCTATTGCAGTGTCAAAGTGGCTTATGTGCTGCTTAAACCTGTGCTGGTGAATGATAGCGGGCGTGTGCCAAACCCCTCCCTGCAGCCAGAGCTGGGTTTTCTCATCTCTCGGGGAGCACCGGAGCTGATCCCTGCCAGAGCCCCGTGGGCACTCCTGGAGCTGTGTCTGGGCACGGCTGTGTCCACATGGCACGTTTTTATAGGGGCACAGTCACATACCAACCATTTCCAGTCCTTCTGGAAAACACAACTGCTCTTTCTGCCCACCTTTTCTGTTGATAAAGGAAACCGTTCTACACGACACATTTTGAGTTTTGGGTTTGGGTGCATTTCCCATAAAACCTTTCCTGTTCTCAAGTAGTGTAGCTTTTGTTTTCCCACTTGTCCCCCTTTTACTCTGCTTTATTCCTTTTTTTTTTTTTTTTTTCAGGTTAGCAACAATAGCTAAGAAGAGCTAGAAGAAGGGGAAGCAGTGGTGTTTCCATTCTGGGTCTGCTGACAGACTCCCAAACCATCTTCTGAGGAAGTGTTTGATGAACGAAACACATTAAACAACATTCTGCCTTGAAAAATGTTTTGATTGGAAAACTCAGTTCTCAAAGCCTTCCGCACTTCCACAGTCCTTCAGTACATCTGGCAAATTCCAGCATCCCTGAGCAGAGCCCATAACATGAATAAGACCTTCCCAAACAACTGAGAATAATTAAAAAACTCAACACACAGATATTTTCCTCGTGTAGTGACACAATTGAATACTTAACCAAAAATAATGTAGTGAAAAGTCTAGGCCACAAAATGAAGTGCTGAAGGCTGGAAAAACAGTTTTCTGACCTTCTGGATTTCCTCTATTAGAAGACTACTGTGCAGTGAGCAAACCCTATTTCTTACAACAAAGAAATTTAGCAATCTGGAGGCTGTGTCACCTTGCTGGCAGAAACACTGAGCAGCAATAGTGCTGAAAGTCAACACTAATAGCTGACACCAAATTAAACTGCCAGGGTTTGTGTGATATAGTTCTGTCACCCTTTGACACATTTGATGTGAATTCAGAGGCTTCTGCTGTAAACTCATCAGCAGAGCTCATGACGCATCATCTTTACATATCTGTCCATCCACATTTGTCAGCAAACCGTGAGCCTCAAATGACTCCAGCAATTGGGATATAGATTGCTTTACCTTCACGTACGGTAAATAGAGTGTTTTAACACTTGTGATACCCTCAGCTCCAGCTTTTAACTGACAAAGTCTTGTTAGCTGCACTTGAGCCTTTCTGCGCCCACGCTGGACGTGGTGATTGATGAGGGCTGATTATGGCAGTGGGGTGGCCCATCCCTTCCTAACTTGTGGCCTGAATCGTCTCCAGTTTGCCCATGCAGAAGAGCAGCAGGCACACTCCTAAGTGTCTTCATGAAGTGCCTGATTGAAAGGCCACAGCCAATTAGGTTGAGCTGAAATGGACACTTGCAGGATGCCTCTGCCTCTCAGCTCCCTGCGTGGTGCCTGCAGAGAGCAGGCACCAGAAAAGTGCTGATAGTCCTCACATCACCCAGCAGCTCTCAGATCCAGGGGCTGGCGTTTCAGCCTGGGAAATGTGGCAGGGTGGCTGTGCCCCCACTTCACAGCTCTGGACGAGGAATGGCCCCAGAGAGTGCCAGGGCTCAGATCCTGGTGCAGAACACTGCTCACAAATGCACATCACGCTGCTGAGGCAGTTGTTGACTAGTGACAAACAAATTATCTCCCCCTAAAATAACATGGCATTTCCAAACACAAACAACCCCCACATGCACTTCTCCCTGGGCAATCCAAAAGGGATTGCTAATATTTGGCTTTCTCTAAACCAGTTAGCGGTTTTGTAGTTTCAGATTGATGCCTTTTGGTTAAGAGCTCCAAATTTTCCTGTTAATTTTGGACTTACTGAGGTAATGAAAGCAGGTTCCCTCAGATGGCAACAAATTCTGCTGGAGTGCATGTGAGTGCTGGACTTGATGTCATGCTCTGAGCAATGCTGAAGAGAATTCCCAGGTCTGTGCCAGGCTTGTGTCTCCCCTATGGACCAGAAAGGAAGAGGGTCTGCAGTTTCTGTTCATGTCTCCGTGGTTTTTAATGTATTCTCTAGATTCAATAACATCTTTTTTGTCACATATTGCCCTAGCATGTGTAACATTTTGTTCTACTGACTGGCTTTGCTATCAGTGTAAATTACCATGGTCAGAGAGCTGTATTTAGGCTCACAGGAGGAACAAACAGACCAAGAACAATAAATCACTTCTTTTCTATAAGTCCATTTTAACATACAGTTTAAAATACTGTCTTTGTAAGGTAGTATGCATTAAATCATACTTATTCAAGTGTGAGCTATTACAGAATGGGAATAGAAACATGATGTCCTACAAGAAAAACCACTCTATTTTCACCCTGTGTCTCCAAATCTCCTGCTTATATAACAACTGGCATAAAAACACTGCATAGTGTCCCGTGTTCCAATAACCCTTTGCACCACTAGAATTATTTCCAAAAATGGTGACAGAAGATTACGTTTGCTGGTAAAAACTCTAAACTCTGTAACTTTGCAAAAAATTAGGGAAAAAAGTATAAGCTTTAAAAATATTTCCCATCAACTCCCATTGCTACTTTGTGACCTGCTCCATTTGGAAACTGCTGTGGAGTGCCACTTGGCTTGTGTGATGGAAGCAGCTGGAGATCTCGGACCGAGCACCTGGGGTGTAATTTGACACCCTGAACATCACACTCCTGTCCTCTGGAAATGCCTCATTGCTAGGATCGGGTCCAAGGTCTGCAAGAACTGAGTGTGTCATTAAAACACCGTTTGGAACATCCTTTCTTTCTCTCCTTGGTGCAGAGTGGCTCCCGCCCCGGGTGCCTCAGGAAGGTGTGGGTGGCCAGGAAGGACCCAGGATGGCCAAAGTGATGCAGCTGAGAGATGCAGCCTCAAGCTGCACGAGCCTTGGGGCATCTGGGGCTGGCTCCACGCACAGGGGGTTGTAATGGAAACACTGACAGCTCTTAATAATTATGACATCTAGGCATCCCTGTAATTACTGCACAGAGGCTTCTGGCATGCAAACAGTATTAGGCTACATCTTGTGCCTGACTTGTTTTATCTCTGTGGCAAAGCTCCCGAGGACAGGAAATCATCGCTTCTCCTCACGTTTTTAGAACCCTGGTTGTGCTCTCAGCAGCTTACAGATACTTACTAACAGCAGTGGCAATTGGACTGATTCAATGCTTATTTCAATCACCAGATTTCCTGTTAACAGACTGTAGAGTCCAGATGCCCAGTGCAAGGTGCTCAGTGGACAGCAGCTCTCTCTGCAGTGTCCCAGAGAAGAGAAACCTTAAACCTGTACCTACAGAAACTATTTATAAACGCACCTGACTTTAGCTTTTGTGTCATGTCATCACTGGGACCAGGGCTCTTTGTCCTTTCTTGCACCTTCCTGGTTGGCAGCAGGGAAATACAATTCCCTGTCCGCAAAGGGACTTGTCTCACCTCCTGTATTTGGCACTTTCTGAAGTAATGAACAATATGAGTCTTATGAGTACATTTTATGGCACCCTTGGTCAGGTGAAGGCTTAAATCAGATGAGTTAAAATGGGCCATGAGATGCAAAACAGCCATCTCTGACATTACCTGGACTATGGCCAGAGCACCACAGCCTTCCTGCAGCTGTGTGAGCAATAACTACCTGGAGATAACACTGCAGGACAAACAAAATACAGCAACCAAGCAAGAGCCCCTGGCCTCCCCTTGAGCCTCCCCTCCAAAGGCTGAAACCATGGGTGCAGTAAAGGCTACAGCTCGTGTGAAGCAGCCAGTGCTGACCAGAGACCTGCTCCCCACTCAGACTGCAGCTCTCAGTGGGGTAACTTTATCCTGCATTTTCTTCCCCTTGGGTGCAGGCTCCAGCACAAACTGCAGCAGCCCAGTGCCGTGTCCCACACCGACCCTGGAGGTCACTGGGTTCAGGGTGGTGCCCGTCAGGACCCACTGGGGTGTGTGCACGACAGATGGAGGGATTCACAGCCGCGTCAGAGAAATATTTAAACTAATTTAAATGAGTTCTCTGGATAATTAGATATCGTAGCACCCTCTTCTGGCTTTCTGCATTCCCTGGGCTGTGGCTGTCTCTCCCCTTTGAGACCATTTGCCTCACTTGGGTTTCCTGGTCAGGGTTTTGAAGTTGCATCCATCCCAGTCCTCTCCCAATTTCTATAACTTCATGGCTTTCTAGGAGAACGACTCCTCAAACACGTGCTTCCCACACTGAGTCCCTCCACAATTAACCTTTTTGTCCAACCTCTTTAAAGCAGAATCTCTTATTTTTTTCAGTTGGTGACCATGGAAAAGCCCTGACTTAGCCCATTTGGGGTGGTTCTGGTGTACTGCCATGGAGAGGGCTCCCCATGGAGCCAGAGGGAGGGATCCTGAGTGAGGAGCAGGGGCTGCCACAGCTGGCAGGGGCTCGGTGGCCTCGGGGAGCAGCAGCAGAGTGGGGAGGGTCCCACCACCCCCAGTGCTGCTGCTGAGGCAGTGGGAGGCCTTCCCATGGGTTTTGGGGGGTGCTGCTTCCTCCCTGATGTCCTCACTGTGAACCCAGAAACAAGCAGTTATAATTCATAATGTGGGTGTGCAAAAGTCCCTCTAAGAGCTAATTTACTGTGAGGACTAATATTTCCGGTTAAAGGTCCACAAAAGTCATTATACCATTATAAAATAAACTCTTGAAAAATAATTCACTTTTAAAATAAAACATTGCTTTCCTTTTACCCAATAGGTTAAAGTACTTTGTTCCACGGTATCAGCTTTAAATTTTTCATGTCAGGGTAAAAAAGTAATTTTTTAATTATAATTTTAATGCATCTGACCGTATTTCGTAATGATACATTTTGAACCCAACCTGTAAAGGTGTCAAAAGAAAATATGTCTATTCCATAGAAGAGACATAGAAATATCTGAATCATAAGAACACAGTTGAAATAATACAGTGCTTTTAAAAGTGCCAATTACTTATTTTAACTGTGATATTACATCTGTCATTAGCACTGTGGGAAATATTTTCTGTATTATTAGGAAAGTTTCAAATTCTCAGAATTTCAAAAAGCATTTCACAGAGTACTCAGAGATCAGTGACAGCAGCACCACTCTGACAGCAAGAGGAGATGGCAGTGAGTGTACTGAGGGGACACACAGACAGTGCCCAAGAAAAATGTATTCCTTCCAGGGGGATTGAATGAAAACACAGCTTCATCACTCTCCTGAGCACAGAGGTAGTGGGAAAAACTGCTTGGATGCTCAGCAGGAAAATGCCTGTCTCTTGGAGAGCAAGAGAGGAGAGGACTGGGATGGATATGATGAGGTTTGGTTCAGCACAAGTAAAACATTATCAGTAGCTTCTTCAGCTATGAGATAAAGATTGCAGAGGATATTACAGATTCAGATCTTCCTTTGTTATTTATACCCTAAAACTCGGACCTCCTTCAATCCTAAGCTAAATCAGAAGTCTTTGGTACTTTGTGTTTCTTTAATATTTTCTGTGCCCAGCTCATCAAGGCTCTTAAAACACCTCTCTCTGAAGCAGGACTCAGAGGGGGTGCTTGATGTTCCCTCAGCCCAAATCACTCCTCAGCCCTTTTTGGTGGCTGCTTTTTGGCATCTCTCGGTGGTAACTCAGTACCCCCAAAAGGTCTAATCAGGGTGCTCTTCTCAGCTGTCTCCCTCAGGAGGGTTTGGTGCAGGCACCTTTTGGTGTTTCTGCCTCCCATTTTCCCCTGCCCCTCACTCCACTCCCTGTACCTCCCTGTGGGAGCTGTGAGCCCCAAAGCCAGCGCTGGAGGAGCACAGCTGGCAGGAGGCTGCTGCCTTCATAACAGCACCAACAGCCTCCAAAAGCATAATACTTTCTCCCTTTCAGACAAACATCTCTTTTCCCATTTACGATGGTCCAAAGGTCGAAGATAGCTGCTCTACCACTTCCACGGCTCTGCCGAAGTTTTATGCCCTGGAATTGCTGTCAAGTTTAATGTTAGCATTTTATATAATGAAATAGCAGCTGTTCCAGCTCTGAAACCTGCATGAATTCACACTGAAAAGATAGAAAATTTCAGGCGAATTTCCACAAACTGCTCAGACCTTTACCAATGGTCTTACATTGGATTAAAAGCAGAAGTAAGCAGTATTTACTTGGGAAACTGAGCACCAGACATACCTGGAGAATTCTTTCTGAACCTAATATCAATGTATTTGAGAGGAAACCATCAGAATATTTACCCTTTTGTACAGCTTCATCGACCTTTTCTTACAACCTCTTGTTAGCTTTTCCCTTTACAGGTTTTTGGTATAGATCCTTGGGTTATAAGTCTGCAGTTCTCTGACATGTTATTGCTTTGTAGAAAGGAAGGTCTCTTTGTTTTACACTTTTAAAATACAAAACCTTGAAATGATTGCCTCTTCAGTAGTGTTTTTACATAAGCATGGTCTCATCGACAAAACTCCCATTGACTTTGACGGTTACAAAAACCATGTTTGAACTTTAAAGAGAAAACATTGTTATGCTTAAAGGTGACAGTCTGATGTTCCCAGTACCTCAAAATCTGATAGAGCCAGTGGTTTACCTAAAAGCCAAACAGATGTCCCTTATGGTAACGAGCCCTAACTCGGGGCTGACTGGAGGCCCTTCTGAAACACCTGAGGACAATTTCTAGCATTTTCAAAGCCAGCTGAGAGCTGATGGGTTGCTTCACAGTTTTTTTGCATAGTTCATTTTATAATTGCTGTGAACAATCCCAGAGGAGCCCACTCTTCAGTCTGGTGGGGGAAGCTGCACCTTAAGGTCTAGTTACATTTGCAGATCTTAACATTTTAATTCATTCCCCTCCTGGCAAGTGGAAACTGAGCTAAGCCCAAAGGCACGAGGTGTAGCTGTGATGCTGAGGCAGAGCTGATGAGTGGAAGATGCAGAGCCCCAGAGTTACCTTTGGTCCCTCTGAATTCACTCACATGCCCACAGCAGTGCTGGGGGTCACAGGTTCACTGCTGCAGCACCAAACCCACTGCAGAGCTGTGCCTGAGCCCGTCCCTGGGGTGTCAAAGTAGCTTATGCTGCACTTGGAAGAGAGGAAGAAAAATGTCTCCGTGACTAGTAAGTCTAAAATCTGTATTATTGTCAGAGAAACAATAGCAGCATCAGCTGCTGCTGGTGCCCAGGAGCAGAGCAGTGTCATTAGAGGCACAGGGCAGGGCACCTCCGGGGCAGGCAGTGCTCAGCCCTGTCCCCACAATCCTGTCCCCACTGCCCTGTGTCCCCACAGCCCTGTGTCCCCACAATCCTGTCCCCACTGCCCTGTCCCTGCAGCCCTGTGTCCCTGCATCCCTGTCCCTGCAG
>VZRV01006684.1:69093-90937 GCA_013398115.1 Falcunculus frontatus | reverse complement strand
TGTCCCCACTGCCCCGTGTCCCCACTGCCCTGTGTCCCCAAAGCCCTGTCCCCAAAGCCCTGTGTCCCCATTGCCCTGTGTCCCCAAAGCCCTGTCCCCACAGCCCGGGGAGGCCGTGGCAGAGCAGCTGAGCTCGTGGAGCAGGGGCATGGGAGAAATCTGCCAGGGGGAAATGCTTTTCTTTCCAAAGGATGTAATGAACTAACTCATACCTGACCACTCTGCAAAACGCAGCGGGCTGTGGTGCTCCTCTAGTTCTTATTTACTGGCAATTTGCCTCATGCTTTTCAGAGGATCGTTAGTGACCGTATTTTCAAGTGGCCCTGTGCTGCTGATTGCTGCTGCCACGCTTCAGACATGTTTGAAATGTCCTTATTTGAATTATGACTTGCAACATCTGTATTTAAAACCATATACTTCACCTTCACTTTCCACAATCAATATTGTTAACAGGGATAAAGTTATGGAGGGATGACAGAAAATATTTACTCATTTCTCTCTGCACAGTCCTCCACTGCCACATCCCTGATCTTGCTCACTCTGCACCGAGGGTCACAGCTCCCAGCTGGACTCTGGCAGCAGTGGGATGTGCTGGTGGCAGTGCTCTTGAAGCAGCTGGGAGAGGTGTTTCCCAAGGACCAGGATCCTCCCTGGGCACACAGCCCCTGCCTGTGCAGCCTCAGAGCCCCCTCTGCACCTCAGGGGTCTCACCAGACAGGAGCAGTGACATTCCTGCACTCCTGGGTGCCAGTGGGCAGGGCTGCAGGGGCTGAGGGGGCAGGAGCAGTGACATTCCTGCACTCCTGGGTGCCAGTGGGCAGGGCTGCAGGGGCTGAGGGGGCAGGTGCTCACCTGTGGGCAGGGCTGCCCACGGGCTGATGCTCGGTGTCACCCTCTCTGCCAGGTGCCAGGGGACTGCTCTGCCCGCTGACTGCAGCACCCTGTGAAACCACACCGTGTAAATGTCATCCAAACCCTCTCCAGATATTATAGTAAGGGTTTTAAGACCAGACTTATCTGATGTAAACTGACGCAGCTCCATCAAGTCAATGGAGTGATGTTGTTGTATTACAGCCAAAGCCTTCATTTGTTAGTTTTTATAATTGAATATACAACTCTTCCAATTCCAGGTAACAGACACCTTCATTTCCACATTGGCAAGGGGTTGATTTATTCCAATAAATATTGGCCTGCTGTGATGAAGCATTCTTATTATCAGGATGTATTGGTATAGCACAGATATATTGATAGATTTTCAGCTCAATGTTGTATAAACATTTTACAGTGACATATTTTGAACTTACACTGACATGTTTTTGAAAATATCTGTGGTGGTGAGGAAGCTGTGAGCTCAGTCAGTTATCTCTGACACGGCAAGGGCTGGGAGAATGACCAAAGATTCACCAGAGTTCTGGGCTCTTATCAGTTGTTTTGCATGTACAAACCAAAGCACAGGTCAGGAGTCTGTTTGCAGTGGGGACCCACTTGCAAAATTTGCTCCATAAATCATCCTTTGTTCTATCCATCAATAAAAAAAGAATTAATGAAGCCCAAAATTTTCACACTGATTTGTACAGAAAGGTTGGTTAATTTGCTTTTCAGAAATTTCCATACTGGTGTTTTGCTCCTGCCAAGGGCTGGGTGGTGGAGTTGGGTGCCCGCACCTCCTGCCCACAGGCAGCCTGGCAACTCAGTCCCAAAGCGAGCTGCTGAGAGAGCCCTCTCCCCCTGCTGTTTGTGGAGCACAGCCCACGAAGCTGCAGTGCAAAAGCTCTCTGAGATGACAAGCAGGACGGTGAGTGGAGTAAAATACGGCACCTGAATTGTTTTAAGCATTCTTTCCCTGAGAGCAAGATACTCTTCTTTCTCTTTAAGTGACAGCTAAGCCACCAGCCCCCTCCCCGAGCAGGGGCACCCTCCCAAGGGTCTCTGGCCTGGGCAGGGGTGAGGCTCTGGCTCTGTCCATCCCACTGTGCAAGGGCACTCTCAGCACTGAGCGAGGAACAGCCTATTTTTAATCGCCGAAATGGGGGAATTTTAGCTGCTCCTTGGTGAGAGGCAATTCTCTAATCCCAGAAGAACCAGTATCATCCGAGCTGTCAGCAAGTGGCAGGGGGGATGGATTGTGCCTCTGGCTGTCAGGCAGCACTGCAAACCTTGCAGGACCTCCCTCCCCAATGGCACGTGGGATCCCCAAACTTTTCTCAACTTCTTTGGTTTATCTTGATTAATAAGCTCAAGTATTCAGAAAGCTGAGGCCTGCCATTAAGGAGGTGATAAGCTGTAATTTATAATAAAGGAGCTACCTTTTCCAATTGTCTTCAGCTGAAGCGGACAGTCCCCCGTAATGATTTATTGCCTTACTGCCAGGCTCTTGATAAGTGGACACCAAATGGCTCCTCATTACTCAAAAGCTCCTATGATTTCTTGAACCAAAGTCCTTTCCAAGCTCCACTTAGCCCACTTTCTTTCCGAAGAAAATGAATCAAGGCCCTCCTCTCAGTAGCCTATAAACTATTTTAGCATAAAAAAATATCATAAATGAGAAAGGAGAAAATCTTGTTTGCTAAAGGGCTGCTGGATGAACTGCCTCTTGCCCTTTTGATAGCATCTTTGAAATGGAAATGGCCAGCTGCCTGACCTTCTGTTCAATGACCCTTTTTGTACAAAGTCAAATTGCAGTGGCTTCACAGCAGCAATTCACCTATGGACATAAACTAGATTTCAGGGGGGTATGGAAGAGGAGGCTTCTATCTGCAGTTTCTTTAGAATCTCTCTTCCATGTTAGTATTTCCTACGTACACATCAGGAACGAAACTTATAAAATAAATTACTGTTCATAAAAGGTATTTAGAATTATACTTCAGTAGCTTACATCTCTCTACTTTTTTTATATTACGGATGTAACAAGCCTTCTTTAAAAATCATTAATCAAAAAGATTTAGTATGTGAACAGTGCTACATGCAATTTTGAAAAAAATTCTATAATCAGTTATTGGATTGTGGCATTAATTATTTAACTCATTTTATTAGAACTCAAGGAAAAATATCATTCTAAACAGAATGAAAGATCAGCAAAAACAAAAGAACAGGAAAAATATCGTATTTTTAAATGTGTTGAGACTTAGGTGCCCAAATTTAGAAATTGGCTGCCCATGTGAGATGTCCAAGCACTGTGAGAACCACATGTGCTGTCCAATTTATTCCCTCAAAGCTTAGTTTATCCCGTGATACAATTGCTTTTTAAGAGCAGTCATTCGTTGTTAAATGTATTTGCCAAATTCAAACCCATTTTTCCAGCTGGGGTAAATCACTCCTGCTCTATGACACCAGCTGAGAAGCTGTCTGAGGAGGTTTCCCAGATATTCAGGGAAGCATCAGGCTCCTGGCTGTGGGCAGGAGCTGGGACCCACGGCGGGGATTCCACTGGGAACCCGCTCTGTGCCTGGCACCACTGCCACAGCCACGCACCCTTCATCTTCCAGTCTGTCCCTCTGCCAACTGCCAAACACCATCCAGCCCAGGAGAAAAACAGTGGCATGCGTTTGGTTTTCTAAGCAGTACATTCAGCAGTGTTTCAGCTTCGTCTAAAATTATGCCTGGATCATGTAAGCGTAAGAAATCACTCGTAGCTGTCAAAAAAATTAGACTCTTAAAGTGGCTAGTACATTTTCTGATTAAAGAGCAGCCCTGATTGTTGGTTTACAGCTAACAGCTGGTATGTTAAAGCTAAAATCTGAGTGTCAATTAATTCTGTATCAGATCAGCTGAGAAAGACAACTGTGCACAAGCATATGGCCATTGCAGGAACAGGGCTGCTGAAAGCTCTGGGTGTTTGATGGTTTCAGCCTGTCGCTCTTCACTTATGATATTGTAAATGAGGCTAAAACAGTTTAATTCGTGTAACTGGCAGTCAGAAGGAGTGTTTAATTGAGGGAGAGGGGAGGGCTGGCAGCACTGGCAGGTTCTGCTGCGGTTGCTTGATGCACAGAGGATTGTGCCCAGTGGCAAGTTGCCCAGTGCTGTACACACACAAAAACAGTTCATAATTGCACCATAATTCAATCTGAAGTCTTGTTTCCAATAAATCCCTCACGAAATTAGTATTCTACCCGGCGTCAACCCACACAGCCACCTGCACTGCCACCCTTGGACGTGGCACAGGAGGGACCCTGCAGCCTCAGTGGGCACCTGGCACTCTTGGTGAGGGCATCGTGGTGCCCAAGGCTCATCTCAGCCACTGGCTGGGACCCTGATGTGCTGCCCCTGTGCCCTGTCCTCCTGCTCTCTGCCATGGCTTTCCTATTTGGGACACACTAATGGCTTGGAAATTTTCTAGTTGATTGGTTACAAAGCAACCTCAAAGGAGAAGGAAAACAACACTCAAAATGAATAAATGGAATACAGCGTAAGAGATGACCCTCCTTCTGTTCCTGCTGGCACAGGTCAAGCCAGGAGAAGTTTCATGACACACTCTTGGGCCCCCAGGTTCAAAAAAGCATCTGTGCATTTGCTTAAATTTTAAACATGTACTTATGTCCATTCCTACACAATAGTGCTCTCAAATCACGTGGAAACTCTGTCAAACCATACAGAATAAATTTTTATAATATTTTGTAGAAACTGTCAAAGGTTTGATCCAAAAAGAAGTTTAGGGGAACTTCAGGTTCCCGATTTTAGAACTACTACCTGGTTGTATTTTAATTTTTGAGCTGCTTAAACCTAATTTTCAAAGTTAAAAGTTCAAGTGGACACAGGTCCATGCTGCCAGAAGATCCTCCAGCACGACCAGGCTCAGTAGGTTGGCATCACTTGAGGTCCAAGAGGAGGATGATCTTCCACCTGCTCTGCTTTTGTTCACGTCCCCCAGCCCTGCCTGAGGGTGCTGGTCTCTCTTTTCACAGAGCTGGGGGAGAGGTGCTGCCATTCCCTTGGTTTATTTTTCCCAGCAAAGCCCCATGGTTAAGGCAGAGGGGGACCTGGGTTTCTCCTCTTCTCCCTGAGAGGTTTGTGTACAGGGAGCTGTGGCTACTGAACTGCGCTCTTCTACGGGAAAAGCTGTGAGGGGACCAGGAGAGAAATCGCTCTTCACCCCTCCTGTTGAGAAATGCAATTTGGAAAGGTCCCTGGAGGCAGTGGGAGCAGTCACGAGCCTGATCATTTCACTGAGAGTAAGGCACTCACCTAGCAGGCAGGATGGGCCCTGCTGGCTGAGCACTTCATCCAAGGACTGATGTAATTAAAAAAGACACAAGCAAATAGTCATCTGATGTTACCTTCTGTATAAAAGCATCTGAAATACTACTGACAGAGAAGGAAGTGTCTTTTCAAGTCCCGTATGTGGAAGACTCTAAAATGGCCAAGAAGTATTTCACAGAGGTTTAGAGGAAAATAAAAATCCCTCTCTGAGCTGAGAACAAGGATGAAACACTTAGACCAAAGGTTAGTGTCCTCCCATATATATAAACCTCCCGGGTCACTGGCTGTTAAGATAGAAATGGTTCCTCCAGCCTGAAGCACCACGAAGCTGTAGGACTGCTGCATTTACAGGAGAAACAGCAAAGAGCTACTGAATGGAGTCAAAACACAGGGACATGGGGAGAGCAGAACGTGAGCCCAGGCTTGGGGCTGTGTGCATGGCGTGGCCAGCTCAGAGTGACCCCTGGCAGGAAGGTTTTTAGAGTTTTTAGAAACTTTTCCAGAGAGAGAGAGAGATTTTTTCCCCCTGGTTTGGAGTTTGTCCCCATAACCACTGCATGAGAGCACCTCCAAGGAAGTGCCCAGCACCCCACCTGTATGACCAACACAGATGTGGGGAGCCTCCCGAAGGGACACTCCCCCCTCAAGCTGTCCCCATGATCCAGCAGCCAAGGACAGGCTTGCCAGGAACTCCCAACCATTCCCTCTATAGCTACAAAACAAAATGCTTATGCTTCCTTTTCATCCATAGTGTCCCAGTGAACATGAAACTAAAATAACCACAGCAGTGCCTTGTTTGAAATGAAAATGGCAGCACTTTTTCTTCAGGAAAGTCTTTTATCATCTCCCTTTTCAGCAGTGGCACCGTGACAGTGAGAGCAGTTAATGCAATCCTCACAAATCAGCACTAACCCCACAGATGCTGGGAACCTTTGACAGAAGAACTTCATACCCTGGAGGAAGTTCCCTAATTCCTAAAGGTCTTTACAAGTTCGGCACTCCCTGTTGTTTCTGCACAGTGGCAGAGCAGGATTAGGGGCATGACACAGACACCAGTGCAGACAGAAGTGCTGTGCTAATACCCCTCTGAAAATTATCTGTTGGCTCTGCTCAAAATCCAGGGCTCCCAGGTTAGGGAACAAGCACTGTTGTACTCAGATTAAATATCTTCATTTCCCAAAATAAAATAAATGACGGAATACTAGATTAATTAAATTATTTTACTTGAAACAACAAGTTGAATCCTGCAGTGCAGCTTTACCAGACTAATGAGCACAACAGTGAGGCTGAGCAGAACGCTAGCTAGGAGAAAGGGAAAAGTGGTTCAAAAACCAGTGTGACAACATGCAAATAAAACACCTCCCACGTTTTATGCTTTGCCCTTATAATCACTGCCTTTGCTTTGAAGGATTCTGTAATGCACAATTGCTTATGTACCCTTATTTTCTCCCAAACATCAGATTGCTTATTTTTTATGCCAAAAGTAGCATGCAGACCATAGCATATGCATTAAAGATGCTGCATCTGTGTCTGCTTGCTGCTATTATTCCTGGCTTGTGAATATTTTAAAGCACATGCCAACTCTTTGCTTCTGAAAATCAATGGAAGTTTGGCCATTGACTTTACAGAGCTGGATCAGAACTGAAGGTCTGTGCCCCCCACCCCCTTTTTAAATAAGTGGGAATTTTATAGGATAATGGTCCTGGAGCATATCGATTGGCCCCATCCAGGCTGTAGATCGCCCTCACTGGCCACTGTAAAGCCTGTAATGGGCTGGACACAATGGGGATGTGAGTGACACGTGCCAAGGGCACTCGGGGCTCAGGGCTGAGCTCTGCTCGGGGGCTGCAGGGCTGGGAGGTGTCACAGCAGACACCCGGCAGGCCTGGCACAACACCACTGCATGGAGCACAAACATCCAGAGCCCTGGTCTGCTCTGTGGGGTTGGTGACCTCAGCGTGACGGGCTCTTGTGCTGCTCTGCAGGGACAGCACACGAGGCTGTGTGTCCTGCCCACGCTGAGGGGACAGTGCCCATGCTGAGAGGACAGTGCCCATGCTGAGAGGACAGTGCCCATGCTGAGAGGACAGTGCCCATGCTGAGAGGACAGTGCCCATGCTGAGAGGACAGTGCCCATGCTGAGAGGACAGTGCCCATGCTGAGAGGACAGTGCCCATGCTGAGAGGACAGTGCCCATGCTGAGAGGACAGTGCCCATGCTGAGAGGACAGTGCCCATGCTGAGAGGACAGTGCCCATGCTGAGAGGACAGTGCCCATGCTGAGAGGACAGTGCCCATGCTGAGAGGACAGTGCCCATGCTGAGAGGACAGTGCCCATGCTGAGAGGACAGTGCCCATGCTGAGAGGACAGTGCCCATGCTGAGAGGACAGTGCCCATGCTGAGAGGACAGTGCCCATGCTGAGAGGACAGTGCCCATGCTGAGAGGACAGTGCCCATGCTGAGAGGACAGTGCCCATGCTGAGAGGACAGTGCCCATGCTGAGAGGACAGTGCCCATGCTGAGAGGACAGTGCCCATGCTGAGAGGACAGTGCCCATGCTGAGAGGACAGTGCCCATGCTGAGAGGACAGTGCCCATGCTGAGAGGACAGTGCCCATGCTGAGAGGACAGTGCCCATGCTGAGAGGACAGTGCCCATGCTGAGAGGACAGTGCCCATGCTGAGAGGACAGTGCCCATGCTGAGAGGACAGTGCCCATGCTGAGAGGACAGTGCCCATGCTGAGAGGACAGTGCCCATGCTGAGAGGACAGTGCCCATGCTGAGAGGACAGTGCCCATGCTGAGAGGACAGTGCCCATGCTGAGAGGACAGTGCCCATGCTGAGAGGACAGTGCCCATGCTGAGAGGACAGTGCCCATGCTGAGAGGACAGTGCCCATGCTGAGAGGACAGTGCCCATGCTGAGAGGACAGTGCCCATGCTGAGAGGACAGTGCCCATGCTGAGAGGACAGTGCCCATGCTGAGAGGACAGTGCCCATGCTGAGAGGACAGTGCCCATGCTGAGAGGACAGTGCCCATGCTGAGGGGACAATGCCCACGCTGCGGGGACAGTGCCCATGCTGGGGGTAAAGACAGCGCCCTGCACAAAATGCTGCAGGATTCAGCAAAATGGTGATGTGGAAAACTGACAGCTGCATTTTGTCTTACTGCCTTCTTCATGTATCAGTAGCATTGAGCCCACGCTGCAGAGGGAGACCTCTGCAAAAACCTGTGGGGTTTTGCAGAGGTGCTGTGAGCCCCAGAGAAGTGCTGATGAACATGTCAGCCCTGTGCCAGCCTTGTCACCACCTTAAATCAGCCCCTGCCTCATCTGGTGGCTGGGTATCTCTGTTTGTTGCTCTGTGCAAAGAACATTCAAATCAGAACTACTGTCCCGGAAAAAAATCTTTCCGATACAACAACTGATGATGTGAGCCCACGTCAGTGGTAGCCTCTTATTGACCGCTGAGGGTTTTGGATCAGGCCCTCCCCCGTGGTCATTTCCAGAGACAATTATTCTGATAGCTCCTGCTTTGCCTTCTGTCACGTAGTGAGATTGCTCTGGGGCTGGCCAGGCTCCTGTGCTCTCCTGGAAGCCATTTCCCTTCACTGAACTTTGATTGTGAGGAAGAGGTTATTGTCCAGGGTTTGAAAAGGAGACTGTGCAGAACCTGGCTGCATCGAGGCACCCACTCTTTTCACAGAATCAAAACAAAACGCTGTTTTCTCCCAACACTGCATCTGACTGCAAAACTATCTACACGTGTGTGCCTGTTCATCTGAGTGTTGGAATACGCTGTGTGAGACTTTCTGCTAAAAACATCATGTATTGTCTGCTGCTTCCAAGATTTCAGAGTGCACACACACAAAATAAAATCGTAGTTTTGCAAAAATCAGAGGACTTTTACTTTCTTTTCAACCTGACTTCACCTCACTTAAAATAATGTTTTAGGTACAGTATTAATGAAAAGCTACTGTCATATAAAAGCAGGAATATGGGTGTCAGACAGTGTAATAATGGTAATGTAAAAATCATAGAAAGTTGATGTGTGACATGTCCTAGCCCTATTACACAGTCTGTGCACGCACATGTGTGATATTCAGGACACCCTCTTATCAGGTTTAATTGTATTAGTACCCGCTGCTCATCTGTATCCTGTATAAAAGCAGCAAGGCAATCATTAGAAATAAGCACTGCGAGGTGAAGCAGGGAGCGGAGCACAGCGGCGGCGTCTCTCTCGCGGTTTGATTTCACATGCTTGCATAAACACGCTCGGGATGCCTCCTTACTGCTTTATTTTCAGTAACAAACGAACAAAAATCTCCTCGCCTGAAATAATATGATGACAATTTTCCATCAAGGAAGAAGCTGAACTACTTATGGCTACAAAGACAGAGGAGATTGTATTAAAGGACTGTGAATCTAGACCTCTTTGTTGTGTTCGCAGGGATTTTCAGGGTGATTTAGTGTGGATTGATTTGCAGTTTATTCTGCAGCCATTGTTTGTAATGTGCTTTGCAAGCTCATGTACTCTGAACCTTAATTGTTCTAAATTAAACTATGGGGACCAGACAGAACACATTTCAATCAGAATTACAAAATATTGCACCAAATTCCTTTGGGATACATAATCTCTCGCTGTGTCTGCCGCTCTTGTATACATGAAGGAGGAGTGAGAAAGCATATTTAGGAAGACATTTTACTATAATTTAATTTACCCTTCTCCATCGGTAAAGCAAACAAGGACAGAGGCATTGGCAGAAACAAGCAAGTGAAGTCGTTCTGAAGCTGCCTCACTGAGGTATTTTTCGCACCCTGAGGAAGCAGCTGCTGGTGCACAAGGCTCTGCACAGGGCAGGCAGAGAGAGAACGCTGCCAGCAGCGAGTGGCTGGGCACTGGCTGGGATCACAGAGACCTGCCTGGGTAGGGAAGGCAATAAAAGCTTACGTGGGCTAGCATGGGAGAAAGGAGCAATATAACTTGCATTGATTCGAACGATTCCGAGTGAAAGAAGCTCAGATATTAGTAGGGTTGGAGCCCTTTTAAGCCAATATGCCTTCACTGAGAGAGCTCTGTAATATTTGCTTGAAAAATACCTTTGTGTATTCTTGCTAGGACTGACCTGGCTCCTGGCAAGTTGGCAGACAAGGAAAACCCCTTTTTTTTCCTCTTATTTTTCTTCAGGTAATTGCTTCCCCAGATGAAGCTTCTCTGAAGAACCATGATAAAGAAGTTATACATGAAGATATAATTTGGGAGAAAAACACTCTGTGAGGATGAGAAAGAGCACGAGAATGCAGGAGTGATGGAAAAAGTGGGAAAGGATTTTGGGGAAGGGCAGGTGGTGCCAGTGTAAAAACCATGGCCATAGGGAAATAAGGGCTCAGGACAGCTCTGCCACCCAGAATCAGATGTCCGGCCTGCACAAAGCTCTTCTGCTCAGGGTGTCAAAGCTCTTATGGAAGTTTCCTTCTCTATTCAGCACTAAGGTGGGTTAAAATCATTAAAGAACATTATTTTTGGAGTTTACCATAAGAATATTTTTTCTCTGCCCACATCTGGGCAAGGTAGAGAGGAGCTGCTCCAGAGCCCCATGGATACCTCAGCATCCCATACTTGTAACAGTCTCATCATAATTTTAGGCTGTATTCTGCATTGCCATTTGGGTGATCTGAGCTGGGAGCTCCCAGCAGTGGGCCATCTCAGCAGCTTTGGGGGCAGAAGCAGTGTCAGGATGCTGATGTGCCCCAGGCTGCACCTGAGCCTCCGTGGTGTGGGCAGAGAGGGAAGGAGGAGTCTCCCCAGCTCAAGGGGCAGATGGTGTAAGATCTCCTGAGATGGTCCCTGAGCAGCAGCGAACCTTTGTGGCAGAAGTAAGGAAGGAGATGTGGTGAAGGACAGAGACTGACAATCCTTGGCCTCAGCCAAGGGGTCAGGAGCTGTTTACGTGGCCAGTCCTCGGAAGGCACCACGATTTTGGGATGGGAACCGAAGCCCTTTTCAAGCCCACAAGTATCAGTGCCTCTTCCTGTCACTTCCAGTCTAGAGAAATACAGATCAACTGAACAGCAGCTCGACAAGCTCTGGAAAGTCACAAGTGATTTGTCAGAGCTTTTTTGCTGGGAGGTCACAACGAGCACGAGCGTATTTAGGCACCGTATGTGTCCCTATTTATCGACTGCACCTGTGCTTCCATGCCGAGCCCGAGACAAACCCGCTCATACTCAATTTAGCATAGCAGCCTGAATGAGTTAATTTTAGTCAGTCGGTGATTGTTATTGCTAAGATCCACCACTGTTCTGCATTGCACAGGCATTAAAATGAGTGTGAAGATTGACAGCCTTTTTCCAGAAAGAATAAAAGTATCCGCACATTCATGATGAATATAAACAGAAAGGTCAAGACTCAAAACCCAGCAGTCACCTATATAGTCTCCAAACAGTAGACTGTCTCATAAGGTCACAACTCATTTAAGCCCAATGCTTCCTATGAATGCTCTGGCAGATGTACATAAGTGAATGGCTTATTTATCATCAAAGCCTGAGCTCAAATATAACTACTAAAAACACTCAGTTTTTACTCCTGTTTTAATTTAGACTAAGAAATTAAATTCAATAGTATTAGAAGAAACAACTCAAATGTTCAGACTGAGATAATGCTGGCTGAATATACTGCTCTCAGTGCCTGCAGTGGTCTGACAGCCTCTTTATATCAGTGATTTTCAATCTCTTCAATGTTTATGTATCTAAAATCTTCTGCTGGAGGTAGGGACCCTTATACTGAAAATTTAAGCCAGCTGACAAGAGATTTGCTATCCTTGCTTATCTTTTATAGTGCTCTCATTCACAGCCCATGGACCCCAGGTAAAAAACACTGACTGAAGTATTTACATAGCCCTCCTTCCCAGGGCACCTGAATATCCACCTCACCGAGGATTTATTTTTACTGCAACAATGTGAATAAGAAGAGCCTTATTTTTTCTCATTCCACCTACCCAAAGAGCAGAGACATCAAGGGAAAGATTTTAAAACCAGACAGAAATCAAAGATTAGCTGCCCAAACCCATCCTTATGAACCTACTTAAAGAAATCCAGTAACTCTTTTCACACTATCCATGGACAGGACTCAGCCCCATTTATCCTTTCCACCAGTGATTTGATCTGCTAGATCCTTATTTACATGTTATTATTTGTTCAGCTTTGAGATTTGGCTTCTCAACATTTCACAGTGCAAATGAAGACAGACAAGAGGTGAACTGTAGGGGCAAAAATGAGGCAAGAGCAGTCATTTATAGCAGCGACAAGGCTATCTCATCCAGAGATTTTAGGTTTGGTGTTAAGCTTAAAAAAAAACCAATTAAAAAGTCTTTGCTTATAATTAAAGGCACCCTGTGTGTCTCCCCAGTCGATCTTTGTGGGATCTCTATTGCAACACTGCTTCAAAAAGGTTGACTTCTTGTTTTTACCACTGGCTTATTTAGAAGGAGTCATGAATAAAGCGAGCTACGTGCTATGTGCTCTGCTGGTAACCAAATGAGATGGTAATTGGGTGACTTAAGAAAAAAGTGGGTCCCTCACAGAGGATCCATCACAGAGGGTCCCTCACAGGGGGTCCCTCACAGAGAATCCATCACAGAGGATCCATCACAGAGGGTCCATCACAGAGGATCCATCACAGAGGGTCCATCACAGAGGATCCATCACAGAGGATCCATCACAGAGGGTCCATCACAGAGGATCCATCACAGAGGGTCCATCACAGAGGGTCCATCACAGAGGGTCCATCACAGTGGATCTCCTGTGTGAAAACACCCCAATGTCACAGGTGGCAGCCTCAGCACAAAACTAAAGGCCTGGTAAGCACAGACATGGATTTACCTGTGCTAAACTCTGCTGAAATCCCACTTCCAAGGGACATTCCTCGTGTTCAGAGTGTCAATCCCACCCCCACTGCAAGATGCATAGGACAATCCACGGGTAAATAAAATATATGCTGATTAAAGAACTGCTTCCTTTTCTTTCCTCTAGTATTGCCATCAGGACAAAAAGCAAAAAAATATTTTTGTGGAGAACAACCCAGCAGCTACAGTTTCTAAGTAAAGCCTATTATTTGTACAGCAAAAATCAAAACAACCTTTTATTTGTCACTGCAGGGAGAAGAAGAAATATGATTCCTGTCTCCTGGCTCTGTAATGTCCTCTTCAGCTGTGCATTTTGTCCAGTTGTGCCTTATCATGTTAGTGAAAGGAGGGTTTCTTCTTCTTTCTTTCTTCCCTTTTCCCAATATTTCTTTCTTTCTCTACCTCTTTTTAATACCTCCCTGTTCTTGACCTGACCTCTTGCTCACGTAACATCTGTTTTAAAATGGTCATTCACTATCACCATTTCTTTTGGGAAACACGTTTCTAAGCCTAAGCATACAAGATTATAGCAGATTTCTTAGCTTACTGTGTGGTGTGTTTCCCATGTGATAGCTTCTCCTCAGGAAAGCTATTCTTTCATGCAGCCATAGCACCAGCATTGATCAGTGGAAAAGTTCAAGGCAGCAACTCATCAAGCACAGCTTCAATACTAGATTCCAGACAAGGTCTGCAATAAATAAGACCAGTAACAAAGCATCATATTTCCTCCTTACACAGAAAACCAACAGTGACACAGTTCTAAATTTCAGAATATAAGGACAATTTCTTCTCTGCATTGGCGCAAGATGAAAGCTGGAGGTATACTCTCTTTTAATATAAACTACCTTTAAGTAATCATGAATTTTTAGGATGCTAGTCTTTGAAGTGTGCCAGCATATCATTTTAAATGCACAGGTTCTTACTGTAGGAGATTTTTCAGTGCCTTCACTGACGAGGACTTTGCTGTCTGAACACCGTGGTATTATTGAATACGAGCGTTTAGAATATATTATTCTGACCCCAGTGTTAGTTACTGCTTTTTATAAAATATAATAATGGTTCCAGGATTTCAGTGTTAGCTAACAAAAAAAGAACAATCTAGTGCTGTAAGCAGATAGGAAAAAAATTCCAAATAGCAGTGCGATAAAAAAATATACACCCTATGAGGCCCTCACAGATTATTGCTATTGATTTCTTTCCTGGAGACGTGGAAATGTTACCAGATGGGGTGTTAGGCAGTAAGTGTGTGGGTGCAAACGCAGTTTATTGCTTGCTGTCTAGAAATCACTGAAAACCTTCACAATTCTGTTTGGCTGTGTCACATAAAAAGGTAAATTTTTTGCCCTACACCAGTCCTTACAAAAAGCTACATGACATGCCATGCAATGAGCATACAGTAAATTTGTCTCAAAGGAAAGAAAGATCAACAGGGGAATTAAACACGCACAGATACATGCACATGCTTCCCAGGGACCGTAAAATGCCTTGCACATATTTGAGTATTTGTCCTCATCTTGGTCACATCCTTGCACTATGTTGATTTAAATTCATTTGAAAGACTAAATTGATTTATTTCATGGTTTTTCTCTTTTACTTCTGCCTGGAACATTGGGCTCTGTCCTGTATTTTATGCTTATGGAAGTGCTAATAAGATTTGCTGTAGGTTTCTAAAAGTCAGGTACTGGAGCTGGAGTATAATGCACAACTGTGTCTGACCCCCTCGGGGATGCACCCATTAAAAAAAAAAAGGCTGACCTTCTGTCACTTTCTTCCTCCTCCCTTTTAATGATTCCTTCTATATCCTTTTGAGAAGATCTTTACAGCCCTTTGACCCCTGTTAGAACAGGAAGACTTAAACAGCTAAAAGTACCCTCAATAGCAGCGGTTGCCAACAGGAGCTCAAGAGGCTTTTTAGGAAATGCCAGAAGACAATAACCTACATTTTCAATGCATTTAGGGACAGGTCCACATTCAATATTGTATAATTCCCCTTTCGTTTGCTTTAGCACAGCACATGCTCGTGCTGAGCCGAGGCCTGACAGTGCAAACAGACATTCCCTGGCAGCAGAGCTGCTGTTGTGGCAGCAAACCCACTTTTAGTGACAAAACAGCCAATCTCTGTTAATTCTGCATGTTACGTTCCTTCTCATTAGCCTTCAGAAAACCAAAACTGTGTGCTTTGGGAGGATCAGGTGGTTGTGGCTTTGCTCTGGCAGCAGTGCCCACCTCCACCTCCCCTGCTCTGAAACTCCTGTCTTGCTGTTTCTTGAACCTTGTAAAATCCCCCATTGCCCCTGAGCCTGGCACGTGCCACTGCTTCCTGTGAAGAGAAGCAGCTCAGCAGAACCAGGTCATGCCAAGCAAAACCCAGGCTTTGGCTGCTCTCTGTGGCTGTTTCTCAGGTGGCAGGGAAGGCTCTGGCAATGTGCAGCAGAGCAGACCCCTGCTCACAGCTGGAGCACAGCTGGTTACTGAGCTCAGGCACCAGGAGCATCCGGGGGGAGGGAGCAAGGATGGGCTCACTAAAACAGCAGCAAGATGAACCCGAGGGGTGGCAGTGCCTTGGCAAACAACTGCTTAAGGAGGCTTGGTCAGAGAATGCAAGGGGGTCTTTGCCCCTTTCTGCAATATTTAGATTCTTCTCTCTCTCTGGAAGAGCAGCCTCTGATTCTGCTCCGAGCCCCTGCCAGATGAAGTCAGGCAGGAGGACTCATGTGAGCAGAGCAGTGAGTGGCCAGTGCTGAGCTGAAGGTGGGGCCCTGAAGAGCCATGAAGTGATGGTGGAATGCAAATCCCAAGGACTATTGCTATGGTATCATATGATCTCACAGACATCTCAATATGTATGTCATCAAATAAAATATTATTAAGCAGTGGGATGTAGCCATCAGCTTTAAAATTCAGGGAAAAGTGTTTTGGGGTAACAAAACAGAAAATGAGACAAGCCCACTCAAGTCCCCGATTCTTATTTGTGTTTGTTCTTTGGGGACACCGACCATGGGAAAGGAGCTGGAGCTGTGCTAAAATTAACCTGAGCCATCTCACTAAGAGTTTGCAAAATGTTCACTGATACAACCAAGCCCTTGTGCTGTCAACACATCCAAAAAAGAAAGTCAAACCTGAGTTAGGCTGAGCAAATCAAGTGAGCAATGGGGATGTGTAATAAAAAGGTATTTCAAGAAGGACAATTAAACACAGACACTTTGTTTTCTTTTGGTGTCTCCCAAGACTGGTTAATGTCCATTGCCCGCAGCAAATATAACTTTGATGGCTCAAGCAGTTTTCAGCTAACGTGACTTAAAATGAGTTACCCTGATGCAGGTGTGCCTGTGCACTGCAGTGGAGCTCAGCCCTCTCTGCTGCTGAGGGTGAAGTTACTCCTGTAAGCAAACAAAACAACTGCCTCTGGTCTGAGGGCATTTACAATATGGAGACTGAGCTGCCGTGAGTGACCTTATTGGGTCATTTGTAGGCCAGTAGGCTTGGAAAATTGATGAAACTAGTCTTCATGGTGGGGGTTTCAAAGACGGTAACAAGGAGATCCCCACATGAGTGATGTTCAAGCCCTACAAAATGAATGGCCATGAATATAATTGGGCAATGTCCTACCTAAAGTGTGATTCTCCACACAATCAGACATTTTGTATAAAATTCACTCTAAAGGAAAGAAAGCCTTCTGTTACATGTTTGCATGACCTAGTGCACAATGCCATAATAACCAGGTGGCCTTGGTGTCACACTGACAAAGGATGAAACTTACTCTAATATTTTTCATAAGGGTAGTACTTTTATAATTTCCAATGAAAAAAAAGTAGCAGCCTGAAGGAAGAGGAAAGGAATAAAAAGGTAAATTTTTCCTGCAAGCTTCTTGCTGCAAATGAAAAATGAATCACAACGTGGGTCTGATAAACCTCGTAGGCCAAAACAAAGCACAGCCGAGTCCCCAGCTCTTGCTTTGTCCTCTCTGAGGCACCGTGTCCCTTGGGGACCAATTGTGCAGCTCTGAGTCCTTTTGCCTGGTGGCCTGTCATGGAGTCTGTTAGACTATAACTCACAGCTGCTCTTTCAGAACATTTGTTTTTGTTTGTTTGAATTTATTTCATACACACGCATGTGCACACACACACAGATACAAAAGCCTGGCCCTGCTTCTTCAAGAGGCCTGGAGTGCCCAGGCATTTCATTGTTCTTCATGCATTAGCTTCAGAGGACTTCAGGAGTAGGGGAGTATTTATTTATGGATTAGATTGACAGAGTGCTCCCTACAAGTGCTCCAGATTCATCTTTATTGAACTCTGTACGCTTACTCTGAGGTCCTGATCCTGCAGAGCAAAGGGAACCCACCCCAGTGATGTTCTCAGTCCAGATGTTAAAGCTAAGAATATGTTTAAAGTGTTTGGGGACTGAAGCTCCAGCCTCTAAATATCACATGAAAATAAATGCCCTATGATTCTCACCAGCTCCTGAAGCTGTAAATCTTTTAAGTTTATCATGAAATATTAAATAAGTAAAGCCAACACTACAGTCAAGAATGAATCTGACACTCAAGTCAGACCTTCCAGCCAGCAATCCTCACAGTTGTATGTGAGTGCATATTTACATAACCTGTAGTAATTATGGTATTTAGGCATATTTTAAAGCTCTTGATACTGTAAAAAGGCAGGAATGTTCTCTCAGTTTGCATCACTACTTAACTAACCAAGAGCCACCAAATCTTAAATTTCTGCTAAGTACATAAATCTCCCATATCAGACAGAATAGACTTCATGTGAGCAAAAAGCCCCCAGTAGAAGCAGCAATCGCAGCAGCTTATTAATGAAATCCTTCCTTCAAAGGAGTGGTTTTAGAATTCTGCAATAGCCAATGAAAATTACATGCAAACATTATGGTCATTTGTTATCATTATAAATTGTGATAATGTCATGGCTGACTTACAAAGATGATGACCTGAAAGGCCATGACATTATGACATTACATTTTATCAATAATGAAAAATTGCTTCTTTTGCATGATTGTACCGGAGGTGAGCCAGGACCCCAGAAGGCTGCTGGCTCCTGCAGACCAGACCAGTTCTAGAGAGGGAAACCGACCAATAAACAAACACTTGGGGAAAATAAACCAATCAACCAACTGCAGCAAAACTAGAGATACAGATAAAGAATACAGAGTATATTGACCTCACAGTATTTAATTTGAATTTCTGAAGGCCCGGATGATCTATGTCCTGAAAACAGCACAGAGGAAATTCACCCAATACAAGGAGCTTACAGAAGGCTCTTTCCAGTAGTTAGTTGGCACACTGAAAGCCTTGGGGACCAGTGAAGCTCTTGAAGAGGAGTCCAATGTTTTTAATGGCATTAACTGACAATTCTGTTTTAGCTGTTTTCTAATTCAGCCTCTCTCTCCACTGCCTGGAGTGCCCCTCTACCCCACAGGTCTGACAATCAGCTTTAAGCTGGATCTTAGTGCTACAGGACCCTGAAGTGTCTGCCAGAGAGAGCTGGGATGAGCAGGATGTTATCCAAGGAAAACAGCTCACTATTACCCCTGGTATGAATGTTTCAATTTGACAGCTGCTCCAACAGCCAAAAACCTGGAGTCCCACAGGAGATACTGTTCTGCCATGCACAGACACGTGATTTCTCCTACCTGCACTGAAAGCTCAGCTCTCAGCCCCCTGACCCCGGGTGGGTATTTACACCTGAAAGAACGTGTGAAGTTGAACCTCCAGTCTCATCTTTGCTGAGGCATGGCAGAGCTAAACACCCTGAAGAACTGCAGGACATGTGGTGACCTTCACTTTCCCACACACCGTGGGGCCCGAGCCACTCACGGGTAAAGCACGACCCCTTCTGCAGGCTTCCCCCACACCATCCCCTGCCTCTGGTCCTGAAGCACAATAAATATCTGTGCACTGAGATACAGAGTCCCTCTCCTCAGATACACCTGGCCTTGACACACTCTGCAAGGGGGAGAGCATTGGACAGCCTCAGCACAGCCACGTGCTCCCTTCCAGGAGCAGAGAACAAACTGGTGACTCTCACAGACTCACTAAGCTGCTAAAATCCTCTGTGCAAATGGCTTCTGCGCTCCTGCCTGCTGTAGCTTCAGTGTAAGAGCACCGAGTCCACAGCAGGGTGTCCCACCAGCTCCCCCGTGTCCCACCACGGCTGCCCCAGGCCAAGCCCTGAGCAGACAGATGGGCTTTGGCCATGCCTGGTGCTCCCACTATGAGCAACAAAGGCAGAGGCTGCACACTGCTCAGTTTGAAGTGAATAGGGGCTATAACCTGAGTTTAGACCCAGCCCTAAACTTCTCAAGCTCCTGGAGACAGTGGGGGGCACATTTAACAAGCAGAGCTGCCTTGCAGCATCCCCTCTGTGCCCCAGCGTGCTGCTGGTGGGGCAGGGCTGTGCTCCACTCTAAGGGGGCTGCATTAATATTGCAGAGATGCCTGTGTGTAAAAACGTGTGCTCGCTGTAATTGTTTTTAGAACATCAGCCAAAATGCCATTGTGCATTTGTAGTAATATTTATGAGGACAGTTTTATGGTGAATATGAAAAGCAATGCCCGTAGAGGTTCTCTTGCATACCACGATGTGTAGAAAAAGGAAAGTTGATCATTTTACTTGCTGATGTGTCAAGGCTGTAATATTTCCAGCAGGTCTATGCAGGGATAGTTTCTCAGTAAATCAACACATAGCTTTTTTTTTTTAAGAGCTTGAAAAAATATGATTTAAAAAACTTGGAAGCACTGTGGTACCTTGTCTGTTCTCAGCTGCACTTTTTCTCTCAGATGGCAGTAGAGAGGCAAACACACATATACCACAGGCTGAAATTCCTAAAATAAAGACTAGAGGATATCTAAAGTCTTGACATTTGGCATGCAAAGTACATTTTGTTTTATCTTTTCTGTGGGTATTTCATGGAAGGAATGTAAAAGACCTATTTATTTGATGCCATTACCTCTCACTAATAGCTCCTGTACCTGTTCTCTTGATGCCACTGTTTTGAGTGATTTTTTGTGGAAATGAAAAGCAGTAGCAGCTGATACCTGAAAATTACAGAAATTGCCCTAATTCTAGCAGAAGGGATGGCAGCAGCAGCATGCAGGCACACGGGGCAGAAGCAGAGAAAGGCTTGACCAGTTTTCACCTAAGAGGTTCACTTTTTGTGTGCATATGGGCTTCTGCTGGTGGTGTGAAATCCCAGGGCATCTGCCAAGACGTATTGCTTAATGTTCTCTGCTTTTCAAAGGTTCAGTAAGCAAAAGGGGTTATCCTGAGCAAGCTGCTATGACCATGACAGGAGCAAAACACCTCTGTGTATAAATTTGAAACCTTTAACCTCCTAACTGTCAAATTTCAATATTTCTGGTCACAGTGTTAAATGCACCCTAGCATTTTTATTGAAAGAGTTTTCAGTGTATTCGGATGGAAAAATCAAAGTTTCCTTTTATATTTACACACTGTTAGTAAGTTGTTAAAAGAAGAATAAAACAAGGTGACTGCCAGCAATATTTTGTATTAGTGTAAGCTTTACAGCTTCAGCATAATAAAATAGCCTCCCTATTTGCTTTGTAACCTGTGACGTACACTCTAAATGACTTACAGTTATTGCTGCTCTAAGATACACTACATCTTACTAATGATAAACAGACTGCACTGTGTCGAGGCTGCAGTCCAAACTGGACAGAAAGGAATACAGGAAAAGATAAGATGGGATGAAATGTCTCTTATAAAAAAACCCCTACTTTAATCAAATCTAGTTTCCAAGTCCTTCAAATATCAATGCTCATCCTACTCATTTATTTTTAGTTGGTTTTTTTTGCCTTTGCATGCACAAAGAGCATGTCCACCACTGATAGACACGGTGATATCACAGTGCCCTACCTAGAGATGCCCTCATATTTTGGTATCTTTTCCTGCTCTGTCCGTTTTTGTGGATGAATCCTCTATCATTCCATCACAAAGACCTTCGTGACAGCAGATGGGAGAAGGAAATAATGGCTTCAGAAAGCCATTTTCCCTTCAAACAGTAAGTAAATATTATCAGAGATATACGTGACAGTGATGGAGAAACCTGACATGGAGCCATCCCTTCCAGGGGAATCACTTGGCATCTGCTCCCTTCAGTGCAGCCACCACCAGCAGCTTCAGCAGGGAGCGTCGAGGATGACATTTATGAAGCCTCTGCAAGTTAAACCTTCTGCAATGTCACCACTGGCAGCAGTTCTGGCTGCAGGGGCTGCTCCCCACGAGCCCCTCACGGCTGCCCAGCCCACTGCTGGTGCGGTTCCTGACGCAGTTCCCGGTGGGGTTCCCAATGTGGTTCCTGGAGCGGTTCCCAGTGCCGTTCCTGGTGTGGTTCTTGGTGTGGTTCTTGGTGTGGTTCCCGGTGTGGTTCCTGGTGTGGTTCCCGGTGTGGTTCCTGGTGTGGTCCCCGGTGTGGTTCCCGGTGTGGTTCCTGGTGTGGTTCCTGGTGCCGTTCCTGGTGTGGTTCTTGGTGTGGTTCCTGGAAGTGGAACCCAGTGGGGTTCTTGGTGGGGTTCTTGGTGCGGTTCCTGGAGCGGTTCTTGGTGTGGTTCCTGATGTGGTTCCCGTTGTGTTTCCTGGTGCCGTTCCCCAAGCGGTTCCCGGTGCCATTCCTGGTGCCATTCCCAGTGCCATTCGCGGTGCCGTTCCGGGTGCCATTCCCGGTGCCGTTCCCGGTGCCATTCCCGGTGCCGTTCCCGGTGCCATTCCC
>VZRV01006684.1:57303-68504 GCA_013398115.1 Falcunculus frontatus | reverse complement strand
TTCCCGGTGCCGTTCCCGGTGCCGTTCCCGGTGCCATTCCCGATGCCGTTCCTGGTGCCATTCCCGGTGCCGTTCCCGGTGCCATTCCCGGTGCCGTTCCCGGTGCCATCCCCTGTGCCATTCCCGGAGCAGCCGTGGCACACTGAGCAGCCCTCACAGGGCTGCCCATCCTGTGCTCCTAAGCCGTGTACGAGTCAGGATTGAACGTTTATCGTTAAGCCCTGCTGCCAAGAAGAAAATTTATTTTGGGGCAATGAGAGGATTACAAGCCAGCTTCTGATCTGCCACGATCCTGTTTTACACCGGGGTGACTGCTGGCTCGAGTTAAGTTACTGTGCTTTATGTGGAGTAGATGTAATCACAACAAGGCTTTAAGCACCTATTTCTTCCACAGAAGTGTCTCTGGCTCACAAGGACAACAGGATGGCAGTACCAGCATCTCTCTTGGGATTGGAGAGTGCAGACCTGGTACTAAATGGCCTAGATTTTTCAGAGGTGAAAGCAACAGGGCTCAGCATTTTTGGAGGGGAACATTTTCTTGGGTTGACAACACAGATATTTTGTGGATGGTGGATGCAGAGAGAGCCCTGAGTGCCACAGCAATTTGCTGAGCTTCTTACACAGCTCCGGGCACATGTATCAAGATATTTAGATTAACTCCTCCTCCTATCCTAACTAAACCATGGTGTGAATTTCTGTCTGCAAGCTGCAGAAGATCACCTGCATGCACTCTATGCCTAAGGCTTGGTCCTCTCCTCAGCTCTGCCTGGATACAGCACTGGATGTGCAGCCAGGGTCTGGCTGCAGCCTCACTTCAAAACTGATTCCCAGGAGTCAGACTTCTAAGTAAAAGGGCAGCAGAGGACAGGAAAGCAGCCAACTCTCCTCTGTTAAATGTAGAAGAAGATGTTACTTAGAGTGGGTGAGGAGTGCTCCCTTCCTCCCTGGCTGGGTGCAGCAGGGCTCCATCACCTCCATCTGCTCTCCCCTGCATCCCCCAGGACTCTGCTCCTCTGGGTTGGAGGAGGCTCTGGTGCAGCAGGGTGTATTTACTGGTGAGCAGCTTTAGCTGCATGCATTTCTCAAGGCATTCTCACGTGTCTGGAAGCTCAGCCCTGGCTGGGGGCCGTGGCACGGGAGGTCAGGCTGGGCACAGTGATGCTCAGGAGAGCCCTGAGCATGGGAATCACTCACACTGAGTGGCTTTACAGGAGCTCTGCAAGGGCACAGCCAAGCCCTGCTGCCCACACGGACACAACGTCCCCACCTGCTTCTCTGGGGGCAGGTGTTCTTGATTTATTTCAAGAAGGCACATCACTGACAGCTGGGGAAAGGTGTCTCACTGCCCTTTGACCTGTGACTCTGCTTGAAGAAAATGGGATGTCAGAATGCTCCTGCTCTGGAGATGAAGTCAGCAGCAGCTACTGGCATCAAGATGTTTAGATTCACTCGTTAAACTAGAGATGATTTCCATGGCATTGATAGAAAAAGGTAAAAAAGTGGTAATTGCATCTACATTCACCCCATTTCACATGGAGTTAACACCAGCTCAGGTAGCTCCTGCTGCTTCACTGCTCTACCAGTCCCTGATGGTGCCCAGAGTTTTGGCAGGAAATACTTGTAGCCTTATTGGCTTTCACACAGCTCAAAATGTCACTGCAACCTGAAAATCAACAATTCTACCATTCTGATCAGAAAAGAAAGGATGGTCAGTTATGCTCCTAGTCTAATAAATACAGAGAGGTCTCAGACTAAAAGAATAAAACAAAGTACAAAGAAAAGGCAGTTCTAGCCACATGATGCACTAAGGCCATTTAGTCCTAATAATCCTTCGAAACACCCTATTCCAAAAGGTGTTTGGAATTCTTATCACACTTAGGAATTTGCTTAAAACATTTCTGGATTTGTCTGAAATCCATTTCTAATTGTGATTGGTTTAGTCTGTTGAAATGCAGGA
Source organism: Falcunculus frontatus (assembly GCA_013398115.1). Taxonomy (NCBI): domain Eukaryota; kingdom Metazoa; phylum Chordata; class Aves; order Passeriformes; genus Falcunculus; species Falcunculus frontatus. Next base: position 66,547 of record VZRV01006684.1, on the reverse strand, counting down.
ACCAGAGCACGCAGGAAGTCCCTGGTTTAGCAACACTTCCTAAATGTACTGCGACAACAAAAAATAAAGTTCATAAGTGGTTGTCCAGTACCTATCTATTTTATTTATGAGTTATAATGAAATTCAGGCCTTTCAGTCCTCACAGAGTCCTCACCACAAGACATACCCAACTGGCTACAGGCAGTGCTGCAAACAGGTGTGAAAATGTGCCAGGTGGGAAAATGTGTGCCAGGGATGAGGGCACCTGCTGGGAGGGAGGACACTTGACATCTATCCCCCACGACGTGTGGGGTGGCTTTGGGAAGGTCACTGAAGCTCTGTGTGCCTCCTGCTCTCTCTCTGGAGGGGTCCCACAGAGCACTGGGGCATCACAGGGGATGTGGGGCTCTTTGGCAGCTCCTGACTTTGTACTTTTCTAGGGACACGACTCCTGCTGCTACTGCCCTTGTTTTCAAAACATACAATAATCTCAGTTTGGTCAAATAACAATCAAATACTATAATTTTAACCATGAAATCAATAGTCATGAAAATGGCCCCAGCTCATTATAGCTCTCTTGGGAAGTTTTCAAAGAGATAAGGATAATAGCAGAACATTGAAGTTAGACTGGATCAAGCACTAATTGCAAGAAAGATGCAGGAAAGTTTTGCATCTAAATGTAGGAATATTTCTCAGTTATGACTCTGAAATAACATTCCCTTTTTGCAAATATTTAGGTGGATTCTTGTGTGTTTCTCAGACTATTCCTTAATTTCTAAACGGGATCCTCAGCTTCAGCTCCAATGATTGCTTGGTGTTCATCTGCTTGTCCTGGCTAAAAGCTTTATTGTACAGTGGAAGGCAAGGAACAAACCATGTTTGTGTTGTGTAACCAGCACAAACAGCCTAAGCCAAATCCCCATATCCACTGGGCACTGGGCCAAAGCCATAACCAATAAAAGAATAGTTGCAGCAAGCAACCCCAGGACAAGCTCTGGCTGACATTTACATAAACCATTAAGAAAACAGTCAGAAATGACCACTTCCATTCTGTGTATTTACAAAGATGCTGAGCAGCTCACAGTTTCTATAGCAAAGAAACACCACATTATAGAATATTGCATGTTCAAAAACATTAAAACCACCTGAACTTTGAAGAGGAAGGGTTCCTGTCTTTGCAGTGGCCTTGTGATTGCTGGGAGTTCCTTCAGCATCCCCTTAAATCGCTGGCATTTGGCTCATTTGTGCCGCTTCTATTCAATTGTTGACTGCGTGATTGAATTTACCATTTAGAGCCATTACCGTGTGTCATGAACTTTCTCAATCTGAAATGCGAGAATCTTCTCTTAAATACGGGGCTGCTGAGAGCGAGGTGTCGTGGGGGCAGGTCCCGCAGGACCCAGCGAGGGGAAGGAGGTGGAGAGATCCGAGGAGCTCTCTGGGCACCACTTCCTTCCCTTCCCACCTCGCTGTTGCCTTCCCTCTGCAGTGCCCCACTTTGTGTCACTCCCCTGCTGCCCACATAAGGAGCCCTGTGGCATCCACTGTGGAGAAAAGGACCTACAGGGTGCACGAGTAGTTTTCCACACAAGGATGGATAAAAGGTGTGTTTATCATCAGCCGGAGTTTTCTGGCTTGTAGCTGAAACGTGGAAAAATTAAGAATATTATTTCCCTCCTTCCACGACCCATTTCCCTGCTCTGTAGCAACATTAGCAACAGCCAACAAGAAAATCATATCTGCAGAGGAAATTTCTGGGCTTGATTAATGCTGTTTGTCAGTTCAGCTGGGCAGAGCGGGGCTGTGTGGCAGAAAGTCTCGGAGCACAATCCTTCAGGCGAGGCTGAAAGGGCTGTAAACAAGCTATGAAAGTTTAATGACATTCAAATATCTGAATGACTCCTCAAATGGTACAGCGGTTAGGAATTGTCCTGTACGGCTTTTGTAAAGAATTCACAGGGTTAATGACTAAAGAATGGAGTTCTGGTAATCAATATAGTCCTCTGGCTCTATTGATTGGAATCGCCTGCTTATTTTGCAGCTAAGATTTTTTAGTCCGTTCAGAACAAAGACACCCTAGGGGACTGTTAAGTAAATAGGCATTTAAGACTTTTTCGTTGCTAAGAAAGTAGTTAATTATTATTAGTGCTTAAAAGTCTCAATTTAGACAGAACATCCCAATGAACATCATAATTTTGCTGGTTTTCTGTATGTTTTATGCAAATGCACGTGCATTGGCAGCTGTTTAGAAGCGTGCACCTATTGGGCTGGACAAGGTGCTGAGGGAAGCTTCAAACCACGAAGGCACTGAGTAGAGGCTTTGCAGGGACCTTTACACAGCAAAGGATCAGGTCCCCAGACAGTTTCAGGGTGAGGACTGCCAAAAAATACGAATATGTGAGAGAATCCTTGTTGATCTTGTGCTGAAAGATGACATTCACAGAGGCTGAGGAAGATGAGTGCCTCAAAAGGGAGCTGGGCTTTACAGATACAATGTTCTTCCAAAGAGAAAGTGCTTCACAGAACAAGCAACTTCCTATTTTGTCGTACACGTAAAGATTTTCTGCTGATGTCACTGCTTTTGCAGGCCAGAGGTGCAGAGGACCATCAAATCACCTAAGGCAGCTGCCAGTACAGAGAACACTGTGGCAGAGCAGGGAAAACCACAAGTGAGTGCTCCTTGCTTGGCAAACAGCGTGGCCTCAGCCTCTGGAAGCAGCTGGGAGCCCACTGCATTTCCTTCAGCAGGTTTCAGGGAACAGGGGGAGCTTCAGTGGCACATCTTTAATGCAGGGTGTGAGCTGTGCCACCTCAGACTGAGCCTGCCCTGGCCCCGTGAGGTGCCTCCTGCAGAACCAGCTGCAAACTCAGCCCCACGCTTGGCCCTCGGACCAACCACAGCTGCCAGCTCCTGCCAGACCTCCAGTACTGTCACAGGAGAGCTGGAATCATTATTACTACATCCTTTCTTACAGCCACACAAATCCTAACTTCTTTTTGCTTTTTCTCATTTTGAAGCAGCAGCTGCTCCTTGCTGGAGGACGAAGGGGAGCAGAGCAGAGCTTCCTCACCTCAGGGCAGGTAAAGGGGCAGCTGCTTTGTATTTTGATACCACTCTTGTTTCCTTTGCTCTTTGCTTGTTCAACCACTTTTGCTTGTTACACTTAAAGCTGTGAACCCAGTGGATCAGAGAGAAGACATCCATTTGGGACTCAAGCATAGCTGATTTTTTCCATCCCCCTTAAAAATTAATTATCATAGCTGCTTGCTCGTACGGGCATTTGATAAAAACACAGATCATGCACCAGTCAACAAGCACTTATGCACCAGCTGGGACATGAAGGAAACATTACATTTCGTATATGATCCAATTAACAGCTTTTTCCCCTGACAATGATTTCCTACATACTTAGGCTATTATATACAATTTGGTAATATGTGGAAGTATTCATCACGCTCGCATTCCCTGACACTAATCCTGTTTGTAGATTCTCCTCGCTTTCCTCTCCCTAGAATTTAGAGTGGAGATTCCTGACTGCAGCCTGCACAGAGCAATGGCTGGATTTTAGCCATAAGTGATGTCACAAACCCATAAAGTGATAGATAGAGGCAGAAGGGCAGCTCTCTTCATAGTTTTACACACATCTTAATTTTGTTTCTACCTTGTACAGCTGTACCCCCAGTACCCTTGTGACTCTCCAGCCTTGGTGGACTGCTACCAACACTTGGTAACCTCCACTCCTCATCTTGTCCAGCTTCTAATGGAGATACTGTCCAAAAGAGAAACCCTGAATCTGAATTTTGAATCTCAATGCAAATCTCCTGCTGTCAAAAATCCTGGGGAGTGAATTTGAAGGTTTTATTGCACCCAAGCAGCAGTCCCTCATTTTGGTTACTGTTGAGGGCTATCCATCTGCATAAGGAACACCAGCAAGCAAAAGATTTGATTTAATTTCCTGGAAAAGGTTTACACAAAAAGGAACAATTATGGCAACTGTATAATGATACCCACGATGGGTGTGAGATCTGAAAATCCTTGCAGGTCTGACCCAGAGAAGCATTGGACAGACCAACGCTCCCCAGGATCTGAGCTGGATTGCAGCTGATTTCAGAGCAGCTTCCAGAGCCTTCTTTGCTCTAATTCTACTGAACACCAGAAGGCTGGACTTGGATAAAATGGGAGGTAAAGAAAATAAGGGGTTTCTCCAGGGTTTCTGAACCTTAGGTGAGAATCACCTGGAGAAGACAAATGGGAGGGAGCTGATTTTGTTTCCACTGTGGAGCATTCTTAAAAACTAACAAATGACAGCCACATAGCACTTCATGTAACACAGTCTTTTACAGTGAGTAACCAGATTCAGTCACCTTTGGAGGAATTTTGTAGGGAAAATTACTGCATAATTTGGGATAGAGAAAGGAATTCTTAGTGGCCTTTTGATGATAAAAAAAGTTCAGAAGTATTTCAAGTTGAGCAAGACACTGAATTTGACCCAAAAAGGTTTTGATTTTTTTTTAGAATTGTTCTGGATCATCAGTGAAGAAAAATAATCTGATTTTTTTGTGCAGTGTAAAGACCTAGTGCACGTTGCCAGGAATGTGATTGTGAAGAAATAGCTGTAAACCAGTGCACATTGATATCAAATGTGTAGCCATTAAGAAAGGAGAAAAAGGAAGGTCCAAAGCTAGAGAATTAATGCAATGTTGCCCAAGGGCTACATTCAAATATATTTATTTTTTGAATTTGTAGTTTTAACTTTGCTGAATCCATTTGTTATTTTCATATGTAAATGCTCATCTCCTCCACTCTTTCTGTTCTCTGGGTATCTTTTCCCTCTCTTTTAAAATTTTTGTTTGTTTGTTTGTTTGGGTTTTTTTTTGGTTTTGTTTGGTTTTTGTACTAACTCCTCAGTAACAGGTGAGATCTCCCTGAAGCGTGGAGTCAGAGAACATTTTGGGCTGCCAGGAAAGGTGATGTTTACACTGGGACTCTGTAGAAGTTGAGGCTTTACCTTTGCAGGCCACAGAGGAAAGTGTCCTGTGAAGAAGGACACAAGGATCCTCTGCACAGTCTTTCTGCACAACTTATTGTGAACTTAACATGAAAAGCTGAGGAAAAGCAAAAGAAATTGTTTTTTCAAGGATGAAAGTATTGATGTAATGTAATCAATTTGTAATGTTAAGTCATGAGCCTTGATAATACAGGAAAAAAAGAAAAATAAAGAGAAAGAAAACCCCAGAATATGGAGAAATGTTTACCATGTGGTTCAGTCTTCCAAGATGACAGGTCTGGGTTCCTTAATTGACTCTACGCTACAGGAAATTACATTTGCCCAAAAATGAGTCAGGGTGCTCCCTGTCTATGGAATGCTGAAGCCCCATCCCAGTGCAGCCAGGCTGGGAACTCCTCTGGTTTCTAACAGCTGTGCTAGGGAGTGTCCCATGGACTGACCCATTCCCACAGAGCTCATGAAAATCACAGCTATTTTTATTTTGCATTGAAAATGGTGCTAAGCTTTGGAGATTCAGAGTTCTCTTCCAGGCCCTGCCAGAGATTCACTGTGTGACTTTGTCCCCACAGACTCTTTAGCTCTCGATCTCCTTCTGTATAATGGGAACAATGACATTGTTCCATCTAAAAGAAACCCTCCAACATTCCTTCCAAAAAACCAATAATACTCATCATGGAGATGTGGGTGACATGATAAGTTTCTTTTTTCCACTAGAAATGTCTCTCTCCAGTAGATATGCAAAATGTGTCTCTATGGTTTAGTTATTTTTTTATGGTGTTTATGAATTACACTTTATGGTGTTTATGAATTGCAGAGAAGTCATCTTATACCTTGGTATTCAGAGTAACACAACATATTTACTAGAAATCCACCTAAGCAATTACTTTTCTGATCTATTGCCAGATTCCTTTCATATCAGCTGCAGCAGCTTGCAAAAACCTAACAAATAGCATTTTACATAGGCTTGTAGTCTATATTCAGTTTTATCTGATTATTTTTAGCACAGTGATTTGAGAATCCAAATTACAGCTAAGAAAATGGAAAATTCATTTTCCAACAATGCCTTAAGCTTCACTAGCATTTTAGAGTAGAACATTTCTGTGATGGCCTTTGATTCAATCCAGGCTGAACGAAAGACATTTCATCACCACAGAATGCATTTCTTTATTTGCCTTGGATCTATGATTCTGTCAGTATTGGGAGAAAAGAAAAATCAATGCTGCACTATAAACCTCGGGCAGCCCCTGGCCAACGTGGTCAGCATGGTGTGAGCAAAGGAAATGGCAGGGGAAAAAAATTGACCGCTCAGCAATAGTGTGGCACAGTAACGGACAAAGCTCTGGGCTAATAACAGCTTGCAATTACACATGGAAAGCCAGAGCTTGTAGGGCATTCAGTACGAAGGGGATGTAATACAATTTATTGAACCACCGGTTAGAGTTCTGCAGCTTCTCAATAAAAAAAAAAGGGCTGTGGACCTGTACTGCTTAAAAGACAGACTTATATGGTGCCAGCAGGGGAAGGAGACTTGAAGAAAGCAGAAAGCCCTTCCTTTTTATGTCTTGGATAGTGAGCAAGTGGGAGAATGCAGCCTATTTATGCTTTCTAAAAATACACCGGCAAGGCTTAAAGGGACAGCCCTGCTGCCAGTGCCCGGCTGCCTCCACACACACCCCTGAGCCAGAGCAGCCAAACACATCCAGGCACTGCATTTTAATTCCTTATTCACACTGCACCGATGCTGACTGCACACTGTGCATCCTGCCACGCTGAAATCGGGGAAAGCAGCATGACAAAAATCTTTACTTGGGTACCGTTATTTACCCGAGAGAAGCAAGGTGTTTCTGCAGGAGAGCATAGCATTAAAATACCCGTTAACCAGAAGGAAAAATCTTCAACTAAAAAGAGGAATCATTGATTAGCATGTTCTTGAACAGACGGAAATGAAAAATTGTGACTAAAAGCCTGTATTTTGTAGTGATCAAAGGAGGTGGGGGCATGTTTGGGTAGGTGTGGCTGCAGCAGTGAAGGTCAGGACTGCACACTGAGGCCAACTCCCTCCTGCCCCTGGCAGTGCCCTTTACCAGGTGGGACAGCTGGGGACACCATGGCCACAGGTGGGGCACAGCCCCAGTCCCTGCCATGTGTCCCACTGGGGTTTGTGCATCCACCAAGAAGGAGCAGGGTCTGTTAGGGGTTTGTGGCTATGGAGCAGTCTTGGGGAAATGCACGCAAACACACGGAGTGCAGGTTGCAGTGTTTGTGTTTTCAGGGATCAATTGTGCTCTGCAGATGGTGATGAAAAGTTTTGTCCCTCAGCTGCATGAAAACAGGAGGTGCCAAGTATTGCCCAGTGTGGGCTGAAGCGCTGGTGCTGGCCCTGGGCTCAGCAGAGAGCTTGCCTTGGAGAAACCTCTGCATGATCCCAGGCTTGGACCTCCTTCTGCCCATGTTTGCATACGCGCACATCTGCCAGATTAGCTCTTAGCATCAGTTTTGGGCATTTGATATAGTTGCTGCCAAACCAGTAGCAGGTTGCTCAAAGCCCTGATTTAGAGTTAGGATTCATCTTTCCCCCCAAGTTAGCACAATACAGCAGGAGTTTTAATACCCAACATCAGATCTTGCACGTCCTGGGGGACCTCGATCTTCCCAGGGCCCCCTGGGTCTTGCAATTGCCTGAGCACACTTATATGTATTGCTAAGAAACATTGTTTCCAAAATTTTTGGCAAATGTTGTAGTACTTGTTCCTAAAAACTACAATGATGTGGTGAAGCGTGCATTGAAAACAACTGAAACCACGGCCACAGTGTGTCTGGTTATTTTGTGTTCTTAGTTGAAGCCAAGCTGTCCTCACAATGAGTACAGCTTCAAGGTTCCTCATCCTCAGTAATGAGTAACAGAGACAGTTTTCTCTTTATTGTGACCAGAGGAGCGAGACCACGAGTACAGCTGTGGGGTACTATCCCAGCACGAATCTGGCCCAGAGATACTATTGTTTAATCTGAAATGTAATTTCTAGAATCCCAGCCTAAATATTTCACCCTTCCATATTTCCACATCAGCCTCCTCTTCTGGTGCCATTTTCGGCTCCAAGGGCTCCTCCAGCCTTCCCTGGCACAGGAGGCAGGCTGCTGCCTGCACATCACCTCCGACACCAAGATACCAGAACTGCTGCACGAGAGGGTGCGGTGCATCTCTTGTGACAATTACGGCAGGGACCCCGTAACTCCATTCCCTGCACAACAAAACCAGCCCTGCGCCAAGCTCTGCAGCCGCTCAGCAAATCCCTGCCCGTTATTGTAATTAAGTCCTTCTACATGACACGGCGCAAGAGATAAGGGATTAGTGTTTGAGACGCGAAGAACTCTCTGGAGCGAGGTGGTGCCGGGCGCGGGGGCTGCGGTGCAGGACCGGCATCCCCGACACAGAGGGAGCCCCTCGTCAGCGGCTTCTCTCCGCAGTCACAGCCGTGGGGGAGGAGGATGCGAGCGCTGACCATTCCCAATGTCACCTGCAGAGAGCCATTAGCCCGCTCAGCCCTCTATTCCTACATGCTGAATCAAATTAATCTAACAAAAACAGATGACCTGTGAGCTCAGCCTGCCTTACAGCAAAGTCAAACGGGAGCGAGGGGCAGAGAGAGGCAGGGAGGGACGGCGCTGGCCCCGCAGCCCCTCGCGGTGGCCTCCCGCCCGTGTCCCTCCATCGCCGGCTGTCACCGCATCCGCGCACCGCCGCCACCTCTCCCTGCGCGGCCACACGAACCCGCTCCTGTCTACCTTGGTCTGCCCCTGCGCTACCCCCTCCATTACACACATCCACACACACACAGAGCTGCTGACCTAGAGGTGTTAGCCACTCCGCAGCTGCCGTTCTTCTCACATTAATCTATAGGAATCAATGGACATTTCATTAGAGTAATCAAGTGTGGATGCATCCCGCATTTATATCCCGCACCTCCCCCCTCCCCCCAGCTGCTTTCACAGGCTAATTGGTCCTACAGCAAAGACTATGTGGATATTTTTCCCTACAGATGAGTGTCAAGAGCAGTTTTTTACTGCTGGTTGAAATACCTATCAATAGAGAGGTAGTATAAAAGCCTTCACCCATCAGGCGGTGTTGCTGATGCTAATGCATTATGCACTCTCTCTTCTCACACCCTCAACTCTCTCCTTTACACCTTTTCCCCATACTACTGAGTCACTTATGCTGACTTCCATAAGAGGATTAATCCATTGCATTTTTCTTTAAA
>VZRV01006684.1:24781-57283 GCA_013398115.1 Falcunculus frontatus | reverse complement strand
CTTTTATTTTTTTTTTAAAAAAAAAAAAAAAAAAAAAAAGGATTGCAATTCACACTTCTCTATCAGTTCACAATACATTGAGGAAATTTCTCCCATAATTATATTTCACCAGCAAGCTTTTTATTTTTTCAGTCAAATCTCTTTATCTTGCTTACTACGATATCTTATCATTTCACCAGGTATTTTGTGGTTTATATGCACACTGGTTTACAATGACCTCTTGTGAAAGGCAGCAGCACTGTGTTCAGCACCTTCGCTGCCTGGGAGGGGATGCTCTCCCTCTCTGCTCAGCTCTGCAAAGACAGCAGAGCTTTAGCAGGACCTAGGGGGTGCTGAGAAAGGTCCCAAGAGTTGCTGTCCCTAAAATGTGCATGTGACAGGAGTCTGGTGACCCAGTGGAGTCCTTACAGTTGGGGGACCAGGGGCTTCGTTCAGATCATCTTTTTGAGGCCATGAGGAAATGTGATGGTACTTGTTTGAACAAAATTTTGAAAGTGGAAATCTTCATTAGATCACAGACTTTTCATTCAAAAATAATTTCAAAAGCTTTTACAGGAAGGTGGACACTAACAACACATATTTAAGATGTGTGGGAGGTTTAGAAATGCCATTGTGGAGCAGGAGGCAGGGCAGGGAGGGCAGGCAGTGGCTCAGGGGTGCCTCTGGAGAAGCGCTGCTGGCACATGGGGGGTAAAGGCTCTGCACAGGGACCCTCCACTGCAGCAACCCTGCAGCAAAGATGAGGGTTATGTGGAAATTCATCACCCTGCACCATCACCCTACACAATGCTTGGCCTGGGGAACCTCCAAGGAGGAGGGCAGGAGCTCAGGAAGCAACAGGGACAGGAGCTTCGGCTTCCCTTGAAGTTGGAACTAAACTTTTCTCTCTTGGTAACTGTATTTGATGATTAGAAAAGTGAGCAGAATTTTAAAAATCACTGACTTGCAATAAAGCTTATCATTCTGGTACGTTATCTTTCAAGTCGTGTCAGACCTGAATAAAACCCCCCTAAGTCCTAAGCAGAAAAGCACTTGAGCACAAGAGTTTCAAGTAACAAAAAAAACCAAAACCAAAAAAAAAAAAACCACCCAAAAAACAAAAAAAATCCCAACAAACAAAAAAATTCCTTTCTTCTTCATCCCATTTTTAGAACTATTAGTATGAGTTACATGGGTTTACCCCAGGTGAAAGTACAGCCCCATTGGCTGCTGGTGCTACAGTACACTGCAATATATTTGGATATATTGCAGGGAAGTGGAATTTCTTCTACCTTCCTGACTTTTCCAACATGGCACGCAATTTTCAGTTTTGTTTAATGAATATCATATAGGCTTTTTAGGGTTTTTTTTACTAAACCCTGCTTTTTGCTTATGGCCAAATTCATGAAACTGCAATGAAGAAAAATGAACCCGCTGAAGGGGATTGACCCCAAATGCTCAAGACCAGCTCTTTCAAGACTAACGAGAGAGTTTGCATTTGCTTTTTCTGCCAGATCTCTTTCCTGAGGGCACACTGCATAATGCAAAAAGAGCTATGTGAAGTTTGGTGCAGAGGATGAAAATAGGACCATTCGGCTGTTTCACAGAGATGAGGTTCTCTTCCCCTTCCCCCTCCACACGTTTTTCACTGTAAGTGAAAATGAAACTTGTGCTTTTCAGAGGAAATGGCTGCTAAAGGTTAAAGGGTAAGTCTTCCTCGCTGCAAGCATACATTTTTGCAAGCTGAATCTTATCCATGTGGCTAGCAGCACTCACACTGAAATAACTGCACAGGGCTTGGAAGAAGAGTAGGGAAATAGACGGCAAGAGCATCAAAAGAACATCTCCAAATCAATTCATCTGCTATTTTTTATTCCTTCATTTGAGTTCTGGCCACCTCCTTTTCCCTGTTACACATTCCACTGCAGAAACAAGATCATTATTCAGAGGTGGAGGGCATGTAGCTGTGCTCAGAAAGGACAGTCATCGTGCAAGGAAGCAAGAGCATTTCTCCAGAGCTGCCATGGGCCTTACCCACCAGGAGGGCAGGGAAATTTGGGGCACCAGGTAACTGGAGCCTTGAGTCCTTGCCCTGCCCTGCCAACCAAGGAGCGTATTTGTGCAGCTGATGGACCCAAACACAATGTCACTCATCACAAGCCATGGGGAAAAGAGCAAGGGGAGGAAGCCCACCCCAGCTTGCCTCTCTGCTTGCTTTTGTGGTGAGAGTGCCTGTCATTTGGATCTTGGGTTTTTTTCTGGTGAAGGAAGCCACAGTGGAACAGTATCTGAATGGTCCTGAAAATACTTTCTTGGAGATTTAGATATCATTCTGCTCAGTGCAATGCTCCTAGGAAATATTTGACCTCAAGCAAACACACTCATTAGTACCCACATGGAATTCAGAATATTCCTGGTAAGTCTGTTATATTAAATACAAAATAGGATGAACAAAAGTCCAATCAAAAACACACTTTCCAGCACCTCACAGTTTGCAGAATGCAGATGTGGACAAGATTGAGTGTATTGACACAGAACATAAATGGAGAGCAATAGAGCACAAGTGTATATCCATAAAAATTACAACAGTTTAGCTTTAAATGAAGACATTTAAAGTTGTTATAAGATAGCGAATCCAGATTTGAGAGAGAGTCAGCATTATTCCTTTTCTCCCGCTTATCCCTCAGAACCAAACACTGAGCCAAACACCTGGCAGGTTGGTGATGGGGTTTGGTGTGTCTGCCTAAGGAAAGCTAAAGCTCCAGAGAAGCAATATTCCAAAGGATGAAGAGTCAGACAGGCAGAGGGATGGCTGGGAAGTGGTTATGGCCAAGCCCAGTTTCAGAAGGCTGCAGGTGCCAAGTCTCCTCTGGAGAGGTCCCCCAGTGACCCGAGCACAACAGAGTGCCCAGCATCTGCCCCTGCTCCTCGGGGCTGGGGAGCTGCCACCCAGGCAGCCCCACACCTCAGCACCCTGCAGCACAACTCAAACACCACACGAATGGTTCTTGCTGGTTTGAGGTTACTCCTGCCCAGGAGTAACTTTAATTTCCTTCTAGTAAAGCTGAAATGGCCCAAGTTTAAAAAGCTCCTTGTGCTCGTTCTGTAAAGCACCTCTTATTGATAGACCTTAAAACTAAAATGTATTCAAAAAGTTCACATCAGGAAAAGAAAAGAAACAAGAGAGTTTTTCTGAGTCTGGGCTTTCTGATATCCAGGTCAGTTACTGGACTCCATTCAGCTTTCACTGGCACTGCTGTGCCTTTTTGCCTCTGACCTCGGTGGAGCTCACTTTGATTTACCAGCCACTGACAGGTGAGAATGAACCTCCAGATACCTCAGCACTTCTCCACTTTGCTCTGGACATAGGTACACACCCACTTTCTCTTAAGACTCTAACACACGCTTTTAATTTGCTGTGTGAATTTTCATTGAACTTTGCTCCTCAACTCTTGCAGATGTGATTTCAAAGATTACTGAGACTGGGTCTGCACAGATTTTAACTTCTTTATGAGAGACAAAGGAAAACCCCCACCTATTTTATCTTGCAGTAGGAATATCGATAACTTCCATTTTAACTGATCTCTTGAAGCCCAAAAATTTCTGATAAAGCCAGAAACGGAAATGTGTTGGTCTACATTAGATACAGAGTTGTGTTGATATTTGACATTCTTAGCATGGACCATCTTGATGCAGCCTCCTGAATTTTTTGGATAAGTTTCTTGGGTAAGTTGAGATACCTGAAGGGTGCATTAAGATCAGCGCAAAGTCACTGGATGATGTGCCCTAAAGGGTCAGAAATATGACTTTTTTTCCTCAATGACAAACGAATGCATAGCTTTTTCTGACACTACAGATTCCCTTTCTCCCCACACAGATGTAATGAAGGCAAGTTATTTGTATTCAGCCTGCTGTATAAAAATTGTGTGGGATAAACACCTTTTCCACTTAAAAATGCCCAAACCAGCAGTGAAAAGATGAGGACATGGAGAAATGGTGCTCTCTTTCATACTGTGCTGTTAGCTGAGCTCAAAGGTGAGAGCTGTGCCGAGGAGATTTGAAGACAGTGACACTCACGTGGTGCCTCTGCAGTGTGCAGGGCACAGATCCCAGCTAGTCCCTGTGGTTTGTGTGCAAGTGGAGAGCAACAGCAGACAGGTGAATGAAACGAAGGAAAAACAAATTCTAAGAAAAAACATTTATGTCCAAAGGCCAGGGCTGTACATTATTTATAATGTGTAAAATGCCCATGCACTCAGTTAGCACTAGAACCTGTCTGGAGATGGGGATTAGACAGCATCATCATCCATGGCTTTATAAACTAACTGATGGGCTTCCTTGCACTTTAACAGCTACAGCTGATGTATAACTGAGCACAAATGCCTTCATTCTCTGCCCTGTGAATCACCAGTACAGAGGAATAACAAAAATTACCACTACTTGGTAGTCACAGACAGCACAGTTATTAATGTAAAGATTTGAAACAAAGCATAACAGTTTCTGTTAAATCATTTGCCACTCTTTACTTGTAGAGCATATCTCATAATGCATTGTTTTTCTAAGACAAGAGCATAAAGCTCTATGATACTACTGCAGGCCTTTTGCAAGAGAAAAGTGTAGTTCTCTGGGAAACAGCAAAGCTGCTCAGGACCTGTATGGAGAATAAGGGGGTCAGGCTGACAGCAGAGGATGGGAGCAGATAAAACTCCTTCCAGGAGAGGTTCTAGATGGCACAAGGGACGGGATTGCATTAATCCCTGTCCCACTCGCAGGCTCTGCTGGCCCTCAAAAGGTATTCTTGAGCTGAGTGTTGGATCTGTTAAGAGGCTCTTCATAAAATGTCATGGAGCCAGTTTAGAGAAAATGGATCCACTTCCTTTCATCTGCCTGCAGGGTTTTGGAAGTTGTTGGGGCTTGAGGGCTTGCTAATGGCAAGAAGAAAGTGGTAGAAGTGGGAAAGGAATCACTCTGGTGCATGCAGGCAGGCTGTGCTAAGGTTTCATTTCTGTGACCAAAGTCTTGCAAAGGCCAGCCAGTGAAAACAGTCACAAACCCCAGGACATGCCACTATCTGCTTTCCTCAGTATCACAGACAGCTCTAACCATAAACCAAAAGGTTCTTCTATGACAACCACCCACTGTGCAGAGCCCTTCCCTTTGCCCAGGTATGGCACCTTGGCCAAACCTGGTTTTGGCATTTCTAACCCTACTTCCTTTAACAAAAAATAATTTTCCAAGTACAAATGTTGGTAACTATTTTTTTAAAATGGGTCAGATTTTTAAGGTGAATCACCTTAAAAAAAAAAAGACTTCAGAGTTTGCAGTGTGCCTATTGCCTCACAAAGTGCTGCTGGCAAGAGTAATTTTAATGTGAAGCAATAAAAGAGGGGGTGCGAGGACTATTGCACTGCAACTTGCAGATGGTTGCCTGGCCACAGAGGGCTGCAGGGAAGGGGTCCCATGGGCTGCTGGGGTTCCATGAAGAGCCCCCCTGGGTATCTGGAGCTGGGGCTGAGCACAGCACTTTGCCAGGCAGGCCCTGAGCTCCAGCAGCCCGCTGGGCCACACGCTATCGTCTCTATTTACAGAAGTTGGTGGACTTTCCTCCACAGCTAAATAGGCTGACAGCCTCAGAGATTGGCTTTGAGTTTTTGGTTTGAACAAATCAATGAACTACAAGGAAAACTACAAAAACAACAACAAAAGAAATGGTTTCTGAATGTTACCTGAAAAACCACAGTTTGGAAAGAAAAATCTCTAGTGAAAAAGATACCTGGAGCAAGGCAAGGGAAGAAGTTCCTCCTGCAGTACACAGATCAGCACAAAGCCATAAAACACTGCGATAGTGACTTGCTGTTTATTGCATACTGTTCTGAATGAAAGGCAGACTCCATGAGAGTCACTTTTAGGCTATTTCAGTCCATCAACAGAACTGCCAAATAATTTCTAATGGAACTCAGAAAAACGATCGTTTTCAAAGCTGGTTTGTGCCCCACACTTGTGCTAGCCCCAGAGGATGATAACGGCCTGAGCACTTCCTGAATGAAGTAAAATGTGAGTAGGAAGATGGAAATTCAGTTTTCATCATCAACTTTTCAGCCTAGTTCCATTTAATTCACATGTGATCAACCCTACCCCATGGAGGGGTAAGGAAGGGAGGTGGCAGAAGAGAAAAACATGAAGGTGACTTGAATAGCTCGAGTACAAACATCAATAAAGAAATGTTTATTTACTAATGGTAAATCCCTACTTCTGAAACAACACTGAAAATAGAGAGCGCTGTACAAGCATTAACTCATCAATGACCTAATTAATGATTCAGGCAGGGACCCCACTGGAGCCTCGATGCTGTGGAGGGGCCCTGTGCATCCCTAGGGCACTGACCCCCCCCAGAGGCTTGGGGAGCAGCACCAGAAGCTGTCCCACCTGCAGCAGTGCAGCCCAGGGCACGGTGCCACCACGTCCCTTGGGAACATTTGGGCAGTGACTTGGGGAGACAGAACAGGTTCCAAGAAAGCTTTGGTGGGTTCTCAAAGGGAAAAGTGGCAAGGGGCAAAACTCACAAACGTAACACCCCTTACCTTAAGGATGCTAAATGCATGTGTAAGACTCAGGGTAAACTCTCCTATCTGGAAAGCTATTCAATGCTATGCTGGCACTGGTGCTGTGCCTGAGAACTCAAGAGGTTCACAAGCCAAGCACACAGACAGAGACACAACCAGCACATCCCTGAGACAGCACCTCTCTGCTTATCCCTGCCCAGAACTGTTACCTGGAACCACATCCCAGTGCTACCCCAGCAAGGGGTTCAGGGGGTGATTGATGCAAAGGGAATTAACTTGCTGAGCTCTTTACAGATACTGCAACAAGTTTCCAAGGGTTCTGGCCTATATCCAGCCCAGTAAGAAATATTTTGCCTGTTTCACTTGGGTGCAGCAGGTTCAAATTCAGGCTGAGCTTCAGCCACTGCAGAAATGGCTGTGAAAGGCAGAGCTGTAAAGCAGCTGCTGGTGAACTGGGTTCCCTGTCAGCACAGCCACAGGGAGGAAGGAGGTCAGCACAGCACAGCACAGCACACACAGCTCTGCCACTGTCCCACTGCCACCTCGTGCCCAGGGCAGCTCCTCACCTTGCAACAGACTGAGCCCGGCTCTTGGCAAAGCTTTCCAGCAGGAAAGTGTTTGGCTGGTACAAAAGATGATTCTGAATCGTTTGTTCAGGGCTCACAATAACAGTAGGGTCATCAGTTTGTTGTGTCTGACTGACACAGAGTATACAAATTTGAGCTGTGAAGAGTAAAGACTGTATTTATTTTGCAATCATTAGGAAGGTTATGATGCTATATAATCTAATGCTGGGCACCTTTACAGGTTAGAACTTCCTACAGTAATATTATTTAAAAATCTATTTCCATTTATTTTGAGAGATTAAGTCTGGCTTGCATGGGAATGGAGATGCTTCAGGTTTGCAAAGGGTTTTCTGTGCATTTTCACAAACTTAGTCAAATTCTTTATGTGTATGTCAAAATGAAGCTATATACATCAAAGAGCATTGTGAGTTTTCAAGTCTGAGGTCCAAATTAGTTATTGGTGTAACTGCTGTAGAGGTAACCAATAATCTGACCCAGATTCTGGACTTTAGACAAAGTTTATCATCCTTGAGGATTATGTAGAGTTTACTTATCAGGAGACAAATCCAATCATCTTTGCCCCTTGTCTGAGGAGTGGACTTTGCAGCCACATTCAGCAGTGGATGCCTTGTGTGGGAAATGTCTCAGGGTGCTGTATAATAAATGGGACTTGCTCGAGCTGAGTGCTGAGAAGAAATTGTGCTGCCCTGCTTCTGTGTGTGGAGGCATACGTGAGCAGGCTGTGTGTCACTGAGATTTGTAGATAACCAAAGCTCGAAACTCTAGGGTTTATAGTTTACTGATGCAAGTTCCTGCTTTTCATTGATCTTCATTCGCTAAATCTGGACATTTGACTACTAGAAAGAACCAAGTAGCTTTTAACTCCATCCTTCACCTCTCTCCAGTGCCCATGAAATGCATTGTTTTGTTTTAAGGAAGTGGCAAAACTGAAGGAGAACCCCTACCTTAAGCATCCCAAATATTTTGAGAATTTAAAACCCAGGCTGAACCTGGGTTACATTTGCATTTTGGGCTTCCCTTTACATTTTATAGGGAAGTAATTGATCCATGAAAATCTCATACTGAGAACAGCAGCAGGTAGTGCCCCAACATTTAATGTGAAAAATTCCTGGTTTTAATGTTCTGTGACGTTAACCTGAGCCATTGTGTGTCCCTGTTTCATTGCTTAGCTGCAGCTGTACTGAGCAGCTGTGGGAAAAAGATGAAGTATGGGGAGGTTATTGCCCAAAATACAACTGGATTTCATAACTGAACCCTTGGAGTTTAGAATTGATGCCAGTGCTATCTGTGGCTGTTAAACACCACTCACCCCTGAGAAGCAGCCCCCACTCACACAAAACATCTGTGGCATTTAGATTCATGTGGTGCTTTTCAGGGCCCAAAGCAGGACTGATGTTATTATTCCTAAACAAGAGAGAGGAGAAATAAAATATCTTCATTTAACTGCTAAGGAAAAATATACCTGTTAGTTTCGAGAGACTTAGACTTTCTTTTAAGTGTGCTGCAGACAGACAGCTCCAGACATGAGGTGAAACACCTTGTGTTTCTTTAAAAGGACCAACTCAATCGGTAAAGGTATTTTTCTCTTATGCTTGGATATTTTATGTACATTGCTCTATTTTTGGCTCAACAACTTTCCTGTTTAAATCACTGAAACACATCAGCTGAGCAAAACTGCATTTTGCAGACCCATGACTGAAGTGTTAACATATTGTGGTTTCAGAAAGCATAAAAAGGACAGACTAGAGGAAGGGAAAAATTTTTCATTAAGGGATTAATTAGACAAAACAAGGCAATAAAAGAGACTCCAAAAGGCTTACTCTTCAGAGATTTCCATAATTGTGCTCTTTACAAATGAGTTTAATCACCCAAAGGAAGAACCAAGGGGCAGATGAGGAAGTGGTCAATAAGTAACAATAACTGCCCACTGCATTACTGGGGTATCTCGTGCACATCAGGCCAATATCCGGATTGCTGAAGTAATGCAATAATGAATCCTGACCTGTCTTTGCAGCACTGTGGTGAGCTCCTGAGAGCTTGTTCTATTCTGGGGAAAAGCCAGTTCCGCTTAGATTTTTCCCTGTCATCCAGGGGCTGCTAACACACATATAGGATGCATATTTTGGAGGTCAAATAAATCAATAAAAATCAAAACAAATCAGAACTATGGTAAACAAACAGTCTAATGTGATTAACTGAGATATTTTCCTTCTTTTTCTTCTGTGCTTGGTCCTCAAAAGCATTAGTGGCATAAACAATAGAAGAAAATAAAATGAATATGTAAAATATCTCATCTCTTCCCACATGTAATAAAATGAAAACAAATGTTCTCACTTCTACAAACTCCACCACATCAAATTAATAATGGAAAACATCACATCAAAGCACTCTTTGTGCTCAATAGCCTGTGGCACATTTGGACTCATCAATAGATGTTCAACAATATTACAACTTGTTTAAATCTTGGTAAAGTAGTGTTATGTACTATTGTTATTGACTTTCTTTTTCTAATTATCACCCAAAGGTGACAGATGATACAGCACTAATGATCAGACTGTTTAAGAGCTGAATCAGCTTAGAATCCCAACTCATTAAACCTCAGCAAGACTAAAAGATTCCCTGGACTTTAAGGCTAAAGCTTCACTCTGCTGACAACATTTTGGTCAGTTACACAGAGGACACAATCAGGAGATTTAAGGCATTTTTCACTGAGAGCATCTTTGGAGATTTTAAGGGTTCTAGTACACACAAGTGCCTAAATATTTAAAAGGATATTAAATCCATACAGGTGTCATGATAAAGCAAATATTTGCAGAACCTCTTCTGTTATGCTAAACCTTCCCTTGAAGCTATTTAAGCTAATATAAAACTGTTCTTGATTTGAATAGAAGCCGAGGTCAGTAGCCATGGGTTGCAGAGCCACAGGTATTTGAACCCATTTCTCCCAGTGTGGTCAGAAGCTGAGACCCCAGTAATATTTTTGTGCTGTGTACCAGTGCACCTCAATCTCGCACCAAATGCATTCTTTTCTTAGCCAGTTTGGCAACAAAATGTGGCATTCTTACATCTGCTTTAGAAAAACAGACTAAACTTATATTCCTTTCTGTTGCTTCCTTGGATATAGGTTAGGAATGATACTGCTGATGTTATCCTGATATTAAGAAGTGATGGCTGTCTCTAACAGCAGGAGCTGAATCAGATTTCTGAAGCTAAAAGTAAAGTTAATGAAGGGATTAAATCAAACTAAGGGATGGGGATCTTTTGTACTCACATCTTTTGTAACTGCATTGAAAAATAAGCTGTAACACTCCCTGACTGCAATGTTTGACACTGGTGTTTAGTCTGAAGATGCTCATCCAGAGCAAGTAAATCCTCACCTGGACAAACTTCCATTTACTTGGCAGTGGCCAGAACCAGAAGCATTGGCCTCCATTCCTTGCCCTAGAATCCCAAACCAGAATCTCAGTGTGCTCTCCCTCAGTCAGAGCTCAGATGGTGCATTTCCAGTGAGCCAGGTTACTTCTGCATGCACAGCTATAGGAACTAACTTCTAAAATCAGGCAGCAGTCACTCCAATCTCTGTATCTAGTTTGTCCCATTTAAGCCCCATGTTATAAATCAGAATAGTAGTTACCTGATTTGCCAGGTCACATTCCTTACGAACAAAGCAAATGAAACTATTAGGTGCTATTACGAGGGCAGGATTAGCAACTGAAAGCTTCCCCATAAACTGCCATCTAATAATTTATGACACTTCTGATGTTTCCTGGCAACTGAACAGATTAATAAGTCCATAGTCCACTTCTGATATTCTTTTTCCCCCTATCACAAACTTTTGGACCTTGCAACGTTTATTTTCACTTTCATAAAATTCACTGTAGCAGAGAGTCAGGACTGGCACTGGTGCCCTAGTTACAGCCCAGGGAAGATTTTACCCCAGTTAGATGAAACCCACACATTAGAGAGTCCCAGCAATGAGGTGCAGAGAGAATTCTCCTGCCTGATGTGCACACAGAGTGAAAACACAAATATATATTTGGAAATACTCTTCCTGCCTTAACTGCTTTTCTGCCATGATCTTTCCCACTTGTACTCTGCAGATGTCTCGAGTCAAAACACGATGGTTTGTTAATTTTTCTACTCCTTTTTAGGAGTATTCGTGTGCTAACCTGGTCACAGACTCACCACTTCAAAGACACTGTGCACCTTGATGAATGTTGTAAATCCCAAATTACACAGGATTTATTTTGGGAAATTGCTTTTCCCTTTTTTCTCACAAAGTTGATGGAGGCTAAACCTTTTGTTCATTTTGGGTCGGCTTAAGGCTAAGTCCAAATGATACATCTAGCTTTAGTTTTGATAAGGGCAAAATTAAACCCCAGGCTGGATCTTCC
Organism: Falcunculus frontatus; assembly: GCA_013398115.1. Taxonomy (NCBI): domain Eukaryota; kingdom Metazoa; phylum Chordata; class Aves; order Passeriformes; genus Falcunculus; species Falcunculus frontatus. The sequence goes on along the minus strand of VZRV01006684.1, from coordinate 45,760 downwards.
AAGTCCCTGCTATGCAGTCCCCAAAGGCTGCCTGGTACACAGCTTTTGAACCTCTTGAGCAACCACAGCTATTTACTTTGGAGTCACAAAATATAAGGACTAAAGATTTTTTTTTCATATTGACATTCAATGGAAAGGTTACTTATTTTTGACAGTCCTTCAAAACAGATTCCCAACGATTCCCCCATTTCTCCTTCTCTCTGTGTCTTATCCCTGAAGCCTCCAGCTGCAAGCACCATTCTTCTTTGCTGCCTGTCAACATGAGCAATTAATGGCTCCGAAGGGTTGCTTTGAATGACCTGTGCAGTTCCACCCACAGGAACTGGCTCCAAGATAGCAGTGCCAAGTAGTTTCATGGGAATCCAGAGAGGAGCAATAGTTTTACCCAGAGGTCATAATGTTTTGGATAAAATTGTGAATCAGTTTTTAGCTGTGTGCTATGAGCTTCAGGCTACTTTTTAAATTCTCCCCCAAAGCTTACTGTTTTTTACATGAAGAGGCCATATGTCATAATAAACATCAGGCTTAGGAACAGCTCCCACTCTAAATGTCAGGCTACAAAGCTACCTTTAAAGATTAAATCTCTGCCCTCTTCAAAAGGGAGGTTGAAGGGAGGGATGAAGAAATCCCAAATACAGAGAACCTTACAAATAAAGCAAAGTTTACCACTAACAAAACATATCTTGCAAAAACACACTTGGTGCTTTGCTGTTGGAGCTGCCCTCGATAAAATGTGGGTGTCATTTGAAAAGGACATCATTTCCAATGAATTCTGAAAGTGTCACACAGAGTATTGATCGATCGAGTCTTGCCGTCAGCGTGACCGGGGCCGGCAAAAAGCCATCCCTGTGATCCAATTTTCAGAGCTCACAGACACCTCCAGTCCCAGGCAAATGGCGTCAGCAAGTGGCAGGAGGGGTCTGGGGGAGGGGAGCTGGAGGGAAACGTGGAGGGGAGAGGCGTTGCACCGTCTGCTTGTCTAAGCATTAAATGTTATTAGCCATGAGCATGGCACCCCCATTGTGTGGGGAGGCCGCTCTGTTTCTGGCTTTTGTGCTGCCAGCCTGCCGAACCATTCGTACATCAAAAGTAGGTCCTTATCAGCAAGATATACCCTGATAAGACCACGTTTTTTATGATTACATCAGTGTTCAGCCAGTTTCCTGCTTTTGCCTACGAACACACGAGGCCCAGCGCTGGGCAAGGGCGGCACCAACTCCGGAGCCATCGATGGCCAAAGGCGGCCTGAGCAGGGCCGAGCCATCGGGCTGGCTCTGGCACCGTGGTGCCACTGCTCCCCTGCCCCCGTGTCACCCAGCACGGGCTGTGGGGAGCCTGACACGGTGGTGGCACTGCCCCTGTGCCCCTGTCCCCCTGTCCCCCAGCATGGGCTGTGGGGAGCCTGACATGGTGGTGGCACTGCCCCTGTGGGGAGCAGGATCCTGACACGGAGGTGGCACTGCCCCTGTGCCCCTGTGGGGAGCAGGATCCTGACACGGAGGTGGCACTGCCCCTGTGGGGAGCAGGATTCTGACACTGTGGTGGCACTGTCCCTGTGCCCCTGTGTCCCAGCACAGGATGTGGGAGCAGGATCCTGACACGGAGGTGGCACTGTCCCTGTGTCCCTGTGGGAGCAGGATCCTGACACGGAGGTGGCACTGTCCCTGTGGGGAGCAGGATTCTGACACTGTGGTGGCACTGTCCCTGTGTCCCTGTGCCCCAGCACAGGCTGTGGGTGGCAGGATCCTGACACGGAGGTGGCACAGGCTGTGGGAGCAGGATCCTGACACGGAGGTGGCACTGTCCCTGTGTCCCTGTGCCCCAGCACAGGCTGAGCAGGATCCCCCCGTGCAGGGCACAGAGCCAGCCCTGGGCCTGCTGCTGGCAGGGCTCAGGTACCAAACCCGTCCAGCTCCCGGCAGAGGCTGGAGAGGGAATTATCGATGCCCGTACGAAGCTGAGCAATCTCAAAAGGAAAGCCTTGTCTCAGCCTGAAGGAGCCCTGGCTGGAATCTGAAAGCTCTGGGGATGTCCCCACCCTGCACACTCAGGGATGCCCTTGGGCTTTCCCCGTGTTACACAGGCAGGAACACGGTGTGGGATCCCAGCACAGCAAATCCTTGGCTGGGCTTGCAGGCACCACACACGAGTGAAATAACAGGAAAGATAAAAACATGAAAAACAGCAGTAAAGGGAGAGCTGCCAGGTAAGAGAAATAGGATGATTTGTTATTTGTATGAAGCCAGTGTGGAACTGCAGCAGGTGAGGGAAGAAAGATCAAGTGGGATAAGTGAATTACATATATTTTCTTATTATACACCAGATTTCTGTTTGTGAACTCATTATTACTCAATATGTGAAATATTTGCTCCTGCTGTATTGTTTCCTCTTTGCACTAAGTGACACAAAGCCTCTTTCATTACTTTTGCAAGGAAATTACTTCCTTACCTAAGAATTATTTATATATTAAAATGAAACTAGCAGCTGAAATGTTCTATTAGTCATTCCTAGTGTTGAAAAGAATGCTCTTTTTGAAACCAGAATGGAACTATTCAACAGAAACCGAATTTTACAGAACATATTGCTAGCATCTTAAAACAGAAGCTTCAAAAGGTAAACAAATTTAAAATAATCCACACAGCTTTCATTTTACTAAAAGAAAAACAAAAAGCAAGTATTTACTCCCGGTGGTACTCTATTTAACAGGCTTATTTTCAAATTGGTGTCTAAATCTACAATTATTTCTGCTAAATCCGAGAAACTCTCATGTCTGACTGAGTATAGCAAAGAAAAACAAAGCTCCACAACTACTAATAAGAATAATTTAAATGATTTTTTTTTGTTTCACATAAATTAAATATTTCATTTTAAAAAGCAGCTATGGAACTGAAATTCTTGTAAGTCACCCAGAAAGTATGCTCTAGGGCTGGCACTCCAAATTCACCGCTCATAATTTAAAACAAGAACAGCAGATGCGGTGAAGACACCCAGCAAAGCCTGCCACAGGACAAACAGAGAGCATAGCACCACTCCAAGCCACAAACCAATCAATCAAAGTCAACATCTATTTCCAAGTGATTTGAAAACAGAAAAAAACCTAACTAATTTAATGAATTTTTCATTAGAAGTCCTTCACTCTACCACAGATGAACTAAAAGAATCTCCAAAACAGTCATGCAGGGCTTGAGAGAGCCCAAAGTCTCCTTAACTTAGAAACAGCTCCTGCCACCCCATCAGAAGTGGGTTAAACCCAGGCAATCTGAAAGGCCCTCTTTAAACCTCATTTTATTCTGGCTGTGCAGGTGTGTGTGTCTCCTAACAGCTGCACCTGAAATTTCAAGTGCCTGCCATTTTCCCTAGAAGAGCCTTTTCCCCAGTGATTTGGATCCTTACTAAGACATTGAATTACAGTGTCTGAATTTGTGTCTATTGGTTCTCATAACTGGCTGCAGCCGAATTTTTTTTCCAGAAAGTCCGGGTAGGAATACACATATTTGAAAAGAGCCCCAAACTGATACCAGGGCTGAGAAATATGCACAAAATCTGTCATGGCCCACTTTATCAAATACAAGTTTCTTGAATGAAATCTTACCTGTTTCTCAGCGTAAGCTGTGTTTCCCAGGTGTTCAGGGGCAGAGTGCAGAATGGGCTCCTGAAGTGAAGGACTCTGAAGTTCAGTGCTTGATGAAGGTGGCACTAATTGCTGATGTGTGGGCTGCTGCTCCAGACCAAAGGGATCAGTGCCCAAGTGTCTGTGTGGATTGCACTGGCACTGCCAAAGGGAGAGTGCTCTCGTGGACAATTCTGGCTCTTCTCATCACTGATGTACCTAGCCAAGAAGTATAAAATATATTTTCAATAAAATGTATCTGTTCTGGACACTAACACACGAATAGTAAAAAAGAACAATCCTGGAATTCTATTCTGAAGATACTGAGTCAAAGTCCATTCATGGCTAGAGTTCCCATCAACTTCAGTGGGGCTCAGCTATGGTCCAAATATTGCAAATGATTTCTTCAGAGGTTCACCTGGGCAACCCACTCTGCTGCAACAGCAGCACTGGGCCATCCAAGCAGATTTTCCCCCTTGATTTAGGATATTTTTTAATTTTCTACAGCAAGTGGATATTTCACAGAGAATCACACAGCCTAAATCTGAAAACTAACAGTAAATTAAAGGAGAGCAAAGTTTCTTCCCTTTCACCACTGTAAGCATTTTATAGTCTTTTATTTTAGCTCTTTTTTACCATTATTTATACTGACAAGATGAGGGGGCATTACTTTGATGGTTCTCTAATAACCACAGATAGTGAATCCAGGTCTGACTTTGGAGCCCAAATGCCAAGCTCTGCTGGGTGAGGCATCCATGCAGCTTCCCACAGACACTCCTGGAATAAATCAGAGCATTTGTGGAGCCACCTGATCTGCCTGCAAATGTAACCTGTAGCAGGGGTAGTGCCAGAGCACCTGGCTTTTCACAGTGCTTTCCCTTTCTTGTGCCTGGTGTTGGGATACTCCCAAGTGTCTCCTCGAAATCAAGGCTCAGTGATGGGAACTTTACCCATCTCTGCACGGCTCTAAGATCACAGACAGTAAAGTCTAAAGTCATGACAGTTATTTGCCAGAACTTCTTGTTTCTCACCATACAGGCAAGAAGACAAAATCCATTCACGGTCAGTTTCCACTGTGTGAAACAAGCCCATTTTGGGCCCTGTCTAACTCCCCAAACAGCATCTCTCTGACTTTCCTGCCCAAAATCACTCCCTAGACTCTTTCTTACACTCCAAGTGCCCAGTTTCAGGCTTGCAGAGACCTGGTCATGTTTGGCAACAGGAGTTTCACTGTAGGCTTTAGAAGGTCTTAATGAAGGAAAGATTCAAAAAACAGTCCAGGAAATGGAATTCTTGATTACTTGACTGGCATTACAAAAAATGGGACTTCAGGGGACCATTTAGAGAATATACCAGGTCCTACTTCACCAGATTAGAAATTTTTAGTCTGTTATAGTCTGTGTACAGTCCCCTGTTATTTTCTTGCCTCAATTCTACTTGTGAGAGAGCAGACTGTTTGTCTACCTAAATGAGCAAAAGAAAAACCTTATGAAATAAATTTAAATTTCTTGGGTGCAGTTCCCTGAAGTCAGACTATGAACACCAAAGCATTCAAGTCCAATATACATGTTCAGTTGTCAACACTGCAGGGTGTGAACTTAAGCTACCAAACTCAAGTAAAGAGACTGTGAGTCTTTGGTGTTCATCTGTGTGTGCTGCATAAATCTGAATGCTGTCCTGGAAAACCTGCTGGTAGATGAAGGAAGCAATCTTGGACAGCACAAAGTAACTCTGGGCAGCAATGCCCCTCTTGCTGCTGTGCCTCAGGCTGTGGCCAGTGTGGCCCAGGCCCACCTTTGAGCAGAGCAGTGAGTAAGCAATGGTGATGGTGACACAAGGGTAGCAATGGTGGCGTTACAGAGTCTTATTTGGTGAGAGCAGGACGCTGACCCCAAATCTACAGCTTCTGAGGGCTATGAGACAGAATCTCAGTTACAAGAGGTTAAAAAGGTGCATCTATCCTCAAAGAACAGAGTAAGCAGCAGTTCATGGAGACTGAAAGAAATGTAAGTCCTGGAGGGGACGCTGTGGAAGGGAGGAAGCCTGAAGCTAGATTTCTTGTCTGGCTCTGCAGGAGCCACAGCACAGTGGAGATCATCTCTGTATTTGAAAAGTGCCAAATGAAGAGCAGCCACCCTCTGAACCTGAATGGGCACACAGAGACTCACAGCAAGGCTTCTGCAAGTCCATCTGTTCCACCCCACGCAAACACTTTGCCTTTAAAAGAAAAGAAGGATGCCACTCCTGCCAGCTTTCCCTAGGCATCTTGGCACTGCTTTGTGTCCCTGTGCTTGTCTCATTAAGGAGAGAACGAAGGTGCGATGCTCTGAATAAGTATCTCTGCCCACATTATGTCAAATCCTTCATAGAAAGGGAAAAAATCCAACTGTGGGGTAGAAAACCCCTGCCCGTCTTCAATCAATCCTCACTACCACCAGGCATCTAGTCAATTTTTATTCAGTCTTCTGTAGCCTCGACTTCAATGAAGTGGCACAGCAGGGCCAGCGGCAGCAGCTGCTCAGCCCCGGCTGCCCGGCCCCGCTGCCGCCGAGGAGGAAAGCAGCCGAGCCCAGGGAGGGCTGTGCAGGGGACTCAGGAGTATTTCAATCTGTGCCCCAGCCCTTCATCATAAACTCAAGGTTCAAAGCCTTGCTGGACTGCTGGCCGCTGATCCCATCTCAAGGTGATAGTCACCTCTAGCCCCTCTGCAAACTGCAAACCTACTGTCCATCCATCTTAGAGCAGCTTGACACTGGCTTCTCTACCCATTTTACAGCCAGCGAACATTTCCTATTGATTTATTGATTTCTGTCTGCCTGTGGAAGGAGCTCAGAACAGACTCTATGTGCTCTTGCAGCCTCCTGAATAGATTTTTTTCTCCCTTTTTCCCTTTTTATCCAAGCTGTGTTAGCAGTCTGTGGTGAAGCAGGAATCAGACCATGCGGGAGCCCAATTTGCTACTGGCAAATGTGCCAGGCTTTTCTTCCTCTCCCTACCCGGCATGCACACCTCTGCTCCCACTTTCTGCCTCCTGTCTCCTTTTCCTGCAGGAAAGCTGGCAGATCCCTGCCTGTTCAACTGGTTCATCTCAGCTAAAAACCTCTGCTGCTTCCCTTCAGATCTTTTCCCTATCATTACGAGGCGTTTGATGTGCATGTAAACACCACTTGTAATTGCAAATCCTTGATTTCTACAGGGTCAGAGAAATTTCTTTTTTTTGGAGTCAAACAAGGGAAGGGCACACTTCCCAACTGCGCATGCAGCTGCCCGAGTGCAAACCGCTGCGTGTTTTAATAGACACATGTTTTATGAACATCAAAGCCCGTGGGGGACAGGATGGCTCCAAAGATTTGAACCAGGGAAGGGGCATAGTCTGCTTTCCACCTCCTGGTTGCCAGTCCAAATGCAGCCCAGGTCAGCAGTGACTGAAAGTTATTCCAGGCTGATGGTGGATCAGAGCCCCACATGAAATTAGTACTGCCATAAGACAGCTCCCAGGGGGCAGGTGTCCAGCCACAGAGAGCAATCTGGCTTATCCTTCTCCACAGAGAGGGGAGCACTGAGTGAGCCAGGGGCTGCTCTTTCTCCCCAGTCTTCGAGGTGGTGCCTCGAAGTTCTGTTTCAGCTGTGATGGTGGCAAACTTTTGCTTCTGGTGGCCCCACTCTTCCTCAGCTGGGGAGTGATGTCCCTTGGGCTGCCTCACCCCAGCTCCAGGGCCAGCCCCTCTGGGCAATGATGCCCTGGTTGAGCCCCTTGACCCATACTTTAGGTGAGTTTGGGTTCACCTTTTCACTCTTCTTCATCCTCCTCATCCTTCTCTCACCTGAGGCTGCCAGAGCAGCAGTGACACTCAGAGAGCAAGCACAATGGCATGTCAGGAAAAAAAGGACATTAGCAGGTATGAACTGATGTCCATAAATACAATCTCACTTTTTCATGCAAAAGACTGACAAGAGGTTTGACAGCAGGCAACTTTTCTGGAAAACACCTTTAGGTTATTTGATACCTGCTTCTCATCCTCCCCTCAGAGTGCACACACCTGAGCAGGAGAGACAAAATCAAACAGCAGCCTACAGAGCTGGCAAGCAAAACATGCAGCCTTGCTCTCCTTCCAGGAGATCACCACATCTTCAATCCATATCTCTGCACTCACGTGTGCAAACCTCCCCTTTGCCACTTGCTGGGGGAACACGTACAGGCAAATTCCCACTCCGACAGAAGGGGAGGAGGAGAAGCCCATTGGAAACCACTCCTCTCTGCCCTCAGAAGATCTGTGGGGGTTCCTCGTGTTTCCAGGCTGTGGGGGCTGCAGGTGCTGAGCCAGGGGCTGAACTCTCACCAGCCCTGCTCAGGCTGAGAAACTCAAATTTGTTTATATTCTCCTTATCCTCCTTTTACAACAGTCCTTAGCTTGGATTCACAGGAATTTTTATTCCTTTATCTCCTTAGAGACTGGCCTGCTTTGTGGGAAAAATGCCTTTTGTGGGCCCTAACCTGCCTCTCAGGGTACCCAGAGGATGGGTGGACTCAGCACTGCTGAGGCCTCAGGTGAAACGCTTCCTCCACGCCCTGTCTCCACAGAACACCCTTCACAGTTGCTCCAGTTTAGTTACCATCCATTAGCATTTGTTTTCTTGACTGGAATTTATTGCATCACAGAAATTGCTGTATTATTCTCTAATATTATGAGCTGGTATGAAGCATCACGGACGTACTCTGAGAGATGGTGAGAGGTGTCTGCTCTGAAGCTGTATGTGCTTTCCTTTGAAGAAGCTGGATTTGTGGGGAGGGAGCTGGTATTTTCTCCAGGATAACTATGCAATACATAGTAAGGGACCTTTTGGGCATGGGAGCTAAAAAATATGTGAACATTTCAAAAATAACCCCCACATTTGTGTTGCCCATTCTGATGTGTTGGAAATAGAGCACTGATGAGCCTCTGGGGACTCTAAAGTGTAGAGTTTCCAAGGCTGAATTAGGCAAGTGTGAAAAGGGAAAGCTCCTGGCATGGTGAGAGGCTGTGTGGCCAGCAGGCATCAGTGGCTGGAGCCTGCTCTTGTTTGAACTGATGTGTTTCCAGTGGTGTCAACGAAATGATGCAGATTTACAGCAGCACAGAATCTTGTCTCAAGTCCACTCTCTGCCCCACACACAGGAGAAAATGTTTACAGGATAACTGGAACTGTTCTTTTAAGAAAGTGCATCTGCCCATTTTTACATTGGGTCTATCCATATGTAACTACACACATTTCAGTGGGTTACTTCTGATTTACACTGCAGGCACCGTGCATTTCCCTAGACCAGCATTAACTATTTATTGATCTTCCCAGTACCCCTGTGAGGAAGGCTATTATTCCCATCATATAGACAAACAAGGATTACATTTTGGAGAGTGTCTGGATCTGGTGCACACATTTGGTCCTCTTTTGCCATCAATTACACTTCTTACAGTTCTTATTTCCCCAACCCCCTCCCCTTCTCCCTCCCGTTGCCACCATATGTGAGCAGGAGAATGGAGAGGAAAAACAGCACAAACCATAGTCCAGACCTAAATTCAAGGTAAGTCTCTCAGGCTTATTTGACTTGATTTCTCTCTTTTTAAACAAAAAATTCTCTCTGGCCTCTTAAATTTACAGAAAGCTATTTCCAGGCCTTGCTGGTTTACTGGCTGGTCTGCTGCTGTTTCAAAGTGTGCATGGAGATGGGGTGAATCTTTCAGAGGGCTTGCAGAAGTGGGCTGCACCTGCAGCAGGCAGGGAGCAGCCCTGAAGTGGGAGCTTGGGTGGGCAGCAGGGGCAGCAGGCTGTTCCAGGCAATGCAGGCTGATACTGGGGGTGGTTTAAGGTGGAAAGAGAACATGAAATAGTGAGCAGAACGTTAAAACTCAAACCAAAGCACACTTAATGCAGCACTGCGTCTGCCCTGGACTTCAGTGTACCTTGTATCAGGTCTTTACTAACGTGTTTCAGTAGAAGGTGAAGAAATCTCCCAACAGCCCAGTGTTTATCTCTGGATAGGTTCTAGGATGCCTGGATCTCCTGCTCTCATTGCATGCTTGCCACGTGCCAGCCAAAATACCAGCACTGCACTGTCAGTAACAGGTTCAGAGTTTCAGATGGCTGAACAGACTCAGCCAGGAGACCCCAGACCAGGAGCCTCTCCTTTTTCCTTGGGCGCCAGACCATGACTGGTTTGTCCCTGCCAAGCAGCACACTGCACCCTGCTGCAGTGTTTCACAGGTCCCTGCCTCTCACGTGTGGGATTTCCCGCTGTCTCCTTCCTTCCAGTTCCCCTCTTCCCCTGGAAGGAAGTGATGGAGCAGTAGTTCCTGAGCTGCCAAACAGCAAACCCCAGCTGAGCACCACAAATGTGAGAGGTGCAGCGAAGGCACCGCAGCCCTCTGCACTGCACTCCAGAGCAGAGTGCAAGTTGACATATTGAATAAATACAATTGGCACGTGATTTATCGATTACACCCCTTCTGAAGACAGGTCCTCTACCGAGATGAGATTCATAGCGCATCACATCACTTAAATGAGCCCTGAAGCATGTCCTTCACCATGTTTTCACCACTGGTGCTTTCACAAGGCACCAACTTTTTTAAAGTTTTCTATGCGTGAGATGCAGCCCTCAGTACGAGCCAATGCACCCCGTGGGAAGGGTATCAGAGTTCAGCAAAAGGCAGAATTTATGTCCTGCAGAAAATCCAGGTATTTCAACACCATGATTCGTGTCCACTTCATCGGGACTGTCTGACAATGCAGGGTTCAGAGCTGAGCCCTGTTTTGTGACAAGCTCTAGCAGATGTTACAACTTGCTTTGGTGATGCTTCTTCATCCCAAGCTGCAACAAAGATTGTGGGAAAGCACTAAAAGTAGAAGTTTGAAACTGCAGTACCAGCACATTTTAGGAATGAAAATATTTACTGGATAGGCAGAGTTTTACCATTGTCACCTCGAAAATACTTGTGCACTGGGATAAACTCCAGTTGCAAAGTATGACAGTGAGATCCTGTTACGAATAAAGTGATCTGCTACATAGATCTTTTGTCAAATGACTTCAGCTCATTCAATGAGTCACTCTGTTTTACCCAACTTGCCTTGAGAAGGCATTAGCTTGATTTGGTTTTGTTGCCAACGATATATCTTCTCTTCCTTTTAGTTTTGCTGATCTTTCTCCTATCACTCTTGTTCTGTCACCTGCAGTGCCTCTCTTTACCACTCAGTTACACTCCCTGCAACCTATTTCATCCTATCAGGTGGACAGCTACAATTGGTGATGTGGCCCAGACAGATTTTCTTGTTTCTGATAATAAATGGAGTTCAGTTGTGTAACTCTGACCTTGTGTATAATTTTCAAAGATAAGTTTTGGGGAAACAAATGGGTTAGTTGTTATAGAAATATCGTAAGGCTTGACAGAAAATAACATGGCAGAAAATTACGACAGAAATAGCAGAAAGCCACTGTGAGGCTCTGCAGTGTCTAAATTATCTTTTTATATCCCAGGATTGATAGTCCTACAATTATTCTCTAAGTTTCAAAACTTCATTTCCCTTGGGTCTCCCTCTGCTATTGTATTTTCTATTTTCCTGCAAGGACTCCACTTAGGTCTATAGCTCTTTTAATAATTTTTTTAAAACTTTCAAAATATTTAGTCTATTCCTTAAGCTATTTCCTACTAAAAAGAAATATTTTGTACTAAGAAATTTTTCAGTGTTTCCCAATCTCATCTCATTGTGGATAGTAATGCTCAGGAGGGATCCAAGAGAGCAGAATCATCTGCTGCAGATAATAAAGCACAGACCTGTGAGCACTGGCAATAGGTAGTGGGAAATGTGGCAGAAGACAAGTACTGAGGACCATGAAGGAGGCAGGTGAGGACAGAGACTCCTCCTGCCTCTGAGGATAAGTCACAGACCACTCTCCATGGCCTGATCCTGGTCTCCTGTTCTGTCAGAGCAGCAACAGCCCCATAGCAAAAGCTGACACACACTCCAGCACATTGTGGGGAAAAAGCACAGTGCCCAGAGAAAAAACTGCAGGGCAGTGCATCTCTAAGCATCACCAGAGTTGTACACCACGGCCAGCACCGAGGTTCCTCAGAAACCAAACACTAACAAGAGAATAAGCACATGCATTAAGGAACACACCTGCTTTTGTGTGCCCTGCCCTAGGCAGCACTGACTGCTCTGGTGTGTGACCATCCCATCCTTCTGAGCACCTGCTGCTGATCCTGGAATGCCTACTGACACTTCGGGGGGTTTGAGATGTCTTCCTGTTGTTAGGAGTGCTCATTGCCTGTGCAGAGGTAAGGAGATTTTTTCCATGCTGAAGGTAAGGCCACTGAATTCCTGTGTGCAAATTTTGGGAGCTCTTTTCCCTCCCCTGATGTTTTGAACAAGGCATCTTGGCCATCTTACAGCCACTGTCTGCAGTGCTCTGGCCGTGCCTTGCCTCAGGAGCGTTCTGAAAGTGCAGGATATGTCCTACCCCTGATATCATTGCCCTGCTCAGCAACCTCACTGCAGAACCCCTACATCTGCAGGTGGCTGTGCCATGACTGCTCTTTATGAACTGCACTTATTTGTGTGTGGCACCAGGGGAACAAACCTGCAGCTTGTGTGAAACGCTGTAACTACAGTGGTCTTCAGCTGAAAATCTGAGTGCAGCCAATTCTGCTGCGGTTGCTAAAAGGAGAAACAGAGTTTGCTCTGTTGGGGGGCCTAGGGGTGGATTTGTGCACAACAGGGAGCAAAGTGGTTTGACCCCAGAAGCCTCCCTGGCAGCCCTGTGGTTATTCTCCTGATGGGTAGAGCGTGCTCTTTTTCTCTCTCCATTCCTTCCCTTCCTGACTCTTTATATGCTGCTGGATTTTTTTTCTAGGACTTGCAGTAACCCAAAGGATGTCTTAAGTTCTGTTGTGTGGCACCATGAATGTCATACAAACGACTTGTTTTACTGAGGAGCTCTGTGTGTAGTAGTGTTTTTGTTGTGCTATGCAGTTTGTTTTCTGGGTGTAACTGTTGTCTTCGAAGACATGTGGCACATCTGTAGATCTGACAGGGGGCTGTTCCCCTGCCCACTCTGGGCCTTGTGCCTGATTGGAGTGAGAATCAGCAAAGCATTTTGCTGGTATGGCAGAGGGACCTGATACCCCTGACAAGGGATGGGCGATTGCTCAGTCCAGCCCTGTGGAGGAGACAACTTTGCTCAGCTCAGGATACACCTAATGGCAGCAAGTGTCTCTCCTGGCCTTCTCCCAGGGGGCAAGACGAGCCCAGGACACTGCAGGCAGATCTGCACAGAGAACTTGCCAGTAGCCCTTTAGAAATGATTGCTGAGAAGGAGGCAGCACCTTTTCTGCTGACGCCAAGGGCAGCAGCCAAGGAAAGGGTGGGACAACTGCTGGAAGGAGGTAACCCTGCAGCAAGGGGCTCACCAGCATTTCCACTGCCATCTCCTGCCTTTTATATCACTTTCTGTCTGTCCTTGAAAAAGTTACACAGGGACACGTTACCAACAGAGCATCCTTGGGAGGTGAGGGAAGATTGTGTTACGCTGGAAAGTATTAAGAGTTGCATCAATCACAAGCCTGGTCAAAGCAAATAGATGTCCTACTCACCCTTTATCCAGGCTGAATAGAAGATGCAATTAAATGGCTCTCATACAGCAATAGCAGGAGCAGCAAAAGCCATTATCCAAAGCCTGAGCAGAAGCGTGTGGGCTGAAGCACCATAGCCCTCAGCAGAGGAGGGACAGGCAGAGAGGGGAGCTGGGGCTGGCTGGGAAAGGCAGCAGGTGGGAGCATGGAGAGCTGGGAGCAAGGGAGATCTGGAGCCTCCAGGTGTGAGCAGAGGCAGTGTTCCATGGCTGCTGGACGGGCTGTCTTGGAAACCCTGACCTGAAAAATTGCCTCTGCCTGTGTGAGGAGAACAGGTTTAGACTAAAGAAATAACCTTTTGACAGAAGTGATTTAACTTTCTGGGAGGGTGAAAAGCCCAGAAGAATATAGGGTAATTTGGGGCCAAAAAGGTCTTATTAAGCTGATCCAACTGGGGAAAAAATATTATCAAATGTGCTAGAGGGGTGGGATTCACCACATGTAAACAGTACATGCAATGAATGGATCTGTACCCGACTGAATGGCCTAAATTGTCCTTAAGACACTAGAGAGAAATGGGCAGTTTTAGGGAAAGCTTCATCTCTTCCTGAAGAATGTGTCTGAAACAGGTCAGATGAATTGGGCTTGGAACTGCCTGCTTCTCTCTATTGACATTCACAAGAGTCTAGACATCAAGCTGAGATGGAGATACCCACACTATATATGTCTAAAGTCAGGTAAGATGAATCCCATCCAATAAGTCTCTGTGCCTCTACCTGCAGGCAAGGAAAGGAATGTGAATAGTGATGGATGAGAGGAGCATTGAATTTCCTGCAAACATTCATCCACTGTTTCTGTGACTGGGCTTCAGCTGCATGAAGCCCATGTATTTGTGCTTCCATTAATGCTGCACGACAGCACAAATGCAGTGGAAGGTGAGTTTCATGCTTGCACACACAAAACTTGTGGGAAGAAGATTGTCAATTTTGTCTCGCAGGCTTTTTGCACCAAAACTGATGGCCATATTTACATTCAGCCAGGCTATCTACACGAACTGCTCTGAACTTCTGACCTCTTTAGGCACAATGAAAGATAACAAAGATGAAGGCTGTATATTTTCTTTGACAGAATTATGAAGGCCAGGACATAAGTCATTTAAGCAGAAAGGATTGAACAGGCCACGGGGTGCATTGGCTGCTGCAGAGAGAAGAGCATTCAGACTCGTTCTGTCAGAGAGCTGGTGGATGCTGCTGATGGAAACACAGCTACAATCTGCATAGGAACAGAAGCAAGGCACTTTCTTGTTGGAGCTGGTGTGTGAGCCAGGGCCAAGCCACCCTCCTAATTCTTCCTGTCATTTCTGAAAGATTTATTTCCCAATGCCTCTGCTGGAGAAATGGGCTCCGTATCCCAGGTCTCACCTTGTCCATGAATGTATCAGGAGCCGTCCCAGGGGTCAAATTCTTCTCCTGCTCACAATCCAGGGAAGCCCATCATCTTTAAGGGTCTCACAGAAACATTAATAAGAAGAAAAATATGGCCACCACTGTGTTATTCTGATTTAACTTTTATGGGTGACCAAAGTGTTCTTTTCAATGTATTTTAGGTGTGCTTTCTATGAAGCAGAAAAATGTTTAGCCACTTCTCAGCTGCTAGTAACATTTCAAAGCCTACCCTCAACTACCTGTACGCAAGGGATTTTCTTTAAATAACTCTTGGCAAATGCCTGACATCTGTTTTCTCTAATTAATTCTAGCAGTCATCATACTTCACTGCATATGTTGAAAGCTTTCAAGGATGATAAGAGCTACCTACAGCATTTCAATCATGGGAGCTTGTATTGCAAACACTACTCCATGAAAGCTCCAGGATAGTTCGTTCTGAAATGTCAGTGAGAGAAAATCAAGATGAAACACCTGCTGAATGTGAAAATAATTACCACATAAGTTAGGGAGAAGTATTTCAGAATGCTGGCTTTTGATTTTCTTGCAATTATATTCTGGACGAAAAGGAGGCAATCACTAGGAACAAGGGGCCTAGACAAGTGCTCATTCCTGTGGAACTATGAAACAAAAAAGTTCTTCCCTAAAGTAAATTCAAAGCAAAAGCTAGTTACTGATGGATGAGCACACGGGAATTAGAAGGCAATAATTTCATTCCTATGTATTTAGAATAATATTATTCCTATGCATTGCTGAGCCCACTCCCCGCTGCCACCTCCCAAAATGCCCCATTGTACTCTGAGATGAGAAACTGCTCCAGAAAAACAAGTTGTCAGAGAGTGTGCCTGTGTCAGTGTGATCAGACCCATCCCTGCTCCCATTTCTGCACGGTGGATTTGGTTGTTGTCCCCTCGTTTCCAGGCACACTCCTGTCTGCCATTTGCCATTGTGCTCTGGCAGCCTGGAGCTTCCCAGTGACCTGGGACTGACAGCAAACTGCAGGCTCTGCCAGAGGCAACAATCATCACTCTAACTGACAAAACAACACAAAAACCAGCGTTCATAAAAAGATCTGATGCTGTCCTCTGAAGAGGAGCATCCCCTTCAACACCACCTTTTGCCTGCCTCTAATCACGCCTCGCATGTTTTGTAAACAGAACAGCAGAGACCACTTAGATAACACGTTAATGAGTAAAAGAGCTTGCTGACATCCTTTTGGGAAAAAATGTCCAAGTGCTGCATGAACCTTGTTAACTGCAAGTAATTGGGAATTCTCCTCATGCATCGTGTGCAGAACCACCCCAGTCACCTGGCAGTGCCCCCCAAGCCCCGGTACCCCCAGACCCCCACCGCTGCCAGCAGCAGGACTGGGGTGAGGCAGAGAGGGGCTGCATCCTGAGCTCTGTGGGAGACGAGCAGGGAGGAGGAACCAGGACAAAAGTCCCAGTTCCCCCTCTGTGCCATGGCACAGCACTGCCTGGCTGCCCAGGAGGGACTCTGAGGTGGCATTTAGTGCACTGCACAACACAGCATTTACAGCTGCTGAGCTGTGGAGCAAAATCCCTCCTCTGTCAGTCCCTAAGGCCCTGAAGTCTGTGTTGGTGAGGTGTAACTCCTCAGTGCTCTGCAAGTGGTGTAGCACAGGCTTCGTGCTTCGCTTTGGGGTCTCTGGTATTCTGGGGTTTATCTTAGGTGCACTGAAGTCAGAGCTGGAAATCAGCGTGAGGGCAAGGCACAAGTTGTTAATATTTGTTGGTTTTCTTCCCTTGCAAAATGCTTATAGTGTCCATTTCCATGTTAACATATTGCAAAGTGTCTTCTCAATGTTAAGTGTCCAATAATGGCAACAAAACTCAGCAAAGATAACACGTTACAAGGATACACAGTAAATCAGACAATTTAATGAATTCATAGCCTTTCATTTTATTTCCTTCCTGTGAGATAATTTTAGCCAGTGTCAATGGGATTTGTAGGAAGGGGGAATGAATAGTGATCCTACCTCGACCAATAAAACAAAATCCTAATTTTCTGTCTTTTATCTTTTCCCATTCTTTTGTGCGCCTCTTTGGCCTTGTCAAAACATATCGTTCAGTTAGAGACTAAAAATATTTTCCCATCGATTGGGGTTATTGATTTTTTTTAATCTGTACTTTGGCTTAGAGAGCTCGGTTGAAGGGTGAAAGTTCACCGGCTTAGTCCGCTGTTTTATCTGGACAGCAGAAGAATGTATTGGCAGCAGATTTGATTTACCTTGTTGGTCAGCTGTAGTCACTCCAAGCTCTGCAGACAAGCAGCAAGCATATTTTGCTGTCTATTTTATTGTACACTGAACTTCTTGAAGGTCCAACCTCTCTATTGATTTATCTCTCAATTTCCAGTGGCCTATGTTTCCATTCTTATTAACATAAATGTATCAGAAATCAGATTCCCTCTCAAAGATATATTGATCATTTATGAGCTTTGAAAAAAGTCTGACATGTGATGCCATGTATTTCAATCATTCAGTAGGGTCCACAAGACTGATACATACTGAGTAATAAAGAAATGCAGAAAAAAGTAGAAAAAATGGTGTATTTTATGGTGCTGTTATAGAATATATTTGGGTATATCTGGTGTTGATATTGAAAATCTTTTTCATACTCAAAAAAAATTGGTTGTTGCAACAAATATTTGTCTAAATGTTCAAGAGTCCTGGTAGAATTTCTGCTAACTGATTTTTGAACAAATTTAAAATAAACTATTATGAAATTATGATTTCATTGTGAGAAATAAATTGTCCCACATAGTGAAAAATATTTATATTTTTTTCTATTCTTCCTGTAGATGCATTGAAAGGTTAAGCCTTTTTTTGACAAAACTTGCTAGTTTAAAGCTTTCCATATAATACCTGTTACACAGGTAGCTTGTATATAAGTGCATAAAGGGAAAAGTTCTTGTCCTAGAAAATGATTTTTGGAAGATGTCATTAGACAAGTTCTTGTACCTTCCCAGTATCTCTAAGTCACAGTGAGTCCTGCTCTTCCAGAACCCTTGTGAGCAGAGCCGGGGAGAAAATGGAGGTGGGAAGGGAAAATGAGGGGGAATCCTTTTCCTCTGAAGAAAAGCTTTTCCTGTACTCGTAGAAAGTATGTCTGACTAGAACAATTAAAGCACAATTTTCTGGCATCCTGCAACTGCAAACACGAAGTGAGGACATTTAGCAGGCTCCCTGAATAGTACCTGGTGAATGAGTGCTGCAAATAGGTGCATAGATTCAAATATAATTTTGATGATTTCTAGATTTCTTGGACAAATTCAAATTCATTAGGTATATAAAATATTCGTAAGGTAACTCTAAAGAAGGTCTAAATCACTGCAATACCAATCTGTCCTTGGAGGTCCCTGGGTTTGTTGTCACTTCCAAACACTTGTTCTTAAAGGCAGAAACAATCCTTTGGCCAGCAGTCCTTTGGTGCAGGATGGACTTGACCACAGCTACCCAAAGCACTTTCTGCAGCTCTGAGTGCCCTTTCCCTGGCCATCCACATCCCCCTCCAACAACCTGTGGACATCATTGCTCAGCAGCTGTGGACATCATTGCTCAGCAGCTGTGGACAATGTGTCCGTAGATTCCTACTTAATCGGAGGGTTTCATTCTTCATTTGAAGTGAATCTCTCTAACAGGTCAGAAGTCTTAGGACTTCCGGGCCAAATCCTTTAAGGGCAAAATGGTCTTTATTTTGCTGTTTCTTCAGTAGCAGCCTCCCTCTTTCAGTCTGCCAGGTGCTTTCAGTGTGCCTGCTGGATGAGGGACAGGGAAGAAAAAGCGAAGCTTCCCTTTGCTGCAGGCAGCAAGAATGTGCAGGCTCTGGGCTAATTCACGTGAGAGTTCATTTTGCTACAGCCTGTTCTGGGGGCAGGGACAAGTGAGGAGGGGTATTTTCCTCTCCCCAGCCATTACCTTCTCAGAGGCAGTGAAGCAAAAGGAGCTTTCCAGGAAGGATTTGAATAAAGAGTACTGTGACCTTGTGGATGACAAGAAAATGCTCATGCAGTGAGCAATGTCAGTTCTCCATCTTCTTTGTGGCTGGATACATCCTGGAGGGCTCTCTCAGACAAAATGCATTTCCCATCACAAACCAGCTTCCTGCATTCTGGATGGTTTCTAGCTCTGGCAGCAAATGCTCCAAATCTGTGGTGTCAGTTTTATTTTAGGTTTTACTTTTGCCAGCAGTGCTGTGTTCTTGAATTTGACTTTGCTCCACATTCCAAACAAATATGCACACTGCCTTTCCCTACTCCCTGTCTCCCCTTGGACTTCCAAGAACAGAGGGATGTCTGAACATTGTCCTGTCTCATTCCTTGTGGCCTTTTCTGCATGGCACATCACACAATTGGAGCCACAGACCAGACTTCCTCCTCTGCCACTTGCTACCATGCCTCTCCCTGTGCTTGCTTTCACACTGATTGTTTTCTGGTGGGCTGTGGTGCTGGTTTGTTGTTTGGTTTTTTTTTGTCTTGCATGCAAAGGGAACAGCTGGAAAAGGCATTTTTTCTATGAGTAGAAGAATCGTATCAATATTGCATAATCTATCTCCATTTTCAGTAAGTCTTCATTAGATAGCCATACAGGGATCCCCAGGTGACATATAATAAAGCCCCTTTCCATGACAGAAACATACCCATTAACAAATTTTACATTTTCCTTTCTTCCGTTGCTCACCACAGAAGCAATTTCAGTAAGAGCCTGATTAAGTCTTTGCAGGACTGGAACATGCGCTGTCAAAGGAGGTACTGCCAAGACTAAAGGAATGAATTATTGGGCATTTGCTGGCCCTGAAAATTACTTTAAAAAATTCAAGTAACTAGACACAACGGACACTATTCTATTTAGCAGTTGCGCCCCTAAATTTGAATCTCTTTGTTACCTAGAGTAGATAAGATACAGCAATGATTGTTCAAACATACTGTATCAGAGACCTTTGCACAGAGCACTGCCACTGCAAAAACAATCAGTACCTGCAAAAGCTGTTTGCTTTGCGTAGGAAACCACAGCAGCTGGACATGGAGCCTCACACCAGGGCAGACAATGCGACTGCCTGGTACCTCAGAAGACAGTGTATTCCATTATTGTACTGTATGATCCTAAATACTGTCATAAACTGCTAATATACTAATGTGTTCACAGTCTATTGATTGATACTGGGAATGGTGTTCTGGGTTAGTCTAACTCATTTGTGGTACTGCATATAAGCAGAATTTTTGAAGCACGTGTAGGAAAAGGGATTCCACACATGCTTTGTCTTATCATTGCAGCATTCATGTTACAGTTTCTTTTATAGTGTACTAAAAATAATTCTATTTATAAATCTCCTTACTCTCTTCAAGCATTTGGGACACCATACAAAATTCCAGAAATAATTTAAAATGCATTAAAAATTATATTAAAGAGTCACAGCCTGAAAGTTTTAATAAAAACCTGATCAAGGGTGTCAAGGGGCGAGAGATGTTATTCATATAAGGTCAATAAAAATAAAACTGAATACACAGTTAAAATGTTTTGGATATTTTTAACACAAGGAGACAGAGGAAGAGAGGGAGAGCTGGAAAAGAAGAGGCATGTTGGGGTCCCCCAAGGAAGTGCTTTGGCTGGAAGAGGGGCAGCAGGGAGGGCTGCAGGCTGCACGAGCACATGGCAGGGGTCAGCTGGCACAGGGGGCAGCTCTCAGGGGCCCCAATTCTCCTCTTCCCACCCAGGCTGGTGCAAGAGTGTGTGTGTGTGCTGCTTCCACAGGGGGCCCAGCACCACTGATTCCTTCCCTGGTCAGTGTCCCTCTGGCAGCCTGGGACAGCCAGGGACAGCCTGGCACAGCCTGGGACAGCCTGGGACAGCCTGGCACAGCCTGGGACAGCCTGGGACAGCCTGGGACAGCCTGGGACAGCCTGGCACAGCCAGGGACAGCCTGGGACAGCCTGGCACAGCCTGGGACAGCCTGGCACAGCCAGGGACAGCCTGGGACAGCCTGGGACAGCCTGGCACAGCCAGGGACAGCCTGGCACAGCCTGGCACAGCCTGGGACAGCCAGGGACAGCCTGGGACAGCCTGGCACAGCCTGGCACAGCAGGCAGGATGGGACAGCAGTGCCCCACTGCCAGCAGTGTGCCCATGGAGGAGGGTGCCTGGTGTCTGGTTTGGCAGCGAGGAGGAGCTGGCATTCAGCAGGGTTTACACTGCCCCAGCTCTGCCAAGTGCGGGTGGTGTTGTTGGTACCTCAGCGGCTCAGCCCCAGGCGGGAGCCTGCAGGGAGAGGAGCGTGTGCTGTGCCCTGTGTGCTGTGCCCTGTGT
>VZRV01006684.1:0-24511 GCA_013398115.1 Falcunculus frontatus | reverse complement strand
CTGTGCCCTGTGTGCTGTGCTCTGTGTGCTGTGCCCTGTGTGCTGTGCCATGTGCTCTGTGCTCTGAGTGCTGTGCCCTGGGGGCTGTGCTCTGTGTGCTGTGCTCTGTGTGCTGTGCCCTGTGTGCTGTGCTCTGTGTGCTGTGCCCTGTGTGCTGTGCTCCGGGCACCTGCGGGGAGCAGAGAAAGCCACTGAAAAGTGCCCTAAATGGGAAGCAGAGCCACTGAGCCCTGAGAGCAGCCGCTGCTGCTGCCATTCCCAGCCGCCTGGGCAGGGTGCAGCTGGCACAAACCCTGCACGAGGAGCAGCTTTTGGAGAGCGGTGCCTTCCCAAGCACTGCTGCTGCTGGAGTGAGATGTCAGCAAACCAAACACTGCTCCTCTGGAGACATCACATCGGACTCGATGACCTGACAGGCCTTTTCCAACCTAAATGATTCTATGATTGGAAGGCACAATCTGTTGGGTTTTTCATTGCTCGAAGTTGCTTGCAGAGGTACCAAGTGCATTCTGGCTCGCACACAGCCCCCAGCCACACATCCAACACATATTCATAGAAAATATGCTTTCCACACAGTAAAGCATGAGCAAGTAAATGTGAGCAGTGGCCACAGTACATGGTATCAGCACTCTCACTCAGATATTATTGATACATATTCTTAATTTTTAGATTGAAGATAGCTCTTATGCACTCACTAAAATACACCACAGAAGGCATACCTGGTTACCCAAGAACTGCAGATGTCTTTCCAGATCACATTTGATAACTGTAATTAGATATCGCTGGGTTTACCTTAGATTTTAGCATCTAAGATAGTTTACAGGCAGTAGCATAAGAACACTGTTAAAAAGAAAAGATTTTTCCTGGGAGAACAGGCACATGCAGCAGGGGTTTGCAGCGTTGCGTGCTGTCAGTCAAAATTTGCTAGCAATGTCATTGAAGGTCAGAGTCCCAATATCTGTGCAATCAAAGCTGACAATGACACATTCACTAGATAGACAGAAGGAAGGCGCTTTTCCATTAACTGTCTTAAAGTAATAAGTGAAAAATTAAAACTTTTCTTTTAAATATACTGCACATATTGTAACAAAGTAGGTTTGGAATTTCTTTGCTGAAAGAAAATAGCAATGATAAAATGGAAAATGAAGAAATAGCACCTGTCATTTTAACCAGCTGTGGCATACTGCTTTCCAGTGTTTTCTAAAGCTTCACAGCAGTGGAATCAGACCAGTGGAAAACCAATAATGACGAGAGTTGCAGAAGGGAAACTAAACTAACAGGGGCACCAACAAAAGGGGCGGCAAAAGAGGGAGCACGGTGCATTTTAGAAGCAAATTTCCAATCTTCACCCCTTGCTGTGTATTGGTTCACCTCATTCAGACAGAACCAAGCCAGAAGCATTTCTGGAGAAGTGCACGAGCAGCTTCAGGCACTGATGGCCATTAACTCCACAGGACCAAACAGGAGCTAATCAGACAAAAGTTCCCTGAAAGGCAAGGAGTGAGGGTGCCACGTCCTCAGCCCCAGACACGTTCCCATTTCACTGCATCCCTTCCTCATGTAGATCATGTGTACTTCACTTTCCATGAGGCTGTCAGGAGTCAAATCTGGGGAGAGAAGCCTGGGCCAAACCAATATTAGACTCCCTCAACCTCAACTCCAATCCTACCCCTCATCCTAAACCTGGCCCTACCCCAAAACCCAAACCCAGTACAGTGGGGATCCAGATCAGAAATGTGCAGGAGCAGCAAGGTTGGGGCCCTGCTGGAGTCTCCTGCCTGCTCCAGCAGCAGTGCCCTTGGAGCTGTAGGATGTTAGACTCTCTCAAAAATCCCAGACACACAACGATGATGAACTTGCCCAAATACATTATTACTGGGAAGAGACTCGTGCTCAGAGCAACCATGACACACAACACAAGAAACTGTGAAATGTTAATAACATTTAAGCACTATCATCTGTGTAGGGAGAAGATCCCGTTACCAATTCCCACACAAGCCAGTTCTCAAAGGAAAGTTTTGACTTGAAATTAGGTTGAAAACAAATGACTGTGGCAGATGTTCAACCAGACATCCTGAAGGAAAATCTGAAATGTTTGCCTCCAAGATAATACTTCTTGGAAAAACACAATTTCCCTTCAAATCCAAGGAAGAAAATAGGGCAAATATCTTGCAATGCTGAGTTTCACACATCCAGCCTGGGAGTTTGGCACCCAAATAAATGTTTTGAAGAGGTAAATGGTGACATAAATCACCTGGCAATTTATTATGAAGTGATTATATATTTCAGTATATGTCACACAATATAACTGCATTAATTAAAATGGAATTAATATACGGCATCTTGCCATATCTACCAATATATTAAAGGGTCATTTGCAATATGAGTTCTGTCCTCACTCTAGGGCTCCCAGGGCACTCCCTACTTCAGAAACAGTTGTTTGCTTAAGCCTTTCTTGGTTTATTTTTCAGCTGTTGTTAATTTTGGAAGAATAGAATGTTTTTTTGAAAAAGACAAAACCAATAAACACTGTGAGGAGTACACCAAAAAGCATTTTGATTTGTGTTCACAATCAGTGGGGATTTCATTTTGCAGCTAAGGTTGAGTATTAGGAAGAAGTGCTACTTATGGGACATGGAATACTGTATGCAACTCGTTTTATTTCAAGTGAAAGTTGTCTTCTTCCACCAACAGAGTGGGTGGAGGCTGCAAGTACCTTCTAACTTTCAGTACTGTTAACACTGAGAAGAAAGAAGTGTCCTAAAAAAATAATGAGCTGTGTTGAAAAAATTTGAGATTCTTAAAATGAATTCATATGGGGAATCTTTTTGTGTGCTTTCTTATTTCTAACCCCCTTAGGGCTGAAGTCCTCCAGTTCTCCATCTTCAACAAAAGGGAAGAGACAGAGGAGAAAGAAGGATGCATTAAATAATAAAACAATAAAATACAAAAAAAGAATTGTACCAATTATTCTGTTTGGATGGGACCTGGTGGCAGCACTGCTTGGTCTGTGACAACAGGAAGGAACGTGGAAGAAGTAACTTCTCATCATCAACAAAGAAGTTCATTAGAACAAGGAAAACAGTGTGATCCCCTAAGCTGCTTTATCTCTCTCCCTAATTCACTATGAAATTCTGCTAGAACTCCTCTTTGATGGTGAGAAGTTAAGCACTCTGTGCTTCACCTGCTGATAAGTATTCAGGATCAACTTTGGAAATCACAGCAGTGTGAGCACTCTTCTTTGCAATGATGCCTGCTTTTATAAATACTCTTTTCCTCATTGCCCTTAAAACTTCTGCCAGGCTTCTGGAACAGAAAAACTCTATTCTTCGATGAACACAGACATTTCTTCTTAGGAAAATGGGAGCTGCATTCACATGCATCTGGAGGCTCAGTTTGGCTTTTAGCCCAGCGATGAATTTATTTGTAGACGAGTTTAGAAATCAGTTCACTGTCTGAATCTGATTTTCTTTACAGCAAAGACAAGCCCCCCCAAACCAAGAAACCTAATTAGGATACGATGTAACTGCCATAATAATCAGCACAGCTTCCACGTACCCATAAAATGAATGTTTACATTGCTGGATAGGATTTGCAGTGGGGTGGTGTGTGAAGAGTCTCCTGCTGTTCTTGGTACTGTAACATTCACTTTGTGAAGGAGGCAGCTTCTCCCAAAGAATTTAAGGCTTCAGCAGGTGACTTGTTCACTTTTTCTGAGGTGACCTAAAGCCTTTTAGGCCTGGCCTATGCACAAAGACACGGAAAGTGTTGTTTGATGCTGATTTAATTAAATTGGAGCAACTCCTGCATGAGAGTGTTCATACATTGCTTTAATTTGTGTTGATGAATTTACAAGCATGAACTAAATTTGCATAATCAGTCTTAGTCTGACACAAAAGAGAACAAGCACTAAAATTGCACCAGTTAGCTAAATGGATATGAATTAACCCTGAAGCCCTCTCTGGGCAGAAGGAAGCCTCAGAAATACTATACAGCTGCAGAGAAAAGCATCCAACCAGAGCAATTCTATTTATTACTTAGGGATTGACAATATAAGATTAAAAAGATGCAAAACCAATTCAAAAGTATTCCAAAGCTGCTCTGCGTTGAAAACGACCTATTTGGAAAGGGCCACTTCCAAATGCAGATTTTGGAGCTGTGAGTCAGCCCAGACTAAGCTGTGGCAGGAGTTCCAGAGCAGCTGTAAGGGTCCCACCCTGAGCAGCACCCCCCTGACTCCCCAGGACACTGGCATCCAAAGACTGGGACCATTCTCTGGCCTGGCCACAGCCACAGAGAATTCATCTCAGATGTCCTACAGCAGCAGAGCTCTGACCAGGGGCGTGCCCAAATGTTTGAACTTTACATTTAGCAGAGACTCATCCACACCACACAGCTTTTATAGTAATTAAAATCCAAATCAAATCATACTGATCTCACCAGCAAGTCCCAAAGAAACAGTATAAAGTAACAGTAGGACAAAAACTGAGAGAAGGACTATTACAGTATTTAGACTGTAGGGAAAGATGTAAATTACAAATAATGAAGGAGAAGTAGTGCAGAGATCTATAATCTCTGTATGAAGATCAACAATGGGCTTTTGAAACGCTAAAAAATTACACCCATGACAAGGCAATGTCACCGTGGGAGAGGAAAACTAGTGCCAAATCATTTGTCAGAAAGGTAAGAAGCATTTGATCATCTCTCCAGCTGGGGCAGTGGTTTTTTTTTGTTACTGTAATTTACAAAGCTCTGGATGGAGCTGGGCAATTACTACAAAAAAAGAGTAGTTTGACAACAATTGTTCAAACTAAGAAAGATGTTAATTTTGGCTGGAGCATGCATTTTGTCTTGTGTGGTCATCTGAATTGCTTATGGGATATTTTCTTTTCATGTTAAGGGAAATAATTTCCGATAATCACAGGGGTGCACTTGTTTTGAGTGTGTGTACACCCATCTCAAACACCACTCACCCTCACTCCCCACCCTGCTGCTGAGTATTTTCAGATACCTGATCAGAGATCAAGAAGGATGTTCTATGTCAGAACTGACCAAACAGACACTGCTAATAAGTTACAAAACAACGAATACTCAATGTTTAGTAAAAAAGATCAACCTGAAGACTAAAATAACTGGCACCCTTGTCAAAACAGGACTTTTCACTGATAGTTGACAAACAGAAACAGAGCAAATAATGCTACCCCAGCATTTGCTATGAAGTTTGTGCCCTCTAATTTCTCAAGCCAATTCAAACCAACCACTTCCATATCAAATGTGTCTGATGGACAGCCTCAGAGCTGAGGTAATGTGATTTGTTATCTGTCAAATACTGCACATTTGCTGGGAACATTATGGATTTTACATTTTTTTTTAAATTAATGTACTTCAAATGTATTCTATTAAGAATCTCTGGAACAGTCTTCTTTATTCACAGAAAAAAAAAAAAAGATTATATGTCAGTGTGGGCTGTTCACAGGGACTTTAAAGTGCCTCAGTTTTCAGAAGGTGCAAAACTCCTGCTGAGGGCCCCAGCTTGGCTCACTCAGTACATCAGCACCCTCCAGCAGTCTAATGCCAACACCCTCAACAACCAGTGCAAAAAATACCATGATTTATGTGCATGAGAAGCTGCATTCAGACACTGTGTATTCCATATAAGCCAACAAACTGCCATGGAAGCAGTTGACTTCTACACTTTGGAGATCTAGGTTAGTGCCAGCCCGTGAAGTTCCACATCCTGATATCAGTCCTGAGACCTCTGGGTCATCTTTGAGGATACTTATTAAGAAAAAAGCACAAAATGTTGACAATGGATGAGTACCAGCTTCCTGTGGGCAAATGCCCTCCATCAATATTGCACAAGACACATGTTCATAGCTGGGGCTCACAGCTCATTGACATTTGCTCATCTCTGTAAACTCCCACAGAAGGGAAGTTGTTTCACCACAAGGGAAGGACAATCCCTTCTTTCCATCCATGTGCTTTACATTTCATTTTCCATACCTGTTTACTTTCCCCATTACTTTACGTTCTTTCTGCTAGTGTGTATTTTGGTGTGAGAAGGATCATCACCTCCCTTTCAGGAGACTCAATATATTCTGCCATCAGCATCTTAGAGAAGTGCCTGTGCCTGTGTATCACAATCATTTACTCCGTGGGTTGGCTGGATCCCTCATCTCTGATGGGTTTTCCCTTTCCCCCATCTATCTGTCACAATACCTTGGACAACATTGCTATTCAGGCAGTCAGACTGAAGATATGAAGTTTATTTTACAATCGAACCTGCTTTAGCTGAATATTCTGAGCACTTTCTTCCATCTGAGAGAGTTCATGATCTCTGCTCCCTAACTGTTGACATTTACCTGCCCTTTCTTTCACTCCCAGCTCTCTTTCTGCCATTATGATTCTGATTCCAGAATGACCTATTACCATTTGTCTTTTATTCCTGCACACTTTAGGAATGACACCTTTTATGCTGCTCTCTGGGTACCTTTTCCATTCCTCTCAAGCCTCACTCAGCTTGGCCAGGTCTTTATGGGGAGTGGCAAGTCAGCAGTGCAGCTCCCTGTGCCTCCTCAGCCACCAAGGGTGTGCAATCCCTGCTGCTTCTGGGCCTGCCAAAGGATGGCATCGATCAGATGCCAATTTCACAGGGGGTTGAGGTCAGGCCTCACATCTCTCTCTGTGGGCTGGGGGAAATCTCGGCCCCGTGGAGGGGTACACAGGAGCATTCAGCAGTGGTAAAAGCTGGGACCATCCTTCTGGCTACAGACAGTGTCAAAGTAACGAGTCCTGACTTCTCTGCTCTTTCAGAAAAGGGACTGAGGGAGAATCCATCCCCTTCTTCTGACTCTTCTGTCTCCACAGAAATATCTCAGGTGGTTTTAAAGAGAGCTGGGGAACAGGGGTCAAGGCCACGGAGAGCTGCACACTATGGAGTCACTGGTGGAGGCAGGAAGAGTCCTTCTGTTTAAGTATGAATTTTAAACTATGGCTGCAGCAAATGAAGGGTGAAAATGCATTAGGTAAGGTTAACAAGTTTGCTTGACTCAGCTAATCAATAACTAAGTAAAGAAGATTCTCTAACCATGAAGAAAACATATTTATTCACTTGCAAAGGAATGGGGAGGTGCTTTCCACGATACTCTGTATACAAAATCTTTGGACCTTGTTCATATTAAGTTTATATTATACATAAGCTTGCATTAAGCTGCACACCGATAATCTCAGTGTGGTAACTGATGACAGCCTTCTCAGTGCTTAGTTAAAACACAGCAGATATGTCTAAGAGCAAATGAGCTAAACTGCACAGAGCACACTTCTGGAGCTGTTCTTGGGCTGGTTTTCCTGCACAGCTCATCAGCTATCCAGCACGGCAAAGTGCAGGTATTCTTTGCTCCCATTGCAGTTTTAATTGAGAGCTTATGATGCAGCACTGCTCTGGAAAAAAATTCAACAGCCTTTTCCTCATGGCACCAGGATAGTGAGGTGTTAATTTTTTGCCCTTACAAAATCCATTTATTTGTACTTTTTTTTAATGTATATTTTTGATGCATGACTCTCCAAGAGCTTAATATCCTAATGTGCCTTTTACAGAGGAGGAGAATCAGTCAAAGAATAAGTAATCTGCCTAACATCACAGAGGAAGGCTGTGGCAGCATCACACTGAGACCTGAGGTCTCCAGAATCCTATTACTGTGCTCTAACCCCGAGACCATCCTGTCTTTCTTAAAAGCTTTACTATTACATTCAAGTATGCAGAGACTCAGATGGAAACAAAACCAGAAGGCATAAACAAACTCAGCATGACAGTGACTGCAAATACCCTGAAACAACAGAAAAGCAAAGAGACAAAGTTATTTCAGTTTGAATTGTATTTGGAAAGTACACTCTAATATAATGAATTTATATCTCTTTTACAACTACTAGCTCATTAGTCAAGGGACTAAAACATTCCTGAAAACATAGGCAAGTGCTCTTTACTACCCAGTGGGGCATGATCCTCCTTTGGGAGAACTTAATATTTTAAATGTGTATTATGTCCATAATCTTATAGGTAAAATCTGCTGGAAAGAAGAATAACGTTTCCCCTTAAAGATATCTCTCTTTCCCTGTGATAAGTCTGTCCATCATCAAAGAACTGATAAAAGGGCAAAAGCGAAGGTCACTGATCAGAAGTTACACAGCCATGCAGCAGAAATGGTTCTGGAAGCACATGGATTTATTCTCAGCCTTGCCATCAGTGTCACAGACAGACACTGCAAAAGCTGACCCCACTGTTCAGAAGGACTCTGGCCTCACAAGGGCTCCTGCATGTGGGGAAACTCTGCTATTCATTGTGTGAATAGACAAAAACCCATATGTGAGCTGTTTTGTAACGTTGCAGACACATTATTTTAATTCCACACCTTCCCAAATTATGTCCTTAGGCCGTTTTCTCTGTTGGTCAGTCAGAGTCAGTCCTCTGAAGTGATTTTATGTCACCTGAAATCCCCACTTAGAGTGGAAGCAGGAGGATGTGTGCAGGACAGCAGGAAGTTAGATATAAAACAGCTGGAGATAAAAGGGCATAAATAGTAGATAGAAGAGAGCCTTTGGGGAAGGCCACAACACCTCTGCTCAAATACCTCTGGAAAATTTCCTTCTACTTCCAAATGTCCAGAGTAGTGGATAAAGTCCAGCCAAGGGATTTCACAGCGTAATCAAGTAGTCACCTCTGAATATAATCAGTTAAGAGATTGTTTTATATACACCTGCTATACTACATTATTTATCACACCCGGAAGGCTCTGCATGACTTGCTATCTTTCATCACAATTCATCCTCTGTGGCAGGTGACTGTCATGAAAGAAAGAACAGAAGATTCTCAGAACAACTCAACCAGTCACCACCTACTCGGTCTGGAGCTGCACTTGCAGCAGCAGGGTTTGTTCCATGGCTTTGAGCTGAGAACTGCAGTCCTGTTATTCTGCACACTGAAAGCAGAAAGCACAGCTCATGCCTTAAATGTTTCATATTTGAGGCTATTCTTACATTTAGGGAAGGAAAGGAAATTGAAGTTTGGGCTTCTTAGGATCATAGTACGAAAGGCATTTTATTTCAGGGAATTCTCTTTTTGTGTGTCTAATGTTTGATCATTTGACCACTCTCTGGAATTGAAGGTAGGGCATTTTGAGATGTTATTGTACTGCTAAGTGCAATAAAAGCTGCAGAGAAAGTAGCTGAACACCCTGAGGAAAGCAAACACAGAGCTAATGACACACAGCAACTGCTCTAGTTCGAGGATTTACTGGGACAAACAGTTACAACCAGAAGCAGAGTTTATGACACTGAGGAGCCTGATCAGCTTCAAATGCATCTTATCCAGTCACATTTACCTAAAAGAGCATTTCTGACTCATGAAAGGCTCTTCATCAACTTAGCTGGGAACGTGAAGGGAAATAAGAAATACTGCCTTGAATAAGGGTTTGTTTCTGGGAGTCTGTGATTCAGTGCCTCTGAAAAGACCAAAGCAAATGGTAAATAGTATGTCTCTTTTAAATTTTTTTTTTTTATATTGTATTTTACCACCCTACATTTGTTTCAAGGTTTACCAGGGGTTTGAATTAAATCCATCCAAAGGAAGACTTGATATTCAAGGCTGCCCCTCGGCAAAGAGGAGTTTTGCATTCATTAATATTGCCTTGGGATGGAGGAAGGAACAGGAGAGCCCTGATTGACCTTAGACATTTATAAAGGTAATCTAATTTGTGCTCGTTTGCTACTTTTTCATTAAAGCCACTCCTGGAATGTTTCTTATCGTGAGTTCTCCTTCCCTTGAGAAAAGTTTCAACAAATAGACCAAATCCAGCACAGAGTTGGCCCAGCAGCTGACTCAAGTGATGTGGCAACGCAGACTTGAAGGAAGTTACTGCATTCTGACATGCAGAATTAGGAAGGTGAAATCAGAACCAGGAAAGCCTAGAGTCAAACAAGCCAACGTGCAGCCAGTGCATGGCTCCTGTTACACTCCCATGCACTGGCTGCAGCTTGTCAAGGACTGACTGAGCAGATGTTGTTTGTGCAGGTCAGCAGCCCATTGCACAGCTGGAACACTTTAATACACAATTAATACAACATTTAACTGTCCATTTGTGTACGCACAGAGGGTAGAGAAGTAAATCTAGTCCTCAATACTGAAGCTTTCTCACAGTCACACAGCTGAAGACATAATTCCAGAAAGAGGTGATGCCAATGACGAAGAGAAACGCTGCAGTTCTCAGAAACACTACTGAGACTTGTCAGGAGCATTCTTTTTTCCCTGACTTAAAGTATATTTGTTATACCACACATTAACTGCATCCATTTGGGGAAGAAATGGCCTTGAATCATTGTTTCATCTTAGGAACCACAGGTGATGTTGTACACGGTCTGTTTACAACCTCGGGGTTAGTGAAAACGAAACCAAACGAAGAAAACGCCAACCATTGACCAGAACGAGCCCCGCCAACATTTCCTTCTTTAATCTCTTAACCAAACAATACCACACACGACAGCACAACGGTGAGGATGAGGTTTCACAGCCTGCTGAGAATGCCACTTTTTGATTAGAAAGAAATGAAATAATGTTTTGCTTATCTGATTTGCATATTGCACATTAAATAAGCCCTGCAAGGTACCATGCTTCAAAATGGACTTATTTTTAAAGAAATGTAGATTAATAATCCTCCTTGCTTAAAAAATGAGCTTCAATATTTGTGTGAATCGTAGAGTGAAAAAAATCAATGTGCTATCGACTGCTGGGGATGATCACATTCATTTTGCCCTTTGTGGTTGGTGAAATCCATGCTGCAATTACAGAGACAGGCTGGCAGCAAAGAGCCTCAGTTGGGCTTTCAGCTCCACATTAATCCAAAACTCACCATTTTAATGCAGATATAGATTGCCACGAGTCAATAGCTGACTACTTGAATTGTGAAGTAGCAGTTCCATGCTATATTGGCAGCACTGGCTGTTACAGTATCTTCAAGTATTTTGAAATTTCAAAGTGTTACTCCATGAAAGTGAAGAGCGTAACTGACACCACATCAGAAGGGGCTGCAGCATTAATGCTACTATCATCAACGCTAGAGTCTACAATGAAGACATAACACCACAAATAATCTTAAAGCAGATCAAAAGTAGACTTTTCTTAGGATAAAATACAAATGTATCCACTCACGCTTTAATGCCCTGATGCATTATCGCACAAAGAACCTCAAGTGTTGAATTTTTATGATATAGCTCCTAATTCTCTCTCATTTATGCTGTTCCAAACACAGATGACTTCACCAGAGAATTCACTCTGCATTTACAATCTGGCAAGTGAGGTCAGAATTTGGCTTTGAGCAGCAATTCCCTTTTCAGCAATCTGTCTGTAACTAGGAACTGAATTCTGCCACTGAATTTGTGTGAAGAACGGGGGAATCCACTCAGTGATCAGTGTCTCCTCTGCAGCACACCAGGAGTAGGGTGAACTTAGGACTCTATTTTATGTACAGTAACTACATTCTTGTACAATTGCATGATAAGGAACTCTTTCCACCACATCCTGAGGCCAGGGTGAGCCGTGCACTGACAGATGCACAGCACACTGCTACAGCTGGCATTTATGGGGCACGAAGCAAACGCAGCTCGAAGCCGACTGAGCCTCGTGGAAATGGTTCCATTGATTTTACTGAGCTGTGCTCGTGTGGCTGCAGGCAGCTTCACCACACAGCCCAGCACCGGGGGCTGGCAGGGAGGAGCTGGCTGCTGTGTGCCCGAGCTGGGGGTCGGAGCAGCCGGGCTCTGCACACCCAGGAGGCACTGAGCAATTTCTGCCCGCCTTGTTCTCTTCATTTCAGAACTGATTCAGTATTTACAAATTCCCCAGCTACCGCATGATGGTGGCACTTAGGGGTGTAACCTTTCGGGTTTGTTGTTGATCATCTTTACCTCACTCACACGTGTAACACTGTCTGTGCTCCAGGTAGCAGCAAGAGAGGCGCCTTCTGAGGCTGAGTGACAAACTCAACTTTGTCAGATGCAGAAAGATGTGCACATCCATTTTGTTGCCAGGGTAACCTGTGAGCTCAGCAAGATCTCTTAGCACAGGTAATACTATCAATAGTAAAAATAATTAAATAGGTACTATACAGGGAGTAGGCCCAAGTATTCTGCTGTGAAATCAGGTGTGTGCAATCCAAAGCAGCCATTTTCCTTTGTTCATAGCTGAAGTACAGCCTCATTTGATGTTGGTAAACCTTCCTGTGGTTTAGACTCTTAACAATGAATCATGAGCAGGGTATGCACCTGGAAGACTTTGTGGAGGATTTCAAAAGAAAGAGGATTCACCCTGGTGTTACATATTGATATTCTGTGCAGCTTTTCTCAGCACACCTGATAACACCTTAACAGTTTGCCTTAAAAACATTATGAGATTTGAGAAGGATCTTAACTTTGCCTGCAGAAGAAAATACTGGTTCTTGCCACTGACCTGTAGTTGAGGGGTTCTTACATCTGGAAGTCTCATTACATACAACATTTGATATAGTGTGGAAATGAAAATTATTTATATCTCAGTTTCAAACAGACTCACATTATGCTGTGAAACAAACAACCACAGCTTTTCAGGTTTTTGATTGGTTAGAAAGATGTGAGCTTTCAAAAGTTTGTCTTCTGATTTCCTCACTAAAGCATAAGGTTTCAAAAAAGATTAGAGTTTATCTCAACTATAATGGACAATATAACAGAAATTTTATTAGTAGCAAGAATCAGAATAACAGGTTTCACTGAACATGAGGGGAAGAGAAAAGAACATGCATTTGCATGGTCAGGCTAGGGGTCTTCCATAGGAAGACTTCGATTAGCTGAGACTGCACAACTTCTTAAAATTTTCAGAATCAGGTCCTTTCCTTGTGAAATTGCTGTGGTCTAAAATGCCAGATAGAAAGAGGTCTCGGCCACAACAGTTCAACATCAGTTAGAATATTAATAAGCAAATGGAAAAAGTGCTTCAAATCAACAGGAAGAGTTTTTTGCCTTGACTTTCCTACCTGAGTAGTTTTAATTGACTGTGAGGAATTGGACTTACAGTGGAGTGCATAATGATAGCCATTATGTGGAAACCCTAAAATTAGACCCTGTTCTTACAGCCTGTAAAAACAAGCTACAGAGCCTGTCCCAAGCAGCCAGGGACCGTGACAGAGAGCAGGGGCAGAAGGGATGAGGTGTTGAGGGCACAGCCCAGCCAAGCCCCAGCGCCCAGCTGAGGTCCCCTGTCCCTGTTTTATTCGGGAGGATGCTGTGAGGTGTGGCTGAGGCAGGGACAGAGGGAAGTGGAGGGAGCTGGGTCTGGCTCACAGCTCACAGCTCATGCAGTGGCAGGGAAGAGGCAGAAAATGCCTGAGCTAAACCCAGCCCAGGGCACTGCTGCTCCAGCTCCTTTGTGCCCCTGGCTGCATCCTCTCCACATTTTCTTTTTTTCTTTCTGAGGACTATTGTGGAGATTTGGTTTGGTTTTCCCAGTCGTGGCTTCCATCAATCCCTCTGGGAGGGCACCAGCCTGCCCGGCACAGAGCTTCTTCCCCCCATCCCAACTTCCCCCTCATTTTCACTGTGCTTGTCTTGCTTCAGCTACCACTCATTCACACCACCCAGCCTGAGCTTGATTTTGAGACATTTAGGGAAACTTTGTACTCCAAGAAAGTTAATTTTGAACAGTTCAGGAGAAGTAAGCCTGCCTTTAACAATCTCCACCTGGAATAAGAAAAACTTAATAAATTCTTCATGTTTACTGCATTTACACAAGGCCCCAGACTATGGATTACCTTTTTATTACTCCTTGTTGTAAGTTTTTTTTTTCTCTATTATTAGTTTTTTTTTAAAAAAAGCAGTGGCAAGAGGAGAAAATTGTTATCTTCCCTGTGGACATTTACAGGCTTTTGAATGAAAGTTTGGTTACAGATTTGTTCTCTGTGGAAGCATGAAACAGTTCTCCCTTACAGAGCTCGTGTGCCCCTATCTCAACAGAAGAACTTTCCCAATGATCTGGCAACAGCTCTGCAACAGAAACAGAGAAATGTCTGAGAGTCTGGAGTATCTGCTCCACTGCTGAAAAACCACCAAAGAATGAACGTACACACACACACAAATACATGTTCCTGCACAGGAGACCCTCTGTGCACTTTTTCATAGACAATCCATAGACAGTGGCTTTTTTTCGCTATTTTTAGCTGCAATTCTCTCTCCAGCAGTGAGTGGAATTTTCCAGTGCTGCTTAATGTTGAAATAATGAACTTTGGCAAATCTAAATCAGCTGAGAGCAAACTGCAAATACGAGAGCCTGTAGCTTAGGTGGCAGTTTGTGTCATTGCATCACTGGGGCTGAGCTGTCCTTACACCACTGAGCACAGAGAGACAAATCCTGCTGGACCCCAGGGTCATGATCCAGTTTCTACCTCCCTCATCCTATTTTCATAACTTGGTGCTATCATTTTGTGTTCTGCCCCTCTCCATACTTTAGTGCACAACTCACTATAACACTGTAGGCAATGATCTTTTTCAGGGGAAAAACCTGATTTTTTCTAAACAAAACATAATTCCTTATCAGCATACAGAGTGTGCATTTCAAGAACACATGGAGTTAAGGAATGGTCCAGTACAGACCAGTCACAAAAGGCAGTGAATTTTCTCTCTGTGGTCCTTATGAAGGGTGCTGAAAGAGACAGTCCACTGGAATATGAGCCCACAGAAATGCCCAGAAATAGAAAGCTCTTCTCAGGGAGAAGTCAACTGACAACCAACCAGGTGTTCTGAAGAAGACAGAAATAAAATCAGTTAGGAAAAACAGGCCTAAGGAAGGGAAAGTACAGCAATTCTTAACCCCCTTTTAGAATCAAAAGAGCTGGCTGAATTCACAGAGTTTGAACGCTGCTGCCCAAGCAAGAGGAGGTACAGAAGGAAACCCTCTTATGAAATGGAAAGGCAATTCCTCTCTCTGCCACACAAGAAGCTTTGAAAGCTGAGAATACAGGTATTAATCTTCCTGCTACTATTTCTCTATTCCAATGGTTATTACCATCAGAGCATACACATGAGCAAAATTAACCCACCAAAAGCACAGGCAAAAACCCCCCTCAGCCTTCAATGGCTCAGTAACAACTGCCCGAGGTTTTAGACAGAGGAGACTTGTAACAGGAAACAAAATTTATGGCTGAACTAAAGAACATAACCCTAGTGAAAAAGACTGGATGGTACAAAGCACACAGCATCAATCTCATAGGTTAATCCTCATCTGATTAATACATTTATTTTAATCTAAGTCCTTCTATTTTGTCTAAAATGAATATTTTCAGAGCCAATGGACCTGCAGCTACTGTAAGTATCTGTCACTGAGTTATTCAAACATATCACTACACATTAGAATACATTGCATACACTGACTATTCATAAAGTTCCCGTGTTTAATTTGGAGTTTTATTATTCCCTTAAAGCACATATTGGCTCCAGCCCTGCACAGAATTTCTGCCACCATTTACCCTCAGCCATTCCCCAGGTTCAGAACTGGCAGCCTGCTGGAGACCATTTCCCAGCAGGGGAGAAAGCTCTGAGTGATGAATTCCTGTGTTTATGCCTGCTCATAACTCTCTGACTAAGCATCTAGGACCAAAAAATAGGGTTTTTTATCAGTACAGATTGTTTGTGTGTGGTGCAATTGGTCTAGACAACAAAGTTCCCTGGATTCTGGAAAATGCAGAATTCAAGGGCTGATTTCAAGTCACTCACAAGTCAGCAGCTGCCCCTCAGCTGTTTGTGTGTTTCCTTGCTGTGTGTTAACAACACAGAAATTCAAAGTAGAAACTTTCTTACGTATCAATCTACAGACAAACCTTAACATTTACAGAAAACAAATGCAAAAAAATGGCTTCATCAGAATAAAGTAGATTCACACTTGACAGTACAATCATGACAATTGAAAAAATTGCAGTATTACAACACTTGTAATTCAGTTGCTCCTGAGCCTCTTAATGTGATGATAAGTTGCTTCATTAAAAAAAAATTTTGCTTCTTAAATGAGGTATGAGGAAAGGGGAAGTACAGAGATAAGTAATTACACTTCTAACAGAGAATACAAAATGAGCTAAATGTATCTGCACTAGAGTTCAATATGAATTTTTTCCCGTTTTCAGTATTGCAGACCTCATTTGCATCCTAAATCAGAATGAAACACTGTCAAAGTTTTTTTGAACCAAAAACCTAAGAAGAAGTTCACTTTATGACAACAAAATATTTTGTTTTCATATGTTCAAAATGCCACCATTTTGCTTTTAGAATTTTTCTTTGACTTAATTTTGTTATAAATTAAATTTCAAAAAGAAACATTATAAAACCCAATTTGTAGGAAATGATGCAAAGTTCTGCATGAGCTACTTGTAATTTATTTTTCAAAACTTCTTATAAATGGAAATGCCATTAGAGGTAGCCTGTTGCAGCAAATTTCACCTTTGACAAATCCACACATTTTTGAAAGAATAGATTTTGTCAAGTTATTTTTCCATCAACTCTGCCTGATATCAATATCTCAAGTCTGTGAAACATCAGACTGAGCGAAGCTATTACAAATACTGTATGTGTAAATAAGTATCTCCATCTAAATTACTTCATACTTTTTCACACAAGAAACATAAATGCAACAAAAGATCAATCTGACTGTAAATATCCAAATATGTCCTTTAAAAGCCAAAGGAATGTCAGACACAATTTATTTTCAGCCAGTGCAAACTGAGACATTAAGTGGCAATTCTACTTCCATTAGCTAAATCTGGCAAATATGCAACTGTTTAAAGGCATTGTCAATAGCCATTGCACAATTAAGTATTTGTACTGATGCCTTATTAAATTACCCTTTTCAAGCAGGCATAATAAACTAGGAGTTCACTGTACAGATTTTCATGGTGAAAGTCCAGATCACTGGAAAATTTATTTAAAGGGAATGCAGTCCACCGAGTAATGAAGTAAATGTCAAATGGTTTTGGGCAAATAAGTCTGAGCTGTCTTAAAACTTTTTTGGCAGATACAGCTGAAGACAACACTGGTAATAAAAAGCCTTCAGATTAACAATTCTGATTTATGGAGTTCCCAGGTAAACTTTCAGATGCATTGAGTCTCCAGGAGCAATCCCTGTGAGGTGGGGAATGGAGATCATCACCGTGGGCACCAGGAGAGGCAAGTGAGCCAGAGCTGATGGCTTGGGCACCTTCATCTCTGAGGTACCTTTGTCCCCCTCAGGGTGATTATAAATTCTGCTGCAGTGCCCTGGAAGAGCCTCTGTGGGCTGTGCCCAGCTCAGGCTGTGGGAGCAGGGGCTCGGCCCTGGCTGAGCACTCTGAGGCCTTTCCATCCAGCTCAGCACAGCCCGTGCGACAAAAGGAAACCTAAAATTGCTTCTCTGCACTGAATTATTACTTCCCAGGGCAAGGCACGTCCTTGAGGACCAGTGTGCCCCAGGATGGGCCATCCTGGAGGTTGTTTTTTCCCCAGTCCAGGTACAGGGCTGGAGGAGAGGATTCTCCTCCTGGCTCCGGGGCAAGGACATGACAGAGACAAGCTCTGGCACAGGGACAAAGGCTCCAACACCAGGCAGCTGCCAGTGCCCACCTCGCTCCTGTGGGTGCCAGGATAAATGCCAAAACCTGTCCCAGTTCTGAGGGCGTTTCACTCAGTCCACTGGATGGAAATCAAGCACCTTAATTGTGCCTTTTTCCCCCCCCAAATATTTGTTCTGCTTGTTATTCCACATAAACAGAACTGGCTACATTCAGATGCTACATTTTCAAAGCCTACCTGCAACCTTTCTTTTTTTTGCATCATTTTCAGGTGCTGAAAGGCACAGAGAATTACCCTCAGCTTTGGGCCAGTTTGCCACCACTGAAATGGCCACAGATTGACAAGATGTTTCATGTTGGAAAATTGGGATTTTGTTTTTCCAGTCCCCTTCCAGGGCTGGGCAGTTGATTTCTTTGTACACAGGGCACGTATCCTGCCAAGGCTGAGCTGTGAGTCTGGCTAGAACTGACCTCAAAGGAAGACAGGCTCTGATATTTGCAAGCAGATTTTGGACACTTGCAACACAAAGGCTTTATCTTAAACGTAACATCAAACCCCTTGCAGTATTTATACTTTCCTCAGACATATCATATACTCTTTGAATATTTTCTCACTGAATGCACGATGATTTCTTCTCTTCGTAACTTTTTTTGATTATTAGGTTCAGATTGCTGCTTTTAAGAATGGTAGAGTTGCAATGTCCAAACTGTTATACACAGGGTTGTGAATTTATTCTTTTAAATTATAGCTTAGTATATTTAGTCAGTTTGTTTTATATCAAGCATTCATTTAAGTGGTTTTCATTGTATTGACATTTTATAATGCCCTCCTAATATTCTTATTATTGATTTTAATACTGCAATGGTATTATTCATGGTGACACCTATTGGAAAGCAAGCTTCAATTATATCAATAGATGCTATTATTATAACATTGATAACATTAATATTTGATAGTGGCATAAAATGTGATGCATTGGCAATTAACTCATTAATGTAGATATCATTAACCAAAAATGTCAAAGTTGTTGTAATGATTTTTCTGTGGTTTTCTTTAACAAATTCTCTAATCACTGGTTCAGTTTTGCATTTTCAAGAGTGTATTAGCCACAGAAGTTTTTCTGAAAGCTAAATAACATCATCCCTTTTAAATAAGAAAAGATGGGCTTTTATGGCTCAGAAGATACCCCGAGTCTTGAATGAAGAGCATTAGTAAGAGATACAGTATCTGAAACTCCAGCACAGAATATTCAAAAATAAAAGATTTACCAAAACATAACCGTGCCTCTTTGCTTGTTGCTTAGCAACCAGAATTGATCCAGCAAAAAAGTCACCTGACTGAGGGATTGCTGGTGGCAATATTACTCCATCATTTTTCTTTTTCACACTAAACTGATGAAGGTTCTATCAGAAACAGATATTAATTGTTTCTTTCTTTTCTCTCCAGCTCCTTAATTACACAGTAAAAACATTTCTATTGCTGTAACTGACAGGAAGAGAGCACAACGTAAAGCTTAAATAATTAACAGACTTATTCAAATACATCTAGATCTAAAAGGAGAAATACTGCAAGTCACAACTCACTGTCAGCTCTGCCATCCCAAAATAACAAATGCAGTGAGCTGTTCATATAGCAGCAGAATAGCCATTTTTACCACACCTGCACTGATGGACAATTTGCCATAATCTTTTAAAAACCACAGACTAAGAATACTTGTTGTTTTGATGACTCAGTTGGAATTCACCACCACATTTGTCTTGCTTTCATCATTTCTAAACATTAGCATTTTCATCTGGTGACTGAAAGCACTTCTGGTCCTCTAAAACATATATATAAACCACTTTTGATCTTTTAAAATCCTCCTGTCAACCTGGAATCACACAGCCTCTTACATTACCTTGTTCTTGTCCTTAATGGTGACCTGCAGTGAACTCCACACTCCCTACTTTCAGATGTTCAACATCCTTCCTTTGTTAAAAGCTGCTGATCAAAAAGGAACATTGTGTTCGCTGTGTTTCCCTCTATAGCCCCTCACAATCATTTACAGGAATTACACTAAAACACAGGGTATGGACAGCAGCAATTTCATTTAACCACACACTGGATTTTTGTTTTGCTTTCTGCAATATTTGGTTCCTTAAGCAAACAAGGAAAGGGAATGCATCTTGGAGCTTATACACTTGGCCCACCATGAGCAGTCAAATATAAAGTTGAGTCCAGGAGTGGCAAAAAGATTATTGTTTTTACCTGCTGATTCTTTGAAATGAATGCTCTATATAAGCTCAGATGACATTTGTTCTTTTAAGAAGTGAAGAAATGTTACCCAAATGGAGCACATATCCAGTTTCACTTTTCCTCTGTATCATATTCAGATCTGGTAGATGGGATTTGATGCTGTTTCCCATAATGCCTCCATGGCTTTTTCTGTAAAAGCTTAACAAGGACACAGCATCAGAGAGTCTTTAGTGGCTAATACCCGACCCCTTTCTCTCACATTACAGCTCCAAGTGACCATTTTCATGCCAAAAGGTCACCAACATCCCCATCCCCATGGAACCAATGTGCATCAACCTTCTAACCTTTGCCACCGAGAGATGATAGCTATTTGGGCTGCAATCCCTTCATTACAGATGGTCCATATTTTATATTTAGTGTGGGAGGTCAAATTTAGGAAAGCAATTTCTCTTAAAGCTAAGAGTTCCAATAATCCAAGATCTTCTAT
Source organism: Falcunculus frontatus (assembly GCA_013398115.1). Taxonomy (NCBI): domain Eukaryota; kingdom Metazoa; phylum Chordata; class Aves; order Passeriformes; genus Falcunculus; species Falcunculus frontatus. Next base: position 4,182 of record VZRV01006684.1, on the reverse strand, counting down.
TGGCTTATGGGTGAGTGGACAGTAATGGGTTTATGGGCAGCTTTTTTCTCTTCACTGGGGAGGGAATTCCGTCAATCTAAATTTTTAGGATTGGGTGGCCACTGTTGTTTATTATTCAGTGAGCTCTTATTAGATTGTATCTAAGCACACTACAGCAGGCAGAGAGTATCCTTATAAGCAGCCTCACAGGCTGGATCAATATCTCAAGGCATTTACAATCTTCTTGAAACAGATTAAATAATGCTATTTTTTAAATTCTGTTTTTAAGGCTTATATGCGGTCACGCAGTTTTGTTAGTGACAAAAGCATTCATCCATTATCATCATTAATCACAATGGTTAATCTACTGTTCAAGCAGCTTGCATCTTAATACAGAGACCACCTTTGGTGGAAATAACATTGCACAGCAGATCAGAGAAGGGTTGAGTAAATCCCACAATCAACAATTAAATTCAAAAGAACAAAATGGTGGTTGAAAGTTATCTGCTCTACATTGAGGGGAAACATTTTGATTCTATTTTGTTCTAATCTTTGTAAAATGGAACAATTACTGCAGTCCCAATAGTGCAAATATTTAGGCACACGTTTAAGTTCTTAGAGCAAGGCCCAAGCCAGCAAAGCCTTTGAGGACATTATTGCACCCAGCGCTGCTCAGGACCACACTCAGGCACGGGCTGGCAAAGGACAGATCCCTGCAGAGTGTCTGGAGTGCAAGCTAAGAGTTTATAATCCATGACACCCTGGAACAACTCTAGTTCTTGAAAGCCAGTGCAGTCTATGGCTAAAAATCTCTCTTAGACCTGCAAAACTACTTTGAGACAGAAAAGAAGTTTTGAAGCTGCCTGTGAATAAGGAATTTAAATGCAAATTGCTATTTTCTGTATGATCATGTTCTCCATTAGCCACAAATATTCACAGAAGTGTTAGGGAAACCTGAATTTTTCCAAGACAGCATTGACCAAAGCTCCTTGTCAAAAACCAAAGCTTGCTACAGTCAGAGAGCAGAAACAACATCAGGTCATGGCATTGGGAAGAACTAGAGACACGCTCTTATGGATGCTGGGCAAAGCATCCTTAGATAAATCCATATCCATTTAACGGCTGGGACCAGCAGTTTCCAAGTTTCCAGCTTTCTCCTTTAATAACAGCTCCACAACCTTTCTAAGCAGCTCCATAGGCAGACACCATGAACAGTGAACATATCTTGTGATGGGCCCAAGGCAAGGTCACAACAGAGTTCTAAAAGTAAATTTCTCAGCTATTTATTTACACCTGTGTTACTCTTTTCCGCTTGCTGAAACCTACACACAGGATTTCAGCGAGCCTGACTGCATTCCCTGGAGGGCTGGCCCTGGTACCTGCTGAGCAGGAGCTGTGCTGGGAGCACTGCCCCTCCTGCCCCGTGTGCCCGGCACCCCCTGCTCCAGCCACCGAGGGACCCAACACGGTGCAGCTCCGTGTGCACAGAGCTTGGGGGAGAGGGAAGAACTGGACTTTTAGACACATCTAAGGGTCAGAAGATACAGCATTAATTCTAGTGAGGTTTTAAAATAGCACCCAGCCCTCAGTGCCAGCACCTGGGCCATGGAGAGCATCTGCAGACTGACTGGACCCTCTGTGTACCCAGGAGGGGGCACATGGGAAGCACATGCTAAATACCTTCTTCAGACCATCTTGAGCTGTTAAAGGAAAACCTGCAAGGAGCTGGTGCCACATGTTTGCCTTGAGAGTCCCTGGAAACATCTGTGGGCTCAAACTGGACATTTGGAGAACATGGGATGGGAACTGGTAATGATAAAGGCATTTCTGGAAATAACACTGGGCTGATCTGAGTCCCGATACAATCCCACTCTGATCAATTGAGTTATCAGCATTTTTTAAAAAGTGAGTCTGGCCACTTCACACCGCATTTTTGTTGCAGTGCAAAGGGTGTCAGTTTCTTCAATCTCTTCTAAAACATCTTCCATCACCCTTTTCCCCAGCTAAATGGAAGTCCAATTGTCAGGATGGCTGTGAAGGAAATAAAGAGGCCAGGACACCTTGCTGTTGTTAATGTCCCTGATGTTGCCTTTGCTTTGTTATTAGGCTCAAATATTACAATTTTGATAATATTTGTGTACAACACTTCCATAATTCAAAGCAAACATAATACAGCAAATCTCTTATTGATTTTGCCTTCAATACTCTGTTATCCAAAAACTAGAGTGGTATTCCTCTCAGCAATGCAACCCCTAAGTCAATGACCGTAGGTAGGCCTGCATCAAACTTAATTAAGGAAGTTATCGAGGTTTTAGGGGAACTAATCATATTTCAGATTCCAGCAGCAGTTTAAGGCCAGCTGTTTTCCTCACTGGAGGGGGTTCTGGGGTCCTGGGCTCATGGTGCAGACACAGCCTGAGCTGCACAACAGGCTGGAGGCTGCTCCTGCGAGCAGGAAAGGAGCTTCCCATTTTCTTCAACAACTTTGCAATATCTCCTATGCTAATGATGGTCGGTATTTCACAAATTTTTAACATAATCGCCAAACTAAAACTTATTTCCCTAGTATTTGTGCTCTGCACTCCTTGGAACACAGGAGCTGCTGTGTTTGGCTGAGTGCAGATCCCATGCAGCAGTGTCCCAGCTCCTCCCAGCTGCTATCACAACTCACCTTTTTTGATACTTATGGCAATTCCTTCTATTTTGGACTGTTATTCTCACATTTAGTAAATGACCTCTGTAAAAGCTGTAACGTGAAGCTAAAACCATCTGCCCTGTGCTTACAGACACATTCCTGCTTCAGGCTCTACAATAGAATCTCTCATAGCTCAAAGCAGTTAATATTGAAATGATGCCCTGTGAACGTACCATGGGTGTGGACAGAACCAATTTGTTTATACAATTGTGTTTTGGCACAGAGTAAATTAAGTTACAGGGTATTCATCAAAATTGAATTACCACAGTACGAGCTAACAATTTTCTGAAGCCACTGTGACACGAGCACAAAGCAGCTCGACAGCCACGAGGAACCGCTGTCGTCTCACTGCAGCTGACTTACTCACCAAAACAATTAGACAAAAGCAATCCTCACAAAGCTGCAAGTTGCCAACCAGTGGAAAACAGTGACAGGTCTAAAACTGTGTTTATTGCTTATTTAGAGAAGCCAGGAGAAAGAGAGAGGGAGAGAGAGAGAGAGACTTTCCATAGGTGGAATTTTGATGGGACTGGACAATGGGGACATCTCAAGGTGAGGAGTGCTACTGTCCTGTGGGACAGGTGGGACTTCTCTCCCAAAGTATTCCTGGAAAATCAGATTTTCAGTTGCCTGTTTCCACGTTACTCTTCTTTCCAACACGTGAGTGAGATGGAGCGAGAACCCCCTGCTCTGACCTCACATTTCTTTACATGAAATGGAGGTAAAAGTGGGAAAATGATTGTGTTTGAGTACAGGAAAATTTAGGAGGGCAAGTGGAGTCAGATGAAGTTTTAGCACTCATCTTCATCCAACTCATGTTGCGAAACAGAGAAGAAAATTCTGGAAAGTATGTAAGTGTGTGTGTGTGGAGGCCACCTTCTAATTTGTCTTTATTTTTTTCCATAAGAAAGTTTGTTTTGCTAACCAACCGTACTTGAGAGAAAAACTGAGGCATAAAAAACCCTGTTTAAAGGGCATTTTGTTTAACCAAATGAGATTTAAAGTGTAAAATAATTTTAAGAGCACTGAAATATTGCTGTTGGAAAAGACATAAAAGTTGAGGTCCTAACTTCTTTCATCTTTAACTTCTTTTTTTTAAAAAAATAAATCTGTCACTCCACTTTTCTTAAGGAAACAAAGAAATCAAAAGATTTTGCAAAAGGACAGATGTTTCTTTATGCTTTCAAAGTAATAGAAAAGTCACAAATGTTCATCAGAAATTGCTCTATTTTAAAAAAACCTAGATGATATTGAATAACTTAAACGTTGATAACTGCCATACTCCTACCCACACAAAGTGCCTTACTCAAAAATATTGCAAACCCATCTCTCATCAGACAGTGTGACCTGCTCAGACTTGGAGAAGAGCAAAGTGCTGAAACCAAAGCACCCGTGAGTGGAGCTTCAGCCCTGAATGAGCGCCCAGGACGGGCTGGATCTGCCCGATGGAGTCCCCCTGAGAGGGGCTGATGTCCCCCCGTGACAGCCAGCACAGAGCATCCTCCCTG
>VZRV01006683.1:0-47387 GCA_013398115.1 Falcunculus frontatus | reverse complement strand
AAAAGTCTGCCGACAAGGCGGGGAGNGTATCTTCAAACATACCAAAAGTCTGCCGACAAGGCGGGGAGGGTGGGGGGTTATACAGCAGAAGAGAATTTTTCGGCATTCCGGGAAGTCTGTACCTCTTGGGTACCTCAGCCAATGGGGAAAGAGAGAGGGAAATGCGGTCCGGGAAATAGGGAAAATAGGATAAAAAGGAGGCTGCGACCTCCAAAAGTTTGAGAGACCCCAGGGGAATGCCCCATGGCCTCTCCCTTTATTCAAATAAAGTAAAGGGACCCCTCTGTCTCCTTTTTGGACATAAACCTCTGGTGTTGGTGGATTAATTTTCCTGACAATACGAAGCCCAGGTTCCGTCGGGTTCTCACAGCGCACGTCGAGTGTAATCTGCGCTCTGAGCTTTTATGGAATCGTAGAACCACAGAGAGTGTCCGAAGGAGGCCATGGGGATGGGGAAGGGTCTGGAGGGGAAACCCTGAGAGCGCTTGCGTTGTTGAGCGGGAGAAGAGGAGGCTGAGGGGGAACCTCACTGGGGCGTTCAGCATCGTCCCCAGGGCAGGCACTGATCTCTGTGGTGACAGTGACAGGAACCGAGGGCACCCCTGTGTTTATGCCCAATGCTATTTCCCCTGTATGTTCTGTCACAGTTTTCTATACCTTGTTTCTAACTCCTTAAGAAATCTGTGGTTGCTTATTCGATGAGTAACCTGTGCCCATGAGCATTTAGCATTTCCAGTTGCTTACCAAGGGCACCTGAGGTTTTGGGGGGAAAAACGGAGACAACGATATGAGAGTCTTCTGAGTTTGACAACACAGTCACACTGAGAAAGTTAAGAAAGCTTATTTCTCGTCAAGTGTATTTCAAACATCCCCGTCTATTATTCTGACATGTTTGCTGCCATTTTACTGTGCCGTCACTGCCACTGAGGTCACTGGTTAATTGTTACTGCAAAATATTTGGTTATTAGAACTATTTATTGCATTATGTCACTTGGGCCTGAAGTAGACTGGTTCGGTCTGCAGAAATAATTTTTGTTTTCTAAAGCAAACCTTAAAATTCTGTATCTGTCTGAGCCTGGATTTTACCCAACCATACCAATTTCCCACCCCAATATCTTGCACTAATTATTTAATATCTTCTTTTTGACAGTGGCAGAAATGGATTTTCTTTTTTACTTATGCTGGGCTGGTATATCTCCAGCTCATACCAAGCATGTGAAATAGATGAGCTGAGTTTTCTAAGAATCATGGCTACTTGCATCACATGATGAAGCAAATAAACATGCAAGACTGCCTGCAAAGCCAAACACAACCTCCAGCCCTGAAGCAGATAGATCTGGCACCTCAACCGCAAAATATTACAAGCACTATCTCTGTAAAAATCAGAAAGCCTTTATCTCCAGCATTGCTTCTGACTGTGCTGCTGTGCAGTTTATTTCCCCATGGTTAGCTGAAAAAATAAATAAAGCTACTACTTCCCCTCCTACTTATGCTGCTTTCTATTAACCCAATCTTTCTAAACACCTTTACAGATATGTCTGTTTTCATAATAACAGTGAAAGCTTCTTAAATACAGGAAGAAATTATCTTCACTTTATTTTAGAGGTTCTCCCAAGTGTCTTCCTGTGGTTTCTTGCCTTAGCAATGCCTGCATTTTTTAAAGGAAGGATTACTATAATTCATGTATTTGTAACCTTATGGAAGAAAAAAAACCAGCAAGGCACTACTTTTACAGTGTCAGAATCCCACTGAGAAAAGAACTGGTATCCTCTGTTAAAGGAAGGAATCAAATAATTAATTGCATCAAAAGGTACTGAGCGAAATCTCTGTGGATTGAAATGTCACAGAGCAGTATCACAGCATGACAGTCACTGGGAGAAACTAAAAGGAGATTGGACTCTGCAAAGGTGGAAAACAGGATAGCAACAGGAGATTTCAGTTCCTCCTCAGAACAAGTCATAACAGGGAGGGTAAAGGCTAAATTATCAGACCTGTAAATAACTACCTATTAAAGCCATGGATCAGATAACTCACAAGGAGAGAAGCAGCTCTTGGTTAAGTCTGGAAAGTGCATTAGGCATGCATCAAAACTGATCCATCACTGTTTGTAATAATAGCCACAATGTATTTGTACACACCTGTTTAGGAGCAAAGGAGCCAAGAAAATCCTTCTCATTAAATTCAGGGAGGCTGCAGGCAGATAGAGAAACCTCACCCTGCTGCCAAGATCCCAGACAGACTGGAAATGGAGGAGAAATTTGTGAAGTCATCCCCAGCATTACACATCTTGAAGGTGGGTAATTGTGGCTGAAATCTCCTTTTTCAGCTACTTCTGCAAAGGTGGGGGAGCGTTGGCCAGCTCCATGCCTCCAACAGACCCTCACAGTTGTTGAAGTCTGATCTTCCAGCTATTTTTACTCTTTTCTATTCAGATTTCAAACCTTTCCATGTTGGTGCTTTTCCTCTTGAACCCCACTCGTGATCGCTGTGTCAGCAGTTCTACCTCTGTGTCTGCCTTATCTCACATGGCTCTGTCTGTACCTTGCAACTCTTTTCTTCCAACTTCACAATTTTCTCATCATTTTGAGATGAGTTCGATGCAGCTGGGTCTCCTGAACTGAGAGGAGAGAGATTTTGGGGACGGAATTAATTACAGGGAGGTCCAAAAAGCTGTGAATAAACTGATTTTCCCACTGTGAGAAGAGCAACCAGCCTTGATTGGGACCCCTCATTGTACCAACGAGCCACCTGGAAAAAGTGAACAGCCAAGGTGATGAAATTTGCTGCAAATCCCAATTTATTCAGAGTAATCAGCCAAAAGCTGGAAGCAAGAAGTTGCAGAAGGATGGCATGGCACTGGCTGGGTGATGAGATGGCAGATGGGACCCAGTGTTAATGCATGCAAAGCGATGCGCACGAGAGAAAATAGCATTAACAAAACACACACAGCAGCAGCTCTAAATCAGCTGCTTTCATTAAGGAAAGAGATGCTGCATTCATTGTGGATAATTTTCCAGAAATGCCTACTTAGTGCTCTGAAGGAAGCAGGAAAGCAAACAGGCTGCTGGGAAGCATTAAAAATTTTAAAAAGGAGAAAATATCCTCATAAATCCAACATGTACATGCACCTTTGAGTGGTCACCTGCATTCCTGGGAGTCTCATCCCCTTCAAGAAGCAGCACTGCAATACGAAAATTTAAAGAAATCAGATGTGTTGGGTGAAAAGAGGCAGCTGAAGGGGACTCTGGAAGCATCAAGCACCCAAAATGGTCCAAAAAAGGTAAATAGGGAGTTCTCATTTTTCTCCCTGATGGTGACCTCTAAGAATGTGTAAAATAAAGCAGTGCTGGGGGGGGAGGAGGGGGGAAGCAGCCTGTAAATGTCTCCTTTATGTCTCATTTCCATAAACCATTGATAACAGTTTTTGGTAGATGTGAATCGTTTGTATTACATTACAGATCTCCTCTGAGGGTGAGGGTTGCTAATATCCCAAAATGGCATTAGAGGGCAGTACATGGCAACCTAACTGGAGTTTTTGGAGTAGGAATTGTGACTGTGGGAAGCCACCCCTCAAAACCTCTGAGGATCAGGAGAAGAGAGGGGCTCCCACTCACGCAGCTGTGAAATGGTGGGGACCAGCACATGGCACAGAAGCAAAACACCAGGCTGATCAGGGCTGATCAACCTGCTCAAAAACTAGTTAAATCCCATTAAATGCTGGTTTCCAGCCAAGGGTGGAGATCCCAAGCAGAGAACCAGCCCTGCTACACACCTCTTTTGTGGTTGCCCTAGCAGCACCTTCAAACCTTTCTGGATTTGATTTTCTTTATTTTTTTTTTTCCCCAGAAAATAATTGCTTGCTGTTGTCTTCCCAACAATCTTCAGCTTTACCCATGTGGCAAAATGAAATATGAAGAGGAAAGTCCCGGTGGAAAACTTGTCCTGGCTTGGGAAGATTGGCTTAAGTTTGCTGGCTTGGAAAAAAAAAACCTCGAACTTCAAGGAGTAGCAACTTGAAGAAATTGAAAATGGTTAGAAAGGCATTTGAATTATTCTTTCTTCTGCTAAGGGAACAGCTGAAAATGTGACTGTGAAAGCAGTGAAGGAAACAGTGCCTTTTTGCCATATATAGAATAACCCAAACACCCAGAAAATTGTGGGGGTTTTTCACCTGCTTTTTACTTGCTTCACATTTTCACCTAGTTTCGTACTTCGGCTGAGTTCCATAACTAAAATGAGTAAGAAATGTCTCAGAACAGAAACATTTCATCACAGATGAAGTTTCCGACACATATGCTTCAATATTTTTGATGACAACTAACGAAAACTCCCTTGCTTTTGACACTGCCCAGGGAGTGTTTTTGTTTGGCCAGCCATGGGAAAAAAAACATGCTTTAAATGAGGAAATGACCATTTTGTCCTACCACCTCTGTCTCAAGCTTGTTTGAAGAAGTGAGAAAACGTCGAAAACATAACAGTGAAAATATTACACATGACTAGACTCAGTACAGATGGGATGTCTGCCATCACTGACAGAGAAAAGGGTTGTGCTGCTCTGCTAGAGGAAGGATTTGGATGAGAAATTATTCAGAACTCCCCTGTGTTAGCCATACAGTGGGCCTCTGTGCCAAAAATGCAGGTTTCTTACACGCTGAAAATCCCATTGCCTGAGAAATTGGAGGGATTTCAGGAGGTTTGTCTTTCTAGAATGCTAGAAGATCCTGAGTTGAAAGGGACCTACAAAGATCTGGGTTAAGAACCTTTGCTGGGAGTTGGATTCAACAATCCCTCTGTGTCCCTTCCAGCTCAAAATATTCTGTGATTCTGTGATTTTATGAAAATGAAGGGGACGGGGGGAGTTAAACATCCATTGCATCGGTCACCAGTTTTAAAACTAATAACTGAGAGACTGGAAGCCAAGGCAAACAGTGGGGGAGGGTTTGGAAGAGGAGGAGAAAATCAGCTTTACAAACATCTGAATGAAAGCTCTTTCCAAATTTACAGGTACACTTTTTGGACTGAAATAAAATTCTGGATATGAGATTAAATTCTAAGAACTGTGGGCTGTTACCGAGCGGAGCCACATCGCTCTGGAAATGCCTCTGCTCTGATGATTCACTGATAGGTGAGGTTACCCTTCTACTTGCTCAAGATTTTTATCAAGTTCTCATGAACAACTGTTTTCAGTCCAAAACAGCTGAGTCCAAGAACATGAAGTTCAAAGAGAATTCTCTGATGTCCTGTGGTGGTGGCTGTCACGACATTCTTGGCATAAACAGAACTATTTGATGTTAAAAGCACATCGATGGGCACTGAGATGTTCATGGATAGTAACACGTTGCCCAGAGAAGTTGTGCAGTCTCCACCCTTGGAGGTTTGCAAGCTCCAACACTGTAAATCCAGGTGGGATCTCATAACCAGCCTTTTGTTTCCAATCTGAACTGGTCGATGAGTCAGTGATTATTTCTGTGGCTTTATTCCTTGCTGTACTTCTCCAGAGAGATGAAGGAGAAGATTTAGCATCCAGGCTTGCTCTGGATTTACTCTCCCAGTGCTCTGACCACTGAGAAAATGTCAAAAGAAGTGTCAAAATCCCATTAGGGATTGCCAGCTTTTAAACAGAAATTCAGCTTATTTTCCACACAGAATTTTGTACTGGTCTCATCTGTCTTTTTGTGTGGATTTCTCCCCATGTGGGTCATGTGCAGCATCCTGGGCCCTGAACTATGTGCAGTGGCATTGATATTCCAGGTGAATTTTTGAAGCTAAGACAGATGTTCAGAATCTGTTGAAGGAAGGAATACTGGTTTAGGGCAGTCCTGGAGGACTTACACGTCAACCCTTCAAGATTGTCTCTGCCACAGAGGTGTGTGATGCAAACAGCACCAGGAGCACTGGAACATCCTCATCCCTGACCAGTCTGGTCTAAGTGATACGACTCTGGTTTAGGATTCAGAATTTCCTCAAGCCCCAGGCAGCATTTTCCAGCTGTTTAGAACTTATACTTTCCATCTCACAAGAGGACCATGTGTATTGGATATATGGACTCAGGGATGTTGTCTTACACAATTATAATTAATCTCATCCAGGTTTAGCTTTCTAAAACTGAGATGCCTGATAAGTTTTCAAGCATGGGCCGAGGCCAGGTGGTCAATCATCCTGAGAATCATCACAATCCGTGGAACAGCACTTTCCTAATTTACTGGGACCCTTTCCATATTCTACTTTATATCCTCGGATTTATTTTTGGTCATAGTTTTAATTTTATAAAAATAAATAATTGTTTGCCATGAAGTTTTTGATAACTCCACAATTCACAAGACGCTGCTCGAGTAAGAAGCAAAGAGCTGTGTGTTTATTCTGAGTGTACATCTCTCGCAAGACAGAAAAACTTCTATCTTATATAAAACAACCTAATGACTGGAAGTTAGAACAAGACTAGGAACAAAAGCTGATTATTCTGCATTTGTCTAGGTAGGATTTCTTGCCTCTTCCTTCAGAAATGTTGACCTGATTATTGAAAAGGGCCTGATACTGAACTACCCTGACAGGTAATGTAGCCCAGCCTGTCAACTCTTATATTTCTTGAAAAAACAAAAGCAGTGCAGCCAGAGATAGAGTCCCCTAAAGTCCTTGATCATCTGATCCTACCATGGATCAGATCATTGTATCATGGAAGGGCAAATGATGAAAATTGGACACTGAGCTTTCATCTTTTTCAACCTGACAATGCTCACCATGTGCCTTGTTTTCCTTCTACACTCATTCCAATACCTTAACCATAAATGAGCAATGGCCAGGTGTGAGCATTGTCCATCCTTCCGTTCCTGAAAAACAAGAAAGACAAAAAAAACCCACCCCAAACCTACTCTTCAGGTAAACAGCATTATCTCCACCATCAGACCAGACCACATGTGCGTAAAAGGATGTGTTATCAAAAATATCTAGAATGGTGACCTTAAAAAAGTACAAGAAGTGCTAATGAATTTCTTGTTATTTTAGAAAGGGACTTTCTTCTCCATTGGTGAAGAGAGCTTCCTGAAGCAAAAACAAATGAAGCTTTTCTCTCTTTCTTTTTAAATGTAAGGTAGAAACATTTTGACTAAGCTTCTGCTCTGTTATTTTCTAGTTATTCAGAATTAGGAGATGTTTTTAATGATCCTTCAGCCTGGAGAAGAGAAGGGTCTGGGGGGAACTCTGGACACCTTCCAGTACCTAAGCAGTCTCCAAGAGACCTGGAAAGGGACTTTGTATGAGGGCATGGAGTGACAGGACAAAGGGGGATGGCTTTAAACTGACAGAGGTCAGGTTTAGATCAGACATCAGGAAGAAATTCTTTTCTGTGAGTGTAGTGAGCTCTGGCTCAGGGTGCCCAGAGAAGCTGTGGCTGCCCCATCCCTGGAAGTGTCCAAGGCCAGGTTAGACAGGGCTTGGAGCAACCTGGTCTAGTTGAAGGTGTCCCTGCCCATGTCAGGGGGGTTGGAACAAGGTGATCTTTAAGGTCCCTCCAAACCCAAGTGATCCTGTGATTCTAAGACAAAATCCTGTCTTAGCTCATAGACTGCACATGGCATCAAGCAGAACATAGAGACATCTCTGTAGTGAACATGAAGGTTTTTATCAAGAATGTATTGTAATCAAGAGTTTACGGGTGTTGGGCAAGGGGAAAGGCAAGGAAGTGACTTCCCCAATCCACATTTGGAGTTAGTGGAGGAGCCAAAATTATGATGAGGTGCTCTTAGCTGTCTCATCTCAGCTTCTCCTTCTGATGCTTGTTGCCTTTGGCAGCAGGTCCTTCTCATGAAGCTCTCCCTCTCTCAGCTCCTCTTGTTTCCCATTTATCAGAAATTTCCATTTGTTGGTTATGATTTCTCATTTCAAAGCTTCACACTGGAGCTGGATGTTGCCAGGATGGAGCATTCCAAGGACAGAGCCAGGCTGGGCCACCATGGGGAGCTCACAGCAATGTCTGTGACAATCAGTGAGTGCCAGCAGCTCTGCTTAGACAATGTCACTTTTTGGGGAGCAGGAGAAGCTGAGGTTTGGCTGTGCATGGACATTTGGGATGCCACAGCAACCAGGATGCAAATCCAGTTGCATTAAAATGGGTGCAGTTACTGTCTTTGTGCAAATATTTAATTTTTTAATTTTCTTGATCCCATTGAAGAGAGATGATACAGATATAATCACCTTGGTGAGTAGTGAACAGGTAGATACTATCATTTTATTATGATTTATTTTTTTCATGTTATCTTTTATCTAGTCTTTTGTACCATCTGAGCTGCACGTATCTGGCACAGCATCTGGAGTACTTTCCACTTCTAACTTTAAATGACCTGACAAAAACACTCCAAATTGAGGAGGCTCAGTGTCTGGCTTTTATTAGTCACATCACATATTTCAGGTTTTCCACTTGCTCACCATGAAAACGGCTAATGAGATGTTTTTTGAGTGCTACTCTTTGTATCCTGCAGGTGACAGATATAATGAAGATGGTCATGAGGGCATCTGAGCGAGGGGCAGTCTGGCTGATAGGAAGTAAATCAGCCCTGGGAATTGTCCTCTCTTTGTTCCTTCAACACAAGTGACATCAGCCTCTGTGTGACATGAGGACATGTGAAACTCTTTACCCAAAATATTCTCACTTTCAGAGACTTATTTAATAATTCCCTGTATTAAAAGTAAGTTGCAAGTCAACTTACTTTTAATAACAAAGTTGCAAAAATAATTGCAACTTTCGAGATGAGGGAATGTTGATCTCTGGGAATTAAAAATAAAGAAATTTAGGAGTTGGAACCATCTACCTTAGGACAGAGCCTAAAATTATAAGATTGTTTAATGCTTTCTTCAGAGGACTGTATAGGTCTGTCCTTGGTTATCACCATGCAGTGATCAAAATAGACAGGGCTTCAGAAGGGTGGAACTGTGATAATCAGAGATCTCTGTAGAGAAGAGGGTGAGTGTACATCCAGAAGAGATATAAAAGATCACACAGGTTTTTTCATCTGATTTCCTGCCTGCAGTGTCACTGTACTCTTTCAAAGCACAAGATCATCCCACACATGATGGAATTCTGCTGGATAAAGGTGACCTCCAGCAAAATTTGCACATTTTGTGCAGTTGGTAAATACAATCATATTCAAAGCCAATTGCATTCACTGTCTGAGCTCAGCATTTTGGGGTGAGGACCCCTTTTCAGCACTGAATGTTCTTAAGTTACAATGAGCTTTGTCCTGATCTCTGGGAGAAAGTTTCAGGCCATTTGCCCCACAGGAATGATTCCTCTGCAACCTCCAAAGCCAACCACTAGGCAGTTCCCTCAGTTGGATGGATGCAGGTGATGAAATAAGGTCTGGCTGTAAAGTGTGGACAGTTTAATTCCTTAGGGTCAGAGGAGAACTTCCTCAGGGTAACAGTACTTGTGTTGAACAGCCTGATAAATAGCTGCTGTTTTCTTGGAAGAACAGCTACAGGACATGAAATATGAACTGCTTTATGGATATAACTCCTGCATTTCATTAGCATGCTTTACAGTCAACTCGATCCTATCTAGGTCACCTTCCTCTTTCCTTCTCCTCCCAAGCACTGGAGAGGCACTGACCATCAGAGGTCCTGAAGTGTTAGGACTGGTGTGAGCATTGTGGACCTTTCTGTACTACAGATTTGCCAGCTGCAGTCCATTGCTTTCACCTTTAATTGCATTACGCTTCAAGAATGAAGTTGTCCAGAATTCAGCCCCAAACCTGCTGTGCTCCAGCATCTATAACCTGTGCACAAGAGTCAGAGAGACGGTGGGATTGGCGACAGGGGTGGGGTTGGATCCAGGACAATTGACAAATTTCTAGCTCATCTGATTGAAGAGATTAAGCCTGGTGATAGGGAGGTTGTTTTTACCAAGGTCTCTAAGCACTGGGAGACTGTTATGGACACCAAGGCAATGGAGGGCAATGTTTGGTGCTAATTATAGCAGAAAGAGTTTGTTTGTGGCAGATGAATGCCAGGTGGGAGGTTTGGTGGGTATCCTCAAACCAAATGCAACATCTGCAGCATTTGGGTGTTCACAGCCAGTGCAGAGAAGCAGCCATTTCTCAGTGGAGCTCATTTCACCCCAATGCAGACATCAGAAATAGGTCATCTGAGCCGCTGCTTCTCCTCTCCTTTCACCATGACAGCAGACGGGTGACTAACTCAAAAGTCTGTGTTGACATTAACATCTAATACTAACTGAGGAAAGGTGAAAACCACCTTGTTGATCCAAAATTCTTTTCTCATCTTGTCCCAGCAGTCGAGCTGCCTCAGGAGAAACACACAGAGTGCTCTGAAATCCTCCACAGGCCTGTCAAGTTACTCAGAGCTTTGCACCTCAAACATCCTCGTGGTTGGGGAGACCCTAGAGCAGCACTCCAGTATCTAAAGGAGGCTCACAAGAAGGCTGGAGAGGGACTTTTCACAAGGGCAGGGAGTGATAGGACAAGGGGAGATGGCCTTAAGCAAAGGAGGGTAGAGTTGGATTAGATATTAGGAAGAATTTCTTTACTGTGAAGGTGGTGAGGCACTGGAACAGGTTTCTCAGGGAGACTGTTGACTCCCCATCCCTGGAAGTGTTCAAGGCCAGGTTGGACAGGACTTGGAGCAACCTGGGATAGTGGAAGGTGTCCCTGCCCATGGCAGAGGGGTTGGAACTGCATCAATGATCTTTAAGGCCCCTTCCAATGCAAACCAGTCTGTGGCTCTATAATTCTGTGATTTGATAATCCCAAGATTCCATCTCAATCCTACTCTTCACAGATAGTGCTCAGCCAATGAAAATGGTGTTAGGTTAACTGCAACAAAATGGGCCTTAGAGATCTGACCCAATGGAAAGGGTACCCATCAGTGAGCTATTTATTTAGTATCTCACCCATCATTTTCTGTCTTCAAATGTCCAGCTCTGCTGAATGTCAGTGCTCCCTCATTAATGCTTGATTGTCCCATCTTAGTTTGCCTCATCTACAACCGCTTGAATATTGGTGGCACTGCAGTATTTGAGAACAACTGAGTGTGCATTAGAAAAATGCCCTACAGAAAATCTTACAGAAAATTTCCACAGGAAATCATGGTTTCAATATTCTGTCCCAAATAATCAGGTCTGACTTTTGTAACAAATCTCAGCCTGACTTACTCTGGCAATAATTGGAAGGATTGCACTTGATTCTGTAAGAAGAGGATTTGGGATTCATCACAAAGATGTTGGACAAAGTCCTGAGCCTCATTAGAAGCAAAGAAACAAAGCATGAACCCATATTCTGCACTGAATAAAAGGGTCAACTTTAATAATTTCTGCTCAAGAAGGAAAAACTCCTATTATTTTCTGTTTCTTTAGCCTGGCTGAAGCAAAATGCATCCTGACCTTTCCACTCAGCTTTTCATTTTCTCACTGTGTAGTTGCTTCCGGAGTACCACACCAATTTTCACACCTGAACACCAACTTTTCTTAGTTAGTGGTTAGATCTAGAAATTTCCAAGTTACTCGAGCTGAAGAAATTCTCTAATTAGTTCCTACTACTATTTGCATTTAGAAGTTCTAAATTTTGGCATTTCTGTAAGGAATCCTCAAAATCCATCCAGTTCAGAAGGTTTTTGCACCCTCAGGGTAAGGCACTAGATTAAGGTCTAAGAACTGAAATGCAACTGTTTGCTTTTAATTTCTGTGGCAGAGAATCTAGCCCCAGTTCTTGGAACATCTACATCATCTTCCTATGAGGTGGTAAATTCAGAGCTGACTCAACAAAATTCATACAGCCAAGATTGACTGTGCTTTCACTGAGCTAAAGGAAGGCACTGAGCTGTGCCTTCCTAAACAGAAGCACCTAGCCAGCCCGTGAAGCTAAAGGAGATGTAGAAAGGTGCCTTCTGAACGCAGCAGAAAGATTTCTAATGGTGATCTTCAACCATGGGAAGTTCACTTGGCAATTGAAGGGCCAAAGGTGGGATGGGAATAGTGTGAGATGCCAAACTGAGCATTAAAACTTGCTCACATTCATCTCTCCTGATTTTAGATGCCTCTAATAAGGGGGATCTGCCCTATTTAAAATAGTCCCTAGACTTTGGTGCTGGAAGGAGACTTGAGGGCTCATCCAGTCCATGCCTAGACCAGCTCCATCACTACCACTGCTAAGGCTCTTACCTTGTCCCCTTCTCTGTCATCATTCCTCAGACATCTTCAAGTTACTTGGTTCTTTCTTTTAGAAAAGGTTTTCTAGACCCTTTTGTCATTCCCATTGCTGCTCCATGTTTTCTCAGTGTGCAATGCCCACAAGTAGGGGCAGGATCCTATCCGTGGCTTCGCTGTCAAGGCACAAACCAAGGGATTTCTTTGCATGTGCTGTACATTTCAGAGTTAGATTTAATTTTTTCATGTGTGATGCTGCCGGTTGGTCTTCATCATCCAGGGAACTGCTGAAAATACTGAATAATCAAAGGCTCACCTGGGCACCACCTTTCAGTGCATCCTTCTCTTCTGACAGTTAATCAGTGCCTTTCAATATGGTCTTCCATTTGACACAGTTTTGAACCATTTTAAGGGCACTTTCTTTTCAGGGATTTTCCAATAAATTTTGTACTCACCTCATGATTTATCTGGGTTATACTTCCATAACTTCACAGATAATATAAAAATTCTTATTGAAATCAAGCAAAGAGATGGTGTCTTGGGTAAGGAGCTCACTGCAGAGGCTGTCTTAAGACTTGTGCACTTTACAGGACTAAATAGATTTGATTCACTGTAACTTCCTGGTAATAAAAAGAGGAGAGGGAGCAAATATGACCATGAAATAATACACTTCATTTACCAGTTCCTCAATTTTTTTTGCTCAGACCAAGGGAATGATGATTGCAAATAAGAATAAGGAAGTTATCTATACTATTCAGCTGTATTTGCATGGGGAAGTATTAAAGAACTCAGTCTAGGCATTGGTGTGTTAAGAACATTGTGGCAGTACTCACTACATGGAAACTAAATATATCCAAGAGTTTTTCATGTTCCTCATATATTTATCTCACAACTCATCACCAGTGAAAGGAATAGTTAATATGACCATAATGAACTATATTTAGGATGTTTGACAGGAAAGACTGCTCTCAGTCACTACACAAACAATTTAAATTCTATTTTCAAACTCAGTGTGGATTTTCAGGATGGATTTATCTCATCCAGCTGGGGCTACCCAAGAGACCTGTTGTGCTGGTTTAACAGTTGTCTGCAGATGGGAGGGAGAGAGGAAGAGAAGATGAGAACAGTGGTTCGTGTGGTGGAGGTAGATGTCCAGAAGAGGAGCTGAATCACTCTCTAGATGCCCTTATTGACTCTCTGCTGACTCAAGGGGAAACTTTGACAACTGTATTGACCATACAGCTCTCTCTTGAGTCGAACCCTGTGGACATTGTAACAATGCTCCATTTAAGTTGTGAAATCTGTGTGCCTCGTGTCAGTTCCGTCTCACTTTGATGGGAAATAAAAAGTGATTAAAACCAGTTTGACCTTTGTAGATAATTAGGTTGGATGAAAGTTTTCTGATGATAATTTCTAGGATATGGTATAATTCGGGGTTCTCCAAACCTCTGCTCTGCAGCAGAGCTGGGTGCTGCTGTGGAGGTTGGGAAGGGCCCTTGTGGGTGCATAATGTGAGTTCACAACCACCATGACCATAATTTTAAGGATGCATAAGCAATATGCTGATTAATAGAGTTTAGGGAGCTGTTAGAGCCACCCCCACACCCTCCCCGGGAAGGTCCATATGAGATGTTGTTCCCTTGAATGGAGGACTCACGTAAGAGTGATTCACAGCAGAAAAGCTGAATAAAACACAAAGCTTGCTTGTTTCAGTGAGTTACATGGATGTTTACAACTGCTTTGGACTGGGAAGGGCTGCAATAAGCTCACAGTGTTGTCCTTTCTTCAAGCTGGCTGAGAGACCAGTTTAAGGACAGGACAGTCCTCCAGAGCAAATGATTTTGTGCAGTTTTAAAAGCACTTACAGGGTTTCAAAAGGCCCATGTTAAACCTACACCTAAAAAGGCTGTAGCTGTGTTTGTGGTTTAGTCCCTGGCAACTCCATTTCTGTATTTACTGTGGTCTTGTGACATTGAATAAAAATAATCTTTATCATCTTGTCTGTGGTGGCCTGAGCTATGTGACAGGCTCTTTTCCTCCCAGCTCTCTGCTGAAATAGAAAACTTTCCTGAGCAGCAAAACTCTGCTGATCAATGGAGGAAAGTCAAGGAACAACAGAGACATCAGCACCTTCTTTTCCTCCTACACCTTCCTTGATTCTCAAGATGCCTTTTTTTAATATCCTTCCACCACTTCTCAGATATCCACTGAGTTTTCACAGCACCTCCCTTCCTTTATTGCCACAACTTATTCTGTTGCTAACATCTCATGTTAATCATCTAAATTATGCTAGTTATGTTTTTTTCTCATAAACTCCTGTTTTTATCTGTGCCTGGATGTCCTTCCCCCTTGCTGGGTCTCTGTTCTCACTCTACCTCTCTGACTCTACCTTCTCTACCTCGCTCTGCTTTGGGCCAGTTCCTTGCAGAATCAGCACTGTTTTTTTCCTAGAATCATTCAGCAAATGGACCTATTTCCCAAAGCTGATCTGGCTGATTCTTCTCACAAACCATAACCGTTTTTTCTGACCTTTAAGAGCTGTAAATGTTGAGTTACAGGTCTCTCTCATGCAACCTGTGTTTGTAGCAATGAGCCACCCGAAGTCACCGTTCCTTCCAGTACCACTGACTGTACTTTTCATGTTCATTCCTGGATAAAAACTCACCCTTTCTGATAAAATCTTAGTGGCTGTTACCCACCTGTGCTGAGGTTTGCTACCTGAAAGCAAAAGGCTACATGAAAGATTGAGCTGGAGGACTGCAGAAAACATTCCCCCTCTCTGTCTCCATCATTAAAATAGATATGGAATTAAACAGTTAGACCAAGCAAGGAATTGAAGCAGAATTGTTGGCAAGTAAATCCCTTCATCTCAAAAGAACAGACCCCATGTTTAGTAAGGAAAGGATAAAACATTTGGAATTTCTTTCCAGGCAATGTAATAAATATGTTTTACCAGCCCAGATGGCTGCAGGGTTCAGGCAGTTACATATCTCCAGGCATCTTGGAAAAAGGTGAAGGATTGAGGTCTAAGACTTTCAGACAGATTTTTCAGGAGCAAAACTCTCTCAAGTCCTTCAGAGGGCTTTGGCATGAGCTTTTCCTATTACATTGTTAAATATGGAAGATGATTTGATACTGAAGCAAGGGCAGTAAATACCTGTGGAGCGTGAAGCAGCCCTGGGGTGAGCAGAGCATTTTACCCACAGCACTTGCTTCAGAAGTCTTACTTGTTCTCCACGCCCTGTTGCATTTGGATTTGGGAAGTAATCTCCTGGCAAAGCCTCGCAGCTGGCAAACGTTGCAGGAGGATTTGTCACCTGCATCACAAAGCTGCACAAAATCTTTCAGGGAAAGAGCAAAGGGAGCTTTATCAGGAGAAAGGCAGCAGACTGATGGATGCAGCCACAGCAGCGGTTAAAAATGTGTCACATCTATTCCCTAGCTTGCCTGTTAAGAAGATTTAATTCACTGAGGATACATAAAGGAGAATGAAATTCCCAGTATGTAATAATTATGATAGAATACCACAGATATTTTAAATCTGTTTTTTTCTATAGTCTACCACAATTAATCCTCTAGTTACTAACAGGAAATAATTTCTGTGGAAATGGCTGAAGAAAAACTACATAAAATCTGATACTTCCTTGATAATTTCCAGTTTTTCACTGGCATTTGGAAGAATTTCACTGAAGCATGTCACACCCAGACAAATTAGGAACAAGAGAAACCTTTTCCAAACCTGCCAGCCTCACCCTCATGTTTTTTGTTTGGTTTTTTTAAATCAAGCTGTCCATTCTTCACAAGACCAGCTGTGATTCAGAGAAACTACAAACATGCTTCCATCAAAACCAAATACAGTGTGGCTTTATCATCACTAACAGAAGACCTCTAAAAAGCCAAAAGGATAAGCCATGGAAACTTTTTTTTTTTTTGCAGGTAGAGCCCACAGATTTTGCCTGAGATCTATTGTCACGCACCACACATCTGTTCCACAGCCATGGTCCCTCTCTAATACCTGTCCAGCCACAGATTTGGGGCTGAGCACCTGCACGAACCTATTAAAGTCTCCCCTCTTCTACTGACCTCAGCCATAGCGAAATGTGAAAGAGCTCTGGACTCAGGATCTCTGATGTGTCAAACCACTTCCTACACGCGATGGCACGCTCCGCCACACCGAGCATTGAGTTTGGTTTCCTGGATAAAAGACTAATACCTGAACAGAAAGCAGCCTTTCTTCTTTCCTGTGGAGCCAGCAAAACGATGATTTGCTGACCAAAGCCCTCGCTGCACACATGGGTGATGCTCCCAGACAGACTCATCAGGCAGTAACCAGCTCCTTGGCTTGGTTGGCAACAGCTCATCACTTCTGAGAAACTTCACCATCCTCAGAGGTGCGGAGAAAAGATGTGGAGAAGTCCCATGGAACTCAAGTGGCTTTTGATGTGGCTCTTGTTTGGATTCATCAAGGGGCACCAGCCAGGTAAAGGACTCTTCTTGCCTTTTGGGAAGGGAAAATATGATTTGGGGTTTTTTTGTGGCTGTTAGAGGGTGTTCACAACACCCTGACTCTTTTCAGCAAAGGAAAGATGTTAAGGAGCTTAAGGAATTTATTATTCTAAGGAAATGAGAGAAATGGGTTTTGTGCCCACAAACTGTCAACTGCAGAAAATCCAGAGCTTTAAAGGATATTTTTTGTCTGACTAATATATGTATCCTCCAACCCATCACTGGAACAGTGGGCAGATCAAAGCAGCCTGAGGCAGCCCTTTGAATTTGCTTTTTCCATTTTGCTTGTAACTTTAGGAAACATAAAAATAGACACTGAAATGCCAGTACCCCTGTAGGTAAAATTGATGGCAATGCTATTAGTTAAAAGGTACCATCCAAATTTGCTATGGGTACTATAGACATGAAATATTTTTTCAGCCATGGCTCTCAATCAGCAGTGCCTATAAACTGTGAATGGAGACAGCTAATTCAATTCAGCATAATTTGACACATTTATAAATGGTGACACTGCTGAGATTTCGCTTATTTATTGTGACAAGTGTGTGCATTGAGAAGTGGTCTGGTGATGCATTAGTGTATTTAAATTTAAACTGCTGTGCTCAAAGTGGGGGGAAAAAAAATCTTCCATTCTCAGTGCTCCATGAATGTGATATCTCCTTCTGTGTCTGATGCTGATGTCCAGGCTGAGAGGTATGAACAGACACAGCCTAAGGCAGGCTCTCAAATATGCTGGTAGTGTAACTGCTGATGGATCATCTTTAGCAGGGCTGGGAATTTTCCTTGGGGCTGGCCATCTCAAGGGAAGAGTGTGTTGCTAATGGCCAAACTCATTAATGCAGGAAGGACCTTCACAAATGTTGAAGCCCCAGGTGATTTTATTCTTGTTATTTTGCCAGTAAATGCTACACCTTCTCCTTCATGGGGTGTTTTCACTGCCAGATGAGGTGCCAGAGCCCACAGGAAGCGCTTGGTGCTGCGTGGAGGAGCAGCACCATGAGATGCTCAGCCAGAGATGTGTCAGTGGGATCAGTTCTGGGATGAGTCAGGTCCCCCAGATCACACTTTCTGTATTACTGTGCCTGGAACATGTTGTGAAATTTCTTGCTGGCAGGTCTCGTTTATCAGAAATCTTTCTGGTTTTTTGGAAAAAAATCGAGCCGTGTCAGAGCAGTTGCGTTTTATGGTATTTGATGTGATTTTATTCACCACTGAATGAATAAATGCCTACTATTGCATTCTCTACCGTATTGCTAAGCTCTTCTTTCCTCAGCTTCCTGTACTTATTTTCAGTGTCTCTCTCAAAGCTTAAACATAATATTTATATATATATTTGTCATTTCTTCCTGCAAATAATATGCTAAAGTAGAAGCACCACCTTTGACCAATTTAGGGGCTTTTAATCGTGGACACACCCAAGGTGCTGTGGCTGTAAGACCTGTTGGTTTTAATTCTTTAAGGGAGGATCAACAAGGAGACCTAGGAATAGACACAAGCAAAGCAAAGGGAAAGAGGCTGGGTAAAACTGGTCAAAAATCAACCAGCTCTCAGCACATACAGTGCTTTTTTTCTTGTTTTGCCTCAGTCTTTTCAGCTCGTCCCAGCACTGCAAGTTGAGGTTTGTAAATAGATCCAGCCCTAGATGGTGTTTGGCAAAATGCACTACCAGGAATAAATATAATTAGAGGAAAAGGAAAATAAAAAGCCTTTGTTTTACAGAACAGTTTCACTGATAGTTCTCAGAGTGTTTTGAGAGGGCAAAGTCCTGGGGGACTGGGGAAGTTAAAGCATGTGATGATCATTCATTTAATAAAAATTAAACTACACCTTAGTGCTAAAAAGAAGGGAAATGCTGATTTTCCTGTGAAGAGCGTCACATTTATCTCCTTTACTCTGCACAGCAGCAGTACCTAGAAGCTGTAGGCATGGGTAAAGCCTGAAGTAAGGGTCAAACACAAGGTAAAAGCTGGTCTGTGCTCCTACAACCTTTCCATCTTGCTGTTCATCATACAGGGATACACTGAGCAGATTTGCAAGTTAAACCTGGAAAGGATTAAAACTCACAAAAGAAAGAATTTCATTCAAGTGAATTTCATTCACACAAGATGGGTACCAGATCTCAGTTATGTAAATGAGAGGAATTTCTTTCCCATTATACTTGCATATTAGTGCTGGCTCCCATGGATTTGAAATGCAATGCAGAATGCATTAAAGTTGTCAAACATGGACAAGTGATTCTTGTAAGGTCAACTAGAGAGCAAATACCTTTATAAACCTTTCGGCTACAGTGGCTCTCAGCAACAAAGGGCTCAATATACATCTACAATTTAAAAAAAGTTTTTTAAAAGTTAAAAAATTGTGATCCTACCGAGGAAAAGCAGATATTACAGACAGAGGTCCTGCTTCTTCAGCTGGAGGATTTGTTTTCTCACCTCATCAGAGGTGAGATGTTGTCCTTTTTCCTTTTATTGCAGAAAAAAATCCACTCTTTATCTACTTCTAGAAAGCCACTGCTTCTGACTTTGTTCCCTGTTGCCTTCAGAGTTCTGTTATTTTGGTCCCCCTACATCCTCGATGTTCAGCTGTGTCTGCCCTGTTTTCCCCGTTGCGTTAATGCTTTCTTCCAAGCCCAGCTTCTGGATACTTTCTACCCACAGATTCCATTCCCTGACCTTGGTCCTGAATTTTGGAACAGCGTGGCTCACTGAGTCTTTGCTCCATCTCCTCCAATCCTTACCCAAAACTCACATTTCCAAAGTCCTTCTGTGACTTTCCTCACTTGGCTCCCTGTTCCACACCTCTGCCAGGGGAGCAGCACTCTGTCATCTGCTACTTTGCCTTGATGGTCTTGATTTGTAAAGCGTGAGCCCTCACATGAAGAATATATAACCCTCTCTATGTGGAAAATATGCGTGACAAGGTCAGAAAAGTCATTGCCAGGTGCAGAAAATTTCCATCGCACTCTTGAGGGAAAAGTTCCATGACCATGCTAAATCCCTGAGTCAGGTGAGATGAGTCCTTAGGCCACATTTGAAACCGAAATTTCCCCACTAGACCTTTTTTTTTTCACTTTCCCAAGACTGGGACACACACTTGTCGGACCATTCAATTATTTTCAGAGAGGATATTCTCTACTGCCCTTTCAGCCCTACAAAAGGCAAGGCTGAGAAAGTTCCAGTCAAAGGAAAGAATCTGTGTCTCTGCTGCTGTCTAAAAAGATAACTTTTGTTTCCTTTTAGATGAGAATACCAAAGACGTGTGTTACTGAGGCTGTCTCTTTAAGCAAAAATGTCACACACCAAAACAAGGCTTTCACGTATGATATGCTCAAGACTTGGCTCTGTGTTCTGCTACAAAACCATGGGCCGTGGTTGCATTTAGAGAGTCTGAGCTCTGTGGCTTTACCACGGAACCAAGGATGTTACAAACACCCAGAAACAAAAACAAATGTTCCCCATTCTTCACTCAGTGCACTTTCTACACAGCAAGCTGTGCCCAGGCTAGTTTTCCTCCCTCTCCTTCTTTCCTAATGTTCCCACTTCTGATTCCACATTTTGAGCCCAAGTCCCCAGCCCAGCCTCCCTGCTAGGGCAGGTGTGAGATCCATCAATGTACCAGGTAAACCACTCTGATTATCAGTGTGAGCATGTAAGAATGTTCTCCCACCACTGCAGCTGATAAAAAGAAAGAAGCACATTTAAGCTTTGCTGAAGGTAAATTAGGTGTCTGCTGTGCTCTAGAGAGGTTTGCCCAGCTCCACTTCTCACAGAAGGAGCTAAGAAGGCAGGTTCCTGAGGCTAAATTATGCTTAGCATGAGGAAGCTTAGTCCACTGTCCAACCAACTCTAGCCTTGCTGTATATGGAAATTTTTTGCATTAGATTCTACCACCTAGGTCAATGGCAAATAACTGGTCAGCAGGATTAAGGCAAGAGATAAGAGAAGTGCATCTCTCCCAAATCCAGTTTTCTATGGTCCTAGAACTCCTGCCAGTTCACATTCCAGTTTATTTTACACTGTCTTTCCAGCAGAGACATCTGGTACAGCAAACTCAGCAGGCACTGAACTGCCAAATCCTTAGAACAGGACATTCCTCTTCTCCACTGCTGGGAATATTCAAACCCACCTCCTGCCCCGTAAGGCTGATCTCTCCTTCATTGCTGTTTGTATTAAAACTTGTGCCTGGTCATTTAATCTGCGCTGTATTTCTGTCGCTTACACTGCAGACTCACTACTACTCAAATTATTTTTTAAGATAATCTCTCTATAATCTAAGGTACAGCTAATTAAAATCTCACAGGCAAATTACAATAAAGTTGGGGTCTGTACCCTGACCCCGCAGCTGGGATCTCTTCCTATCTTACAAATCCACATAAGCAATAAGTTACATTAATAGGAGCGGAAAGAATCCTGTAGAGCTGAGGCTTGCTTGTTAAAAGGATCCTTTGGGAATAAGTTTTGAAGTTAGAAAAAGTTCATTACCATTTCAGTCCTGTTGTCGATATCAATTCCTTCACTTTCCCTGTATCAGTTTCATCTTCAGGAGACTGCACCATTCAGAGAGCACAGTTTCACACAGCACATAAATCCCCAGGGCTGATTTAGCTTTTCAGGCACAGCTGGGGAAATATCTTCATTTTGGCCTGGTTTGATTTGTTGGTGTCTCTGGGGAGAGGTGCTCTTCATCTCTGAACTGGGCAGGCGTGTGCAGTGCCTGGTTTCTTTCACTGCTTCTGCCCAAATCTTCAGAACATCCAGTTTCCTACCAATCCCATCTTACTGCCTTTGTAGTAAGGGGAAAATCATCCTATTTTTGCACCTTGCTGTTTTTACTCGACATCAGAATAATGTCAGCGCTGATGACACACAGCCATGTGACAGAGGAAGTTCTGAGTTTGGGTTATTGTGGTGTGACTCACTGTCTGTGTTTTACCTAGCACTAAAAATACCTGTTACAAATTTTCCCCACTCACTTCTTGTGGACTAAAGGTGTTGTTCTGATGCCTCATTTAACACTGCTCTGCCAACTCAGACATGGAAGACAAACAGGCAGGAGGGTTTCATGAAGCCTGGTACTGCCAGCACACCAACTAAGAGCAGTTTTGTGGTTGGGTGAGTGACGTATTTGAATGGGAAACATGGGGGAAGAAACCTGAAAGAACTGATGCTGATTCAGCTGCTGGGTTTCTTTCCCTCCAGTATCTCCTGGGTGATATCTGACAGCTCATGTGGAAATCCCAGATGCCCTGAGACATCTTAAATGGCATCAGACACCCTAGCTCACACCTATCTGTTGGCTCAGATGACAAAGCTTACAGGTCTCAAAAAACTTATCAAATTTAATTTGGGGAGCACTCCAGCAGAACCAATAACTACTTTTTAATTTTTATGTTTCATGGCTATTGTCTGAATTCACGAGTCTCCTTCTAATTCCAAAGGTTTGTCTCCATCCACTCCATCATAATAATTGAAACCACCTTCAGAATTTCCACAAATGCTATAGGCACCAAAAATCCATTAATATGGAGAGAAGCAGAAATTCCCATCTGCCGTAGGAGATCTATGTGTTCTCATAATTCTGCAGCTGACAGAAGGGCTATATCCCCATGAACACAATTACACCAACCTCTCTGGCCCTTTTAGTATCTCTAAGTGCTGAGAAATGGAGTCCCATGACACTTCTGGGGTGTGGGAAGTGAGAATGGTTGGTAAATGAATTTTGTGAATTAAGGAAAGAGGGAAGAGTGGGCATCAGGATAGAAAGAGAAGGAAATAGTGGCACACAACACCTTGTCATGGCGATGAAAAATTGGAATATGTGGGAAGGGAAAATGAGGAGGCAAACAAAACCTCAAGCGATCTCAAGGCAATGTGAGGGCAATATTTTCAACAAATAATAGGAGTGCAATCCTGGAGCAGCTAAGGAGGGATGCAGAACCCAGGGAAAGCTGGGCTGTGCAAAACTGGGCCACCACAGGCTGTGAGGCAGGTTATGCCCAGATGTGGTGGCCTTTTAAAAGATTAATATTTTCATGTCAGGTGAACTCAAACAAATTGATTGACCAATTCCCGACAAAACAGCAAAAGAGCAAAAAATAAAAAAAACCCAAACAAACCAAACCAAACCAAACCAAACAAACAAAAAAACCCCCACAAAAACAACCAAAAACAACCAAAAAAAACCCCCAAAAAACCACAAACCACAAAAAAAAGCAAAATTAAAAAGAATAAGAAGCAAATCTATTCTCTAAAAATGTAAAAAGTCAGAAATCTAATGAAGGAGTATACCTACCCTGCCATTCCCTATTCCCTGCCTTCTTCCCATCCCTTGGCTCTTGTACCACTCATGCAGCAAGGATGTTGATTTTTTAGGGGCAAACCATGCAGTTTCCTTGAGAACAAAGATGGAATGAAGTTTTCGGCACAATTCACTCCAGAGGTCAGTATGGTCCAGACCTCACCAGGTCTGCATCCTCTCTGCAGTCTTCTCACACTATTCCAGGAGGTCCCATGGCATGAAACTGAAGACATGGAGATGCTGGAACATGTCCAGAGAAGGACAGTGGAGCTGGGGAAGGGTCTGGAGCACACATCTGATGGGATCTGTGGGGGTTCAGCCTGGAGAAAAGCAGGCTCAGGGAGGACCTTTTCACTCCCTACAACTCCCTGGCAGGAAGGTGCATGGGTTACCTGCTGAGTGCCTACTTTTTCTAGAAAGATGAGAAAAAAACACATAAAGAGAAGCACCTCTGAAGATACATAAGATATTTTGAGACAATTAAGAGTAATCATAGTGATGGGTATCTTGCAATATCCATATTCATGCACAGCTCCTCACCAGTGTGAGGACTGGTACAATAAACCTAAAAGCCGATGACTTTGATATCAAACACACTGGTGAGGAGCTCTAGTATGGGAGGAGAAGCCAATGTTTTGAAAGGTTATGAATGGTTACTAAGGAGAAGGTTCTTGAAAATGGGAGCGAAATATTTGATGTGACAATAAAGCAGTTAAAAGTCCAAGGGAGGCAGGCAGAAGGTCACAACGAGACCTGGGAAAGTCATCTTTCAAAATTCTTTGTGGATCAAAGAAAGGAATATGGTTGTAAAGGCCAAAGAAGACACTGCAGTTATTTAGATGTGAGAAGACAAGAAATTGAGCTATGTGGATGAAATTACAAGGCCAGATCCGAGGAAGGTTGTGTGCAATCCAGCTGCAATGTGGATGTTCACCATCTCCCAAGTGCACCATTTCTGCACAATCCCTGTCTGATGTGTGCAAGTTCAGAAGAACCCAACATTTGATCATCAATTAAAAGAATGCTTGCCCTTTATGATGAGTAGGTTAAATGTTGTGGGTTTTCTTAAGAAGAGACTAATGAGTTGTAGGTTTGAGTGCCTTGTGCTGAGATTCAGATCTGTGATCTGCTTCAAAGAGGCTTTTGAAGTCTTGAGGGAAACAAGCTTTTAGCTTTCAGGGAAAGTGAGACTACATGATCTCAACTTGCTGCTGATCTGATAACTCTTTAATTTTAATCACCCTGACAGTCTGTGGTAAAACATGTGGTTAACTATTTCGGGTGCAGTCGTTTCTCTCAAAGCCACAGTCTGATGTAGTTTACAAGGCAAATCCTTTGATAACACAAAGGTACAAGGGGATTAAAACAACCCTTATGCAGATTAGCTGTTAAACTGCTCACATACTTTTCATTGTTGCCTTCTTCAACCGTTGTGACTTTTACTAAAGAGCAAGATAATGTAAAGTAAAAAGGGCAGAAAATATCAAAGTGAGGAAATGAAAGAGAAGGGCATTGCAGGGTTGGGGCTGGGACTCACTGGTTGAGTTGCTGTTGGTCTTTCAAGGAGAAGGCACTTTGGGAGTCAAGGGCAGACACCAAATAATGAACAGCTGTCAGGGACTCAAGGGCCTTTCGAAGTCATTCCTGCTGGTTGCTAAGGCTGCATTAATTATGGCTGCAGAAAATGTGAGGATATGATGGCTAAGAAATTTCACTCCTAATAGCTGTTACTGTTGTGCATAAGCATAAAGGGCCATGGATCGTGCACCCAAAGATCCAGAGTGCCAGCCCTGGTGCAACCAGACTGTTTGATCTTTTAATTTCTTAGCCTTTAGGCCTTAAATAATCATTAAGTAGTCCTTTATCAACTTCTGGGTCTCCAGCTCAGCTCAAGCAGGCTTTTCAAGTGCACTGAAATGATCTAACTTAATTCATTCCAACTGATTGAGAAATATATTTAGATATGATTTGCTGATGACACAACACTTCACGTCCTTGTTTTGAGACAAGTTATATTTAGGTTTGCAAACTTATTTCACAGTAAGCTGCTCTTTGGTGTCCTCAGACAGAACTGAGAGTCTCTGCCCATTCCCAATGTTTGCATATAGATGACTGCAACTTTTAATTGCTTACTTTTGCCTCTTGTGCCTCACTCCATAGACTCAGGGCTGCATGCTCTGGTGCAGGTAGCTGCTCTCCAAAATGACTGTGTACAGCTTCATTAAGAAAATGTTGATAGTGTTTCATGTTGCCCATCTGCTGGACATATCTGGTAGTGAGAATGGGGAAGTTCTTGATGCATAAAGTAGAATGCCAGACTGTCCTGATTCTCAGGCTTTCTATTTGCAGAGATATGCCCATATCTTCCAGTGACTGAATTTGCTGATGTTACTGCTGAAATGTATCCACTACAGACCAAACTCTACTATAAGTGTGACCCTGGCTATGACAGAGAAGTTGGTGCATACCCAGGAATTCAGTGTAAGAGTGAACAGCACGGTGCTGTTTGGAAATACAGTGGATTTAAATGCTTTGGTGAGTGAATGTTGTCTTTTTTCTATACATAGAGGTGTTTTTCCAACGTGTTACTTGGTATAAAATACAACTGGGCATTAAGATCTTTCGTGCTTATCTTTCTAAGTTAGAACTTGAAACAGTTCTATCCAGCCTCTAAAAGTTTGGATGCTCTGGCTTTGTTCTGGTATTTGTCCTGCTGTAAGTCAGCAATTGTAACTTCTCCACAGATAAGAAAAATTTGTCATCAACGGCTCCCATGATGAAATTAGAACTTACACAGAAACCAGAAACAGAACCAGGGAGCCCTGCACCTCAGAAGCAAGAAGACCTTTCAGAGTTCAAACGAAAAGGTATATAAGAGCTCATTCAATACTGTAACACTTCTCCTGCTGATTTCCATGGAAGTAGTGTAAAAGTGGTGAGTAATGTTTAATTATTTTGCAGACAGAGGGAAAGAAACGATTGCTGTAATATCTTGGCTGAACAAGTGATATGGTGTAAGCAAATGAGTATTTTATGTCCTCACCAAGACTTAGAAAGGCTTGGTACATCCTGCTTGTCTATATTTTCTAAGAATACAAGATTTTCAAGAACAAAAGCAGCATGCAAAATCTGTCTGCTTTAACCATGTGTTGCCTTGTGCTCCCACAGATTTCTGTGGTCCTCCCAAGACTATTCCACACGCCTCCATAAGGCTGCCCCAACAGCATTACGTGGGACAAGTCTTACATTTCAAATGCCAGACAGGTTACGATAAGAGACCCCCCACCTTTGGCAGCAGGATGTGCAAGGAGGTGAATGGCAAAATCATCTGGACCCCCCTTGATTTGAGATGCACCAATGGCAGCATCCAGTGGCCACCACAGACCATTGGGCCAGGTAAGATGGTTGTGATTACACCACATCAGTGTCATTACCTGCTCATGGGGGGGTCCAGACCCCCCAGCTGTCATGGGGAGAGTGGGAGCTTCAAAAAAAGTTTACTAAAGAAGCCCTGCCACTGACTGTGAGGGGAAGAAAGAACTCCCTTGTGTATTTGAATATCTTCACAGAAAGGGGTTTAAATGATAGTAAGTCTTTCCTTAGACTCAGATTTTGGCAACAGTTTAAATTTAAGGAATCACTCTGTCCTGCAATTTTATTGATGACAAATCAGATGTATTTATATAAAATTTAATTATTTGTTAAGACAAATGAACAGACAGAAGATAACAGATGAAAGATCTTAATCGGATTTACTCACTACAGATTATAAAACTTAACTACTAGTAGATTATAGCATAACATAAAACAGTGAACTGGATCAAGGTACCTATATTAAAGCCAGCAAAAGAAATAGTATTGATTAGGAGTCAAATGTAATTTACCACTGAGATGGCAACTTATCACTGAAATGACAATAATCTACACAGATTCCTTCACTTAATCCCTTAGGAAGTAACTGTGAAATAGGTGTCCTTACT
Source organism: Falcunculus frontatus (assembly GCA_013398115.1). Classification (NCBI taxonomy): domain Eukaryota; kingdom Metazoa; phylum Chordata; class Aves; order Passeriformes; genus Falcunculus; species Falcunculus frontatus. The sequence continues at coordinate 20,453 of VZRV01006683.1, read as the reverse complement.
CATGGGAGAAGCTCCACACATTTCCAGGAAAATGTTCAGATTTCTGCTTTGTGAAAGTTTGCTGTGGCTTTTATAGCTGTAAAATGAATGGCTGTCAGTCAGAAATTCAGCCTATCTTGTCAGATCTTACTTCAGAAGTAGGATGTTTATTGGCAGCTGGGGGATGCCAGACCAGTGTTAACTCCATGAGGCCAAAATAACTCACTTCAAGGCAGCTCGTCCTGTTTATCTGACTGGTTAAGAAACAGTGGATAAGCTCTTGGGGGGGGTAAGATGCCCTGCTATAAGGTGGACAGACCCAGCTGTTCACACCCTTTGCAGTCCTCAGGCTTCCAGTACCCTCCCAACCTCCTCTGAGTCAGTGAAGTGCAATGGGATGAAATTTAAAGAGGTGGAAGCCAATGCAAAGACAACATGAGAGGACTTTTCCTACCAACAGTCTGGAAAAAAAAGGCTTTTCACCAGTACTTCCTTTAGGAGGAAATTAATCATGCAGAGCTGTAGACGTCCACTGTACAAATGCCCACATCAGAGCTGGACTGGGTTTAACCAACAGAGGGAATAGGTGTTGATGGTTCTCTGTCAGCTGCTCTGTTTTACATCTATTTGAGATGAAATGCACCCTGTGAAGCCTTGTTTCTGCCCAGTGGCTGTAGCTGAGCCTCGGGGAATATCTCAGAGGCCACATGTGTGTAACAGCAGGTGAGAAGCATTCTGGCCCTTGTGACCATACCAGATCACTGCACACCCTGTTTCAGCATCAGCCTGGGACTTTCTGCCTTATCTCATAGATCTGTTTCCCTGTGGTGCCTGGTTCAGTGTGTTCCAGGTACAGTAATCACAATTTTTTGTCTGGTCTTTCCTCTTCCCTCACAACACCAGACTTTTTTTCCATTAAAAATATCACTTGGTGCTATCAGGATGAAGGAACTTCTTGCTGTGATGGAAATAACCCACCAACAAACCAGCCCCAGAAAATAAAACAGCCTTTTGAAATAACAAATATTTTAAAATTACAAATATTTTAAATTTTAAAAATCAGGCTTATGAAAAACGTGAGACTGGATAATGAAAGATGCCCTTATGGCCTTTAATTCAGCAGAACAATAATTCCAGTTTCCTGCAAAACGCTCTCAAACCTGAGTGAGGTCAGGTGCTGGCAATTAGAGCACCAAATAATTATTCCCCTAAAGCATTAAAGTGTTAAAGTGTTGCTTTTGTATTTGTTATGATGTGATGTCGATAATGAGGTTGGATAAGGAATATACTCCCCTTTCTCAGTTCTCCTTCAGCATTCAGCACAAAGAAATATATCAAGAAACCACTGTTACAGGATGTCTTGTTAAAAATCTGTCCATATCTCATACTGGGGCAAGTTCAGAGCTTCCTTTTCGGGATAAGAAAGGAATTCAATAATTTCTCGCACCAGGGAAGTTTTGGCTTACATTTCTGGGCAAAAACAGGTCCTGGCTGAAACCATGTTTCCAAATTCTAAATTGGCATCTCGAAAGTCATCCTTCCAGTCTCATATGAAGTAAAGATCTTAGCTGGATCCCATTCCAGCTCACTTCATGCCCACCATTAACAGATATCAGATCAGCACATATGTCAGTATCCAGGCTGGAAAGATCTACTGCTGGCCAAGAAACAAACATGGCAATTTTAAGTGTTCTGTGCAGAGGGAGAGCTGTCAGACTCTACCCTTGGCACTGCTTTGGTGCTGGAACGAGCTGGCTCTTTGCCTGACTCTGTCCTCGTCACTGCTCTGGTGCTGTTCATCAGAAGAGAAAATTGATACAAAAATCAAGAATTTCTCTCTCTTCATAGGTTTGACTCTTCTGTCCACTTCCTCTTCCTCATCAGGGACACTGCCACCGACAGGTATGCCATTTTCTTAAAGGCTTCACTCCATCACTCAGAGCATTTACTTGGTCTTTCAGTTTGTTGTTCTATTCCAGAGAGATCCATTTCTGTTAGAAGAGCTACTAAATAAGCTGCAAGACACATCTATATCCATGTATTGTGTGAGATGTTAGTAAAGACAGTATAAACAGATTGTTTAAGCACTTAAGCTTTTATAAAGAAGTTTTCAAAGACTCATAAGGAATGTAAAAGAAAACAGATCAACCAAAAGTCTGTTTTTTAAATGGAGCCATTTTCAGATTCTTTTCTGAGACTTTCTGGGAATTCAGTGAATCACTTCAACTGGAAAAAAGTAGGGGAAAAAAAATTAAATGCTGCATTTTTTTCACATTTTCAAAGGAATTATAAAAAGGTGGGCAAATAGAACATTTCTTCTCAGCTAAACAGATCAGTCTGAAGAGATTTTCTTCTCCCCTTTCCCCATATTCCACTCTGCCATTAGCTGATGGAATAGAAATTGTGTCTTACTGTGCATATGCTCAAGGCTTTGCACAAGAGCTCTTGATTCCAGCTGGAGTCTGTTGAAAACTGTAGTGTACATTATGATGGAGAGGAATGATGGAGTGAGATGAAGGAAGGGAAGGAGGAGTTTTGCAAACTACTCCAGAGACTGCAACATCAGTAGTCCCTGGTTATTTGGCTGTGGTCAATCTCTAGTTGCCCAAGTCCCCTCTGGTTGGGTCCTGGGAGCAATGAGAAAACATGGAAAAATTCCTGCCTCTGGGCATAGGGGCAAGATGAGACCCCATCCCTGTATTGCCTGTTTCCCCCAGCTGGAGTAAATGCAATAAATAAGATAACTCCAGGTGCTAACCATACTGATTTTCTGGTTTTACAGCTCTCTGGTTTGTTCTGCTTATCATTCCCACTGTCTTTGTGTGACTCACCAAGCAGACAATAAGGTAAGTGGGACAGAATGAGGAAAATGTGAAATATAACCAAAAAACCCCTAGGGGTGGAAAAGTTATCAACTGGATCAGCCTCTCCCTATTGCACTGCTTAGATTTCTGGACTCCCTCTTTGGTGTTAAATATGACCCTGGATTTTGGGATTGTCTGATTCAGCTGTTAAATGCTGTCACAAGAAAAGGAGGAATCAGAGCTTTTGAAGTCAAAAAACCTCAGAACAAGTTGCCCAGAGAGGTTGTGGACTCCCCATCCCTGGAGGTGTTCAAGGCCAGGATTGATGGGGCTTGGAGCAACCTGGGATAGTGAAAGGTGTCCCTGCCCATGGCAGGGGGATGTAACGAGATGGGCTTCAAGATCCCTTCCAACCTAAATCATTCTGTGATTCTCTAATTCTAAAAAGCAGTCTTCGTCCCAGCCATTGTGGAACTGAGAACGGCAGTTCAAATAATGGGTGGGACATTAATTCTGTGGGAAAATAAAGGTTAATTATGCAAATATGTTGTTTCAGATAGATTATGCAATCAGTCTTTTTCTCTCTGGCCAAACTGTGGGAAGTCTGGGGGAGCATATGCCACCACAACCACGTAATTCTGTTTCCTTCATCCCCCTGATTTCAGAGTTGTGTCATGACAACTTTGTACTTCAGATTTATTTCAGTCTGGCCTCCTCCCTGCTTCTGTTACTACACTGAGATGCACCAAGGCTGTTCCTGTTCACAGGCTCCCCAGCCTAGTTAAGCCAAGATGTCCCTATCTGACATTTGGGAATTCTCCTCTTCTCCTCTCTCTTTGCTAATCCTTGTCCTCATTTCTCTTCATGCTCCTTACTAATTACTGATACTTCTCAGCTGAATGGGGGTTTTTCTTGAAAAGTGAGAAGGGAGGACCTCATGAAATCACATCAGAAGTGGATTTTTGTTGATTTGTGACTGGATAAAGCCATATAAAATGTAAACGGTGCTTTGAAATATGCTTTAGTGAAGATGGTCAACTATGGTGTAGATTGCCTGGGCCATTGTAGTATTTCTGAAAATATGTTAGGCAAAAAAGTGTCAAGAATGATCTACATTTTACTGGCTCTGTGGTGGAACAAATGGTGAAATAGCCAATGCCAGATGAAATAGTGACTGACAAATGAAAGAGTAACTGCGGTCCTAAATGGTGCAAAAAACACCCTGTTGTTTCTCATAGTAAGTATAGAAGAAGCCATAGAAAACCTGCTTCTTCCCACCTGTAGTAAAGTCTTTTTCCCATTGTAGGGAAGACTTCTCAGGGAATTACGGCATTCAGATGCAAACTCATGAAATTAATGACTTGCCACAGAAGAAACCAGGTTGTACCGGTGACTCCAAGACCAGCAGTGGCAAACAAGGAGGAAGCCTGGACACTCAAATCCAACGTGTGAAGGAGGCAGAAGATGTTACAGCTTAATTCTTGCGGGGACAGCGTGACTTTCCACCTACAGAGCGCGGGGAGGAGGACTGCATCCTATCACTGACAGATGGGGAAAGAGCCGTGCCTGAAACTGCTTCTCAAACCCAGTTCTCCTCCTCCTACCATGCAGCAGATGTATTTCTTATGTAACTGCAGCCCCTCCCAAGTGACCAGGAGTACCTATGGACCACTGTCCCAAGCACATTAAATGGTGCCACTACCATCATTGCAGTCCACACTGCACCCTCCCCACAAACAGAGCTGCTTTGCTGGACACCTGATGTCCCCCTGCCTCTTCTCCACCCAGGTGGGTCAAGCACAGGCACACTTTTCTCCTCAAAGTGCTCCCCTTGGAAATTAAACCCGTTTCCCCCCTGCACTGCAGCTGAAAATCTGACTGGACTCCCTTACGATTCACTATATACACGCATTCCTCATCACTCCCCTCTTCCCAATTATTTTGGATTAGTCCCTTCCGCAACAGTTCCTACATCATTCCTCCAGCTCAGACAAGGATGCTGCAGATTGTGGCAGCTGATTAATTTGACAGCTCCTTTCGTAGCTGAAGAGCGTGAGAGAACCCAGTGCAAAGGCATCTGAGGACAGGCTCAAGCACACACAATACTTGACATGTCCTTATATTACTGCGAATTTGTGAGATCTGGATATTCTTCTGCCTCTTTTTAGCCACGCTCAGCCCAGAAAGATGGGTTTCACCTGGCTGAATGCAGCTATCTGTGTCTGAGGCAGGCAGTGGGGAGGAACAAGTCCCTTTAGAGAGAAGTTCATCTCACCCTGTTGCCTAAATATAATAATAAATACATATTATATATAATAATAAATATATTATTATTATTATGCAATATATGTACGTGGATATGTATTTATTTATACACACACAGAGATATATAGTTGTTTATGTGTATATACAGGTCAAATGACTCAGGGTCATGACCTGTTTCTCTCCATTGACTTTAACAATGCCCAGATTGACCACATTAACTGCAGATGCTTACATGGCATATGACAAAAGCCAAATGGGGTGGATCCCTTCCTTATAATTCAGAAGATGTGAAGAGGTCTTGGTCTAGTTTTCTGGTTTTAAATCGAGTGTATGTGTCATTGCTTTACTGGTTTGTATTCCTGTTGAGTTATTCTCACTCTGTAGCCTTGATATTTATATTTCCCACGGCTATTTTTTATTCCTGTTGGAATAGGACTTATTTGTAATATGTATCTTATCACGTGAACCCTCAGTAAGTTAATGGATAACATCAAGTGTGCTGGAAATGTCGACCTGCTGGAAGGTAGGAAGGATCTGCAGAAGGATCTGGACAGGCTGGATCAATGGTACGAGGCCAACAGAATGAGGTTCAACAAGACCAAGTGCTGGGTCCTACATTTCAGCCACAATAACCCCAGGCAGTGCTACAGGCTGGGGCAAAGTGGCTGGAAAGTGTCCCAGTGGGAAAGGACCAGGGGATGCTGGTGACAGCAGCTGAACAGGAGCCAGCTGTGCCCAGGTGGCCAAGAAGGCAAATGGCATCATGGCTTGTAACAACAATAGTGTGGCCAGCAGGACCAGGACAGGGATTGTCCCCCTGTGCTCAGCACTGGTGAGGCCACACCTCGAGTCCTGTGTCCGGTTCTGGGCCCCCCAGTTCAAGAAAGACATTGAGGTGCTGGAGTGAGTCCAGAGAAGGGAACAGAGCTGGGGAAGGGTGTGGAGGGTAAGTTCTATGAGGAGTGGCTGAGGGAGTTTGGGTTGTTTATCCTGGAAAAAAGCAGGCTCAGGAGAGACTTTATTGCTCTCTGCAACTCCCTGACAGGAGGGTGCAGCCAGATGAGGGTCTGTCACTTCTCCCAGGCAACCAGTGACAGGATGAGAGGCCATAGTCTCAAGCTGCACCAGGGGAGGTTCAAATTTGACCTCAGGAACAATTTCTTTACAGAAAGGGTTGTTAAGCATTGGAATGGGATGCCCAGGGAAGGTGTGGAATCACCATCCCTGGAGGCGTTCAGTAAATGACTGGACGGGACACTTGGTGCCACAAGGTGGTCAAAGATTGCACTTGATCATCTTGGAGGTCTTTTCCAACCTAATTGATCCTGTCATTCTGTGATATGGCCCTTCACTCTGAATGAGAAGGAGGGTTTGAAGAGAAAAGTAAAGGCAGCAAGGGTAAATAGGAAACCATTTCCTCTTCAGGTGTCCCTTTTCTTCTGAGAAGGTTCACAGGCTTGGATGGCATGAAAAGAGACAAACCCCAAAGAGGTCAGTGCTGTTGGAAGTGAGGGGAGTAGCCATTCACACAGGCAGTGGGTATTCAAAGAGAAACTCTGCATTTGACAGTGCTGTCTCCCAGATGACTTAGAAACATAAAAACACAACTTGGTTTTAAAAGAGGGCTTTTAATTTATGTCAGATGAGAAAGTACCTGTAAGTTTAATGGGTGCTCTGCAAACAGAGATATGTTCTAGGACTAGTTCTCAGGTTTCCATGTTATGAGCTTACCTGCCGTATAATGCTTTCATACAAAAAATTCTAGCACCTCCATTGGCACTGAGAAATTTTTATGTGCATTATATAGGAACACTCCTCTTGTGCCACACGAGCAGGAGCTGTGTGCTGGAGTGATCTGTGTTACTCCCTGCACTTCATGGGGCTAAAGGATGAGCAGGTTTGGATTCTCTGTCTGCAGCCATATTCCATAGTACCCACTGAGAGAGCTGGGGATGTTTAACCTGGAGAACAGATGACTCCAGGGAGAGCTCAGAGCCCCTTCCAGTGCCTAAAGGTGCTCCAGGAGAGCTGGAGAGGGACTTTGGACAATGGCATGGAGTGACAGGATAAAGGGGAATGGCTTCCCACTGCCAGAGTGCAGGGTTAGATTAAATATTAGGGATGCATTCTTAACTGTGGGGGTGGTGAGGCCCTGGCACAGGTTTCCCAGAGAAGTTGTAGCTGTTTCATCCCTGGAAGTGTCCAAGGCCAGTTTGGATGAGGCTTGGACCAACCTGGTCTAGTGGAAGGTATCCCTGCCTTGGCAGGGGGCTGGAACAAGATGATCTTTGAGGTCCCTTCCGACCCAAACCATTCCATAATTCAATGAAGCTCCAGGGAGTGGGACTCTTGAGTCTTCTTTTTCCCCTTTTCCCATAGTAGTACAGCTGCTTAAAACAAGTTTTTTTTTAAAAAAAAGGATGTGATGTGTTAACCTGGAATATCTGTGTCTGTATTCACAAGAGCTGGAGTATACATTCCCAAACTCTGTGGGCAATAGCTCGTGTTGACCTTCCTCACCTGTGCTCTCTGAGAATCACAATCTGTCTGATACTCGCACTTCTGTTTTCTGAAGACTTCTCATGCTTGAAACTGGAAGACACTTAGCAGCAAAACCTTCTCCTCAGTTTTTTTTCTTTTTTTTTTTTTCTCTAAAAGCAAGATAAAACCACTTGCTTTAAAATCTTTTTTGATATCTGAGATCCAGAATTTACCTAGATGCCAAGTGTAGTCGTTAAATTTCACCGGCATGTAAACCAGCATGGGATGGACAGAGATAAATCACTGCTCCTAGCATTTACTCTCTGAGGGATGGAGGCAGTGCAACCTGTTTACTTCCAGCTCAGAAATCACTGGTTCGGCCTTCCTGAGCTTGCAGGTTTTTCTGGCATATTTATATCATACAATGTCATTTGCTTTGGGCTTTGAATCTTGTGTGAAGGTAGTGGGGAAAAATGTAACTTCTTATGAAAAGAAAAACAAAAGGATGCCAGCTTGCATTCCCAAGGTACAGTACTGCTGTTGAATGGTGTTGGCATTTTCTGGACTTCTTCAGCATCTGCTGTAGAACCCCTCAAACCCAGTGGCACAGCACCATCCAGCACTTGAGACAGATCAGGCTGATCTTGAGTGTATTTTCTCTCTTAGTTCTCTTCAATAAATGAATCTGCCTCCTTGGAAGGTTCTTTAGATTATGAAGCATTTTGAGGCTCTGAGTTTACAATGAATCACAAATTAGCAGTTCCCTGAAAATAATGTCAAGTAAAATCAGATTTTTTCTCTGAAGTAGTTGTTATTTTCAGAGTAAACATGAGCGTGACCTGGATTCCCAGAAGCAGCTCATGTTCTTGTGGCCTTTGAATATTCCTTAGAATGGATCTGATGTTTACACAGACATAAATAATCATCTGTACAATTTTGCTGAGCCACTCTTAAATGGAGTGCCATCCACTAGGGAAGGAAATATTTGAAAGTGCAAAAAGACTTAATATGTTTGGGGTTTGTTGTTGAGTGTTGGAGCTCCAGTATTTGCACAGTCGCTGTGTGAAAGCCGAGTTTGTAAATCCCACTGGAGGAGAACCCGGATGATAACCCAGAGCACCAGTAAAAAAATAAATAGGGAAACTCTCCTATTGTGTAATTAGTTTGAATAGGTTTGGTGGTTCTTGTGTACATGGAGTGTAACTTCACAGGATCCCATCCAGGTACACAACACAGAAGTAGTTCCTCAGAAATCAAAGGAGATTTAATCTTACAAAACTTTCATGATAGGAAAGTGTGACCTTTGTATTCAGAGGCTAAGCTGGTTAAGCAAACATCTAATGTTGACTTAATTTCTTAGTCTGGCTTTGGGTGTGAAAATAACACATGAGAATAGACATTTGGGTTTTGATAAACTTAACTTTCTTCTCTTCTAATAGCTCCCAGCAAGATAAAGCACTTAGGTTAGTGAAAGTAGTTGTTTTCCTTTTTCTAGATTACCATTTAGCTGAAGACAGGAGAGACTCAGGAAGGACCCTCATGTCTTTGATTATCATTTCCCAGGAAAAAGCCTGTCCCTGCAGGTTGAGATGAAGAAATGTGCATTTTCCCTGCTCGAGCAGCTGAAGATTGGCCTGGCAGTGCCACAGACAGAACCACACACAGTACATTTGCTGCCTACATGAGAGAGATCCAGCAGCTCCCACGTGTCCAACCCAGCAGATGAAGATGGCATCTCCTTTGCCCAGGGGATGGCAAAGTGCCAGTCAGTTCCCAGGCTGTCTTCCCAATGGAAGGCCAAAGATACTCCTGGATGGAACAAATGAGTTTTGCCCTGCTGCTTTCTTGAGGCTAGATAATGTCTTGATTTTCTTGTTTCCATCTCTTCCAGAATGGCACATGACAACTGGTTCATTTCATGGAATCCCAGCCCTTGGTATTATTGGAAAAGGACTAAGCAAGCTGCATGATCCAACCCTTGGCAGTGAAGTGGATTTAGCTCCCAGCATCTCCTCACAGCCCCCAGCAAAAATCATTTTTCCTTAGTGTCTAAAATCCCAGTGCCACACTGGAGCCCAGAGCTCTCGCCAGAGATGGACAGACACAGAGCAAACTGCAAAATTACCCTCCCATGTCAGTGCAGCTGCATCTTCCCAGGGGACAGAGGTGCTTCCCACCCCACTGTGGGCATGGACCACCTCTGGGCTCAGCAAAGGGCTGTATCCCTATTCCCCATTCACACCAGGCTCAGCAGAAAACAGAGGCAGTCCCAGATGAAAGGTGCCTGGCCGGATGTTTGAGGCGCTGGGGCAGCCCTCTGCTCAGCTCTGAGCTGGGCTGCTGTGAGAAGCACCTCTAATACCCGTGGGAAGGCAGCAGTCAGGCTGATTCTTTACTTTGGGTTTCCCAAGTATTTCACGTGCTTGCTGTGGAGGGCAGATCATTTCTGCCAAAGTGGCAGAGGACTCTCAAATGCCTCTACTGCAGTCTGAGACGGGCTATTTTATATAATCTCCAGGAAGGAAGGGGTGTAGGATTTCCCAAACAGGGTTTAGGGTGAGTTTGTCCAGGAGCTCTGCCAACACCTGTGCTTGTCCAGAGGACTATTGCGCTGTTTTGGGTGGAGTTTTGGTATTCAATATGCTCTCCCTCCCTTTTAATTAAAATGCTTGATGTTAGTTCTCAAGGTGACTTGGCTTGAGTTTTTTTCCCCAAGAAAGAAATTGAGGAAATGCAGGGAAATGTAAACTCTGTTGTGATTGCAGTACTGGAGAAAGGGGATTTTGAAGTGACTGAGATGATTCCTTTCTCTGTTTGGCTTCCTAAGTATTTCACAAGCTTGCTGTGGAGGGCAGGGCATTTCTGGGTACTGCCAGGGGTAAAGGTCCTGGGAAGTGCCTGGGAAGTTGATAGAGGTGGGACTGATGGAGGTGGTCAAGCAGCCCATGGTTCCAGAGTGTGGAAACTGGGGGCAGTGGGCATGGGATGAGCAGTGGTGAGGATGAGTATGGTCTCAGGCCCCAGCAGATGTGCAGAGGTGGGTGAGCGAGTCAGAAGGAGCCCCCTGAGGTACAGCAGAGGTGTCTGCAGAGCTGCCTTAGCCCGAAATCGCACTGATGCTTTCAGCCCTTCAGGGGCTGTGTCTGCATTTGATGCCAGGAGAAAAAACCCATCCAGGCAGAGGACCTGGGACCGTAGGAGCTGCCCAGCGAAGGGGATGAGAGTGAAGTCCTCACTTTGTTATCCTAAGAAGCAAAATTTTCTCCTAGGTGTCTGTGCAGCCCAGCTGGCACAAGGCAGGGCTCTTGCTGCTCTGCCCATGGCAGCTGGAGTCAACAGGAGTAGAATTCCATGGTGCTTCTGGGCAGTGCCCCGTGTCTGCGGTGGGATCTGGTTCCCTGTGCTCAGGTGTCCAGAGCCCCTGGAGCTGCCCCTGGGGAACGGGCCTGGCCTCTGTCTGCTGGCCCAGGTGGGTGTGGCTGTTGCCCAGGATCCTGCAGCACATCAGCCAGCCCCACTGGGGCTCTCCATACCTCAGGGCAGCTGCAGTGGCCCAGGCTGCATCTCTTTATGCAGCTGAGGCAGGCCTGGAGCTCTGCTGGCTGCGGTCAGAGCTGGGACACCAACACACCTGGAGACTCCTGCATGGGGCTGCCTCACTCTGCACCTCAAGTACCACAACCAATGTTTTAGTGCAGCCCCCAAAGAGGTTGGTCCTGGCTGAGCAATGAGACCCAGTAGGACAATGAACAACAGCTCCTGAGCTGAGAAGTCCAGGCTCAAGCTGGCACCTCTGGAAGTGATGCAGCCTGTATGAGCTGTTGGCAGCCTGGCCCATTTTGTTCATGCCCATTCACAGGAGAAGTGACTGGTGTCTGATGCTGACACTTGTGTGGATGTTATGGCATCCTCAGATTGAGTTTGGACACCCAATCTCTTGCAGGGATGCTCTGGGCACTGGGACATTGCTGCTGGTGGAAATTTCAGCAAGAAGCAACTTGTGGTTTATATATGAGGTGACCCTGGAATCCAGCACTGCAGCAAATAACTTTTATTGTAAGCTCTTGCAAACGAAATGATCTGGCACACAGTGATCTTTTACAACCATTGAATACATATCCTCAAATCAGTTTTCCATAAATCTGTAGAAAAGCTTCAGAAGCAGAGCAGAGAATGAAGGTATCCAAGGAGTGCATCACAGAAATTTAGCTTTGGCTGCTCAAAGCTTTCTGTATATCTGATGCCAAAGCCTGTCTGATACTGGCCGCTGCTCTCAAGGTGCAGTTTCAAAAGCAAGCAAACAAATACATGTCCCAGAATCACATAATCACTGAGTAGTTGGATTTTGGAGTGATTTCTCAAGATCCTCTAGTCCAGACCCCCGGCCAGGCAGGATCAGCTAGAGCAGGTTGTCCAAGATCATGTATTGTAGTGGTTTGAGTATCTCCAGACATGAAGATCTCCAGACAAGATCTCTGGGCAACCTGAGGTGCCCTGGTCCCACAGCCTTCCTAAGGAGGTGAGGGACAAGTCAGCTGCACACTCCTGGGGACAGCTAAGGAGGAGAGGACTCGCCCCTAAGAGCTCTCTCCTGAGATGGGCATCAAAGGAACGCAGCTGGAGGCTCTGCCCACCTCTTTGTGCCTCTGAGCAGAGGAGGAGGTGCCCTGAGGGACAGAGCTGGAAACACATCAGAGAAGGAAGCAGCACAGACACTGCACAGGACATTTGTTCCCCTCTACTCTGCTCTGGTGAGACCCCACCTGCAGTGCTGCCTCCAGCTCTGGGGCCCACAACAGAAGAAGGATACAAAGCTGTTGGAGTGGAGTCCAGAGCAGGCCATGAGGATGCTCTGAGGGCTGGAGCACGTCTGCCCTGGAGAGAGGGTGAGAGAGCTGAGGGTGTTCATCCTGGAGAAGACTCCTGGGAGTCCAGTACCTAAAGGATCTCTGAGAGAGCTTGAGAGGGACTTTGGACAAGGGTATGAAGTGACAGGACAAGAGGGAATGGTTTCACACTGATGGAGGGCAGGGTTAGATCAGATATTATAAAGAAGTAAATTACCGTGAGCATGCTGTGGTACGAGCAAAAGCTGCCCAGAGACGTTTTGGCTGCCCCATCCCTGGAAGCATTCAAGGCCAGGATGGAGAGGGCTTGGAACAACCTGGTCTAGTGGAAGGTGTCCCTGGCCATGGCAGGCAGGTCAGGACAAGATGATCTTTAAGGTGCCATCAAACCCAACCCATTCTGTGATTCTATGACAAGTGGGAAAAGACACTGAGCCTTTTCCATCAAGCATGTGAGGTTTATTGGCGGGGACAGGAACTGTTGAACAGAGTAACCTGTTTCCCCCCATAGAGCTTGGTCAAATCGGTCTCCAGCTGCCCCAGCTTGAGGAGCGGGAACTTGTGGTTCATGTCGTTCTTGACAATGACCCCCCAAGCCCTCACTGGCGTTGTGCCCACCACACAGCAGGCAGCCGACCAGATGTGGCTGGGTACATTAACCCTGTTTTTGACCATGGTGTTTCCAGGCACAGCACCCGTGATGACGTAGGTGTTTGTACAGCCCTTGCTCTCTGCAGCCATCGTTTTAAACTCGTAGGTGTTCCAGGTGCCTTTGTTGAGACTGCTATCCTGGGGCACTATGTTGGTGAGGGTGAAAGTAGCCGACTTGCTGATAAAACTGTTTTGATGGCCACTGGGGCTCAAATGACCACGGTCCAAACCAATCAGGTTGTTGTAGTCTTCGAGGACAGCCTGGTTCTTTTCGATATCCTTCAAGGTGAACGCGTGTTGTTTTATGAGGGTCGACTCTGTTTCCATGTCCTTGAGATTGTTTTTCCCTATCAGCTTCACAGGGAAAGAGGAAGAGGTGTTAGAATGGGGAAAGGGAGTAATGGAATAGATTTCCCCAGAGCACAAGTCCCTGAATGTCCTATTTTTTGTGATCTCAGTGCATGAAAATACATGAATCTGAGAGAAATCATAGACATGCCCCTCCTGCATGAACACAAAAGCTTGAAAGAGAAAGAAGCTCAGAATCTGACTGCTCTCATTTTGACTTGTGACCTTTGTGATTCAGCCTGCAGCCTGTGCTGGGAGAATGGGTGGATACAAGAGACAAGGAGCATTTTCTACTCCTAGGTTTGAAAGGTGACTTTGGTGAGACACCTTCCCTGGCACATCTGCTTCCCTTTCCTCCTGTCTCCACAGCCCAAATCTGCCCAGGGCTCTCCCTGGATCCCCTCATGCCATTCTGTGATTCTGTGATTCTATGATTCTGTGATTCTTTGTGTTGTTGCTACAGGTGTATCACACTCCTGGAACACCAGAGGTTGCCTCCTCTAATCCTATGCACAGGGAAATGTGTCAGGAAATCGCTTCTGGAGCTGAGGTTTCCCTGGGAGGGCTACAGTTTGTTCAAGGATGGAGATTTTTGCTCATTAAGTAAAAGAAAAATAAAGATCCCAATGTGAATGGAATCTGGTACTGCAGTGCCAAGAATGTGTCTCAGAGCTGATGTGGGCCAGGGAGCATCTTCTGTAGCATCACTGAAAAGGAGTTACAAATGGTCAGCCTCTGAGAGGACCCTGTAATCCCAAAAGAGTCCTGGGGAAATGAAATACTCCAAAAAAGGCCTCTGGAGGAATTTACTGGAACCAAAGATTTTTCTGGTGTCCTATGTTCAGGGTCCAGGAGGAAAAGGCCAGGCTGGATAGGGCTTGGAGCATGCTGGTCTAGTGGCAGGTGGCCTGGCCCATGCAGGGGAGTTGGATTGAGATGATCTTTAAGGTTCCTTCCAACACAGACCCCTCTATGAGTCTGTAAACCTATGAAAGGACAGAAATTTTTATCCCCCCTAAATGTGGAGGCTGCAGTGGTGCAAGACCAGACTAATTGCTCGAGTACATTTGAGTAATAAACTGAAATGATTATTTTTTTCGTAACTTCAACACCTTTTTATCCATCTGTATGGAAAAATATTCAGCCTTCCTCAGGAATGGCTTCTTTCTCTGGGTTATTTTCAGCCAAATTCCCTCCTGCTACTCTATCCTTAGCAATGACAGGGATTTCCTCTTTTTCTCTTCTGCATTTGGCCTGGCCTATTCTACTGAAGTTTGCCTGAAGGATGCTTGGGAGATCTCTGCAGCTGGTGGAGTTCTGTCTGTCTGCTGGATCCTTCTGGACCAAGCCTGAGCCAAAGGTGCTCAGGGGTCACTGCCCATGGATGGAGATCACGCCCTTCTGACTGCACTGACACTGATGCTCCTCACTTTTCACTGCCTGAAACGTCCCTCCAGAAATCCCCCCACTGTTAACCTGACCCTCTCATCTCCAGTGCCTGTGCCTGTCGATGTCCCTGGGCCATCTCAGCCCATTCTGAGTTTCTCCTCACTCTTCTCACACCACTCACAAAGCCCATTTGACTCTTCACTAGGAGCAGATGAGCTCTGTCAGGGATGCAGGACAGCTCAGGGTAAAGTGGGGATCAGAGCCCAGCAGGACTCTTGGTCCCTCAAGTTTAGCCTCTCTTGGATGCCTTTTCCCCATCACTTGGTCACCCACCACAGCAGGGCACAGGGAGGGGAATCATTTGACTTTGTAATGTAATGCAATTTAATTTGCTGTTCCTGTCAGGTCAAGTCAGAAAGCTGGGCAGCTTTGGGATATGATTCATCTCATCCTCCTGCTGATGTCTCAGATGCATCAGAGGAACCATGTGGTGCAGGTGTTTGAAGTCAAATGAGGAGAATCCCATCCAGTGTGTTCTTTTGCACGCATGTGGGTGTGAGAGGAAATAGAAATGTTGGTTTAAATGCTGTAGTTTTTCAATTAGTGATTGGAGGGTGATGTGCTGTAAGAGAGACACTCACCTGAGGCTCAACAAACCACGATTGAGGTTTTGGGGAAGATCCAGGCTGGTAGATGTAAGCAGAGTACACGGGAATGCGCAGTGTTTTGTCGTACAGGGTGGCAAAGTGATACTGGTTCCTGTAGCGCTGGCAGATCCAGGCTGGGTTCTGCGGCTCCAGGGCATTATTTGGGGGGGTCTTCTCATAGAAAAACTTAAGACAACTTGCAAAGTCGTTGAACACCTCGCTGTGTCCCAGCCAGAGGCAGCTCGCTGACACCTGCAGCAGCAGCAGCAGCCACAGCATCGTGGGAGGATTTCAAGTGAAGGGCTCTTGCTCCCCTGGAAGGCAAATGCAGAGGGACACTCAGCTTGGAGAGAGCTGATCATGGCCTGGAGCCTTTTTGTGCCGGGGGACAGAGCTGGCAGAGGAGGGGACTGTGAGAGACCAGGAAAGGAGTGACTTCTGTCCCCCTGGCTCTGCCGTGTCACCAGGGTACTAAGGGTGAAATATAAAACAGGGTTTAGGAGCCCAGAGGAGGCAGCAGTGGGGGAACTCAGCCTGTATGAGAAAGGATCCAAACCACCATGAATATAATCAGCTCTCTCAGCAAAGTTGTCTTGGAACTGAGGCACAGCCTCGGGACAAAGTCAGCTTTTCCCACCTCCCTCCTGCTCTGAGGACCTTTCCACGGCAGACACCTGCAGCTGGGCAGGGATTCTGCTCAGCCCCCTGCAATGCTTGGCTGGGCTTTGGTCTCACGGGGCATTGAGGAGGAAAAGAACAGCGATGCTGCACTTCCTACATGTCTCTGGCCCCATCCAGGTTCACACAGACACGCAGCTCTTCCAGTTACATCCAATATTGAACCCCAAATGGTCCACTTGGGGTCCTGCCTCTCTGCTGACATTGGGCAATGGGTGTCCTGCTGCTCAACTTGCATTTCCACGTTATCCAACCCCAGCCTCTGAACTTGCAGACACATGGAGAGAGAAAATGAAGGGGCCAAGCAGATGGTGGCAGCAAGCACAAGGGATAACACCTCTATCTTATCAGCACAATGGCTGCTGCAATGCAAGCACTGAGGGACAGCTCTTCCCGTGGTTGCAGGGGATTCCTGCTGATGCTGATCTTTAGCTTTGCTGATTGATTTTCCTGTACAGTCAAAGGCACCGTTGCAGGAATTTTTATTTCTTGGACAGCCACCTGTCCTGTCTTGTCTTTCTCAGTGCTGACATGATTTTCAGCAGTCAGTAAGGTCATTCCTTTAGGAGAAAACTGCTGAAGAGCTCCCTGTGATGCTGGCAGCCAAGCAAGGAGCTTTGTCTCCTTTCAGAGGCTTTGGGATAGCAGGGATGCTTCCCTTTGCATTGCCAGACACTCAGTGGAGTGATTTAACATCATGTGCATTTGGAATAAGGCAGGCAGGACAGGCACTTAAAAGGGTCCCTGGGAAAGAAAGCTGCCACAGCCTCTAAAACACAACGCCCACCTTTGGCTGGGAAGGGTCTGAGCTGAGGACTGCTGAAGTCCTTACAAGTCACCTTGCACATTTGCTCTTCTCTTACTCTTCTCCCTGACTCTCATCTCTCCATTTCCATTGGATTCAGGACGTTGAGCTACACACAGCCCTGCTCTGATTCAAGATATGTGGTTCTTTTTCTCTTTACCAGCCCTGGATCAGGAACGTGGTGACCAATGAGCTGGAAACTGAGAACTGGAACCACAGGTGGTGACTTTTTACAGTACTATGCAGAGCACGGCCATATCTGCCCCAAATTAAGCAGAGAAGTGTCTGAAAAGTCTTTTGCATGACCTCCTCCACAAGATTAAAATATATCTGACTAATGTAAGATCTAGCTTAATAGATATATAGATATATAGGAACCAACCTACCGTGGGAAAGAGTGGCACAGGACTCTTCTTGCAGCTCCAGAGAGGCAGAGGACTCTCAAATGCCTCTGCTGCAATCTGAGACTGGCTGGGTTTATATGATCTCCAGGAAGAGAGAGTTCTTAGATTTCAGGGTTTAGAGTGAATTTTTCCGGGAGTTCAGACAGCACCTCTGTTTATCCAAAGGTTTTTTGCAAGGTCATGGATGGGGTTTTGGTACTCAATAACCTCCCCCCAGCCTTCTTATTCAACAGTTTGATGTTAATTTTCAGGTGCTCTGGCTTGAGTTTCTTTCCCAAATCATTCCTTCTGTCCTTGCCCTCCTGACTGACAGAAAATACTAAAGTGCTGCAAAATTCAGTGCATGCATGAACTCTGATTGCTCCTTGGAGCTCAGCAACTCCAGCCTAGGCTTTGTCTATATATATTTACTCCAAAGCTCAAGAAAGACTTTGAATATTGGAGTAAATGGTGAGGGAGGAGCAAGAGCTTACCTTGAAGCAGAGTCTCAGAACAGGCAGCTGAACCGTTCCTTCCCTCTTCTCCCTGGACAAAGGACTGTTTGAATCCCCAGGAGTGCCACTGCAATATATACCCAGTCATAAACGTGCCCCTTCTTATAAACAGGGAATTTCACAGAAAAGAGAAGTTTTCTATTTTTATTCAGGGAGTTCGTTCATGCCCGCCCTGAAATGGGTTGACAGTTGTTTGTTGTAGTTTCCTCAGAATTTCTCCCAAATTTGCTGACTTGCAGCATGGTATCTCAGGATCACATATTTAGCCAGTCATAAATTTGCCCCTTCTTACTAAGAGGGAATTCCACAGAAAAGAGAAGTTTTCTATTTTGATTCAGGGGAGTTTGTTCATGCCCACCCTGAAATGGATTGACCGTTGTTTATTATAGATTCCTCAGAATTTCTCCCAAATTTGCTGACTTGCAGCATGGTTTCTCAGGATCAGTTAACAGGGTCTGGTGACTTCCTTGTTTGTTTCATCAACCCCACGAGCTGCAGCTGCTGCTGCTGCAGCACCTACACGTGTTTCTGTTCCCGAAAGAACATCTCTGGTGACATTAGGTCGACTGGCCTGTCTCTGAGTACACTCAAATATTCACAGCCTGCTCTTCTGCAGCCTCACATAACATTATTCATATGGCCAGGCTACATATATTCTCTTTCCTGATTGCCATGGCTTTGTAACAGCTTTACACCAGCAGCCTGGGAAAGAGAAGGCTCTGGGGATATCTCAGAGCATCTGCCAATACTTTAAGAGTCTGCAGGAAAGCTGGAGAGAGACTTTGGACATGGAGTTGATAGGTGTGCTGGTTTCAGTTGGGGTAGAGGTAATTTTCTTGGCAGTGGCAGGTATGGGGCTGTGTTTTGGAGTTGTGCCGAACACAGAGTTGATAACACAGAGATGTTTTTGTTATTGCTGAGCAGAGCTTTGACAGAGCCAAGGCCCTTTCTGCTTTTTGTACTACCATGGTGGCAACGAGGCTGGGGGTTACTTGGGGGCTTGGGAGGAGACACAGCCACGAGAGGTGACCCCAACTTACCAGAGGGATATTCCAGACCATGTGCCATCATGCTGACTATATAAAGTGAGGGGAAGAAAGAGGAAGGAGGAGACATTTGGAGTGGTGGTTTTTGTCCTCCCAGGTAACTGTTAGGTGGGATGGGGCCCTGCTCTCCCAGAGGTGGCTGAACACCTTTCTATCCATGGGAAATGGTGAAAGAATTCCTTGTTGTGCTTTGCTTGTGTGCACGGCTTTTGCTTTCCCTGTTAAACTGTCTTTATCTCCACCCACGAGTTTTCCAGCTTTTACCCTTCCAATACTGTCCCTGATCCCGGTGGTCAGGGAGCAAGTGAGCAGCTGTGTGGGGTGTGGCTCCTGGCTGGGGTTAAACCACCACCTTGGGGCAAGGTGAAACGGCCTGAAATGGAAGGAGTGTGGGTTTAAATTGGATGTTAGGAAGATATTTGTCACTGTGGGGGTGGTGAAGCCCCAGCACAGGTTGCCCACAGAAGCTGAAACTGCCCCATGCCTGGAAGTGTCCAAGGCTAGGTTGGACGGGGCTTGGAGCAACCTGGATAGTGGAAGGTGTCCCTGCCTGTGGGAGGGCATGGAACTAGCTGGTCATTAAGGTCCTTTCCAACCCAAAATGTTCTGTGATTCGATGATCATTCATTCACTAAAAGCTAAAGTGGACTCATTTTCTTCCATTTCCAAAAGTCCAGGAATAATAGAATGATGAGTTGGGTGTTACAACCAGAAATATCCAGAAGAAGTGTCTTAGACCAAAGTTTGTTTAAACAAACTGGTTGAGACCTGCAGTTTCTTTTGTCTCTGTTAACCTGGGACTGATGTCTTAAACAAAGTGGAGTTTAAGCCAGAATAAGGGAGAAGGCCTATAAGAAGCAGATCTGGCAGAGGTGGGGCAAATTCCTCCTTTCTGATGAGGCCCAACTGACACAACAAAGCAGGGCCCAACAGTGGTCACATCATTAGAAGTGGCCATTAACCGTCAAAGACCCCCAAAGTGTCCCCCAACTCCACAGTGCTGCATGATGCAGTGTAAAACCCATCCCAGGGGAAAAGTGGGGCAATCCCACATAAGCCTGAACACACAGAACCCGTTGAACTCTTTGTTGTGCAGGCCCCCACCCCCAAAGGATCAAGAGGACATCAAAATTTCAAGTCTCATTGCTGGAGCCCTGGGGATATCTTGTATGAGCTGTTGGCACCTCAGCCCACTTTGTTCATGCCCATTCCTAGGAGGATCTCCAGACAAGATCTCTGGGCAACCTGAGGTGCCCTGGTCCCACAGCCTTCCTAAGGAGGTGAGGGACAAGTCAGCTGCACACTCCTGGGGACAGCTAAGGAGGAGAGGACTCGCCCCTAAGAGCTCTCTCCTGAGATGGGCATCAAAGGAACGCAGCTGGAGGCTCTGCCCACCTCTTTATGCCTTTGAGCAGAGGAGGAGGTGCCCACCACACAGCAGGCAGCTGACCAGATGTGGCTGGGTACATTAACCCTCCCATTGGTGATGTAGGTGTTCCGAGGCACAGCACCTGTGATGACGTAGGTGTTTGTACAGCCCTTGCTGGTTTTGGCCATTGTTTTAAGCTCGTAGACATTCCAGGGGCCATGGATGAGACTGCTATCCTGGGGCACT
>VZRV01006682.1:184980-329205 GCA_013398115.1 Falcunculus frontatus | reverse complement strand
GGGGGGGGGGGGGGGGGGCGAGGGGGGGGCGGTGAGGAAGCGCGGGAGCAACTTGTTACTTGGCTTGTAGTTAAGCCATGTCAAACTGGGCAAGGTAGTGCAAGTGCAGTGTCATGGACGTGTAACAACTGCATAGACAATCTATCTTTTATCGCTAACTGCTTGATATAACCACGCCAGTTGGGCAAACTTACCAGATTTGAGTTTTCTGGCACTGCCTCTCTCATTTCAGTATTGGGTCGAGGTCGTGCTGTACAGCACGCCCTGTCCTTCATGCATCTCCTGATGCTCGCTTTTGAGTGTGATTGTGTCTGAATTCGTTATCTTTAACCACAGGTGAACACCGACGAGCACACAGAGTTCCAGATGCCGATCCTCAGAGAGTCCACATGTGACAGAAAGGATGGATAATCTTTTGGCTCAGCTCCAGCCTGGTGGAGCCTGCATGTGGTTGTTTCAGGCTAATGTACAAAAAGGGTACTGCATTTATTCTGCCAGGTTTTTATTTAATTTGTATATTTGTGGCAGCATTCCTATTGCCTTCTTTCTAATTGGCGTGGCTGGGTGTAGCAGATCATGCCTAAAAATCCTTGCTTTTGAAGTCAGAAATTAACCTGTTAGTGCTGGGATTTTTTAAACAAGGTTAGGCTCTGGTGACAGAAATATACAGACTCATTCCACCTTAAGTTCAATTACTTGCATGGGCGTGCGGCATTTAAGTACTGTGGTAGGTCTAGGTTCTGAGAAACAGCTGAATGATAATACTTAATCAAATATTACTCCAGGGGCTGCAGCCTGCCAGGTTAAAAAATTTCATTTTAAAACCAGGTAAACCAATGTATTTTCTTGATTAGAGGCAAACTCAAGTTATAAGATACGCATTAAACTTAAGTAAGATATACGTGGTTTTACAGTATTCTTGTACGTTATCATAGAATGGTTTGTGTTGGAAGGGACTTTAAAGATCATCTGATTCTTGGAACATAGCACCATGGGTAGGGATATGACCTAGTAGATCAGATTGCTCAGGACCCCATTAAACCTGGCTTTGAACACTGCTAGGGATGGGGCATCCACAGGTTCTATGGGCAACCTGTTGCAGTGTCTCACCACATGAATGATAAATACTCTACGTGAATCAAAAATACAAGTGTTGTGGCACGTGATGGCACAGTAGAGGATGAAATACTGATGCTGTAGACAAAGATAGTGTCTTGGATCTCTTTTCCCAAAACTATTTCCGGCCCCCTATAAATAAATTTGGTACACCGAATGCAAATTCGGGTCATGGCATCATTGCATCTCTCTCCACAGAGAAGGGTGTTCATTTGACTTGCTGCTTTCAAGTTCCACCTGAAGCTACAAAGCATTGCAATCTTCAGCTGTTTGTTAAGTGCTAAGCGATTTGTTGAGTCTGCCCTGTGCCAGTGTTGGGAGCACGGGGTGAAGATTGGGTGTGTACTTCTGTACCTGGCAGGAACAGGTCTGTCTGGCAGGATGCTTAGGATGAGGGGAAAGGGAGAGTCTTTAAAGGCCTGTGAGCCTTCCTGAATGGGAATGAACTGCTGAGGACAGCGACAGTCTCATCGCTGTTGCGTTGGGTGGCAACTGGCATTTTGTCAGAAGCCAAAGGATTGGAAGGCTCCATGTTCAGTGTGCTCTTCTATTCAGCCCCCTTCACAGGGACAGTGAGTTTAATTGTGGAGATGTGCACTGGAATTTCTGGCAGCGCTGTTATCAGTGATAATGATAAATTCTTTATTGGCTACCTATTTGTGTCCTGCCTCAGCAGTTGCACTTTGCTTGCAAGTGGGTGCTAGAATACTCGCTTTTGAACACACTGGTTCTTTTTCTATGCAGCACAAAAATCAGCTGCTTTGTGGAAACAAATGCTTGGTATTTGTAGTACATTGTGCGCATGGAGTAACTTTCAGTTGAAGGAAAGATCAGCATGGAAAAGCAGGATCCTGAGTCTGAACTCAGCCTGTTCTTGCCTTGCTGAGTGGTATTAGGTGAATTACTTGACCCTTTCAGTACTTATCACTCTGTAAACTGTGAATTGTAGGTCCTGTGTACAGGGACATTTATAAAGATTTTGAGAACATCTTTATGTGGACAATCCTGGTGCCATTTTAAACTGGTGGTGAGGTTTATATTTTGCATAATTGATCACGTTATGATCTCCAATGTTTTTAACTGCTGTATTGATTGCATTTCTAACAGATACAGACAAAAATATATTAATGTTCCAGTTAAATCCTATATCACACCCACATTTTTTCATTGCAGCAATATTGAAATAAACCCACAAACCAACCTCAACAGAAAAGCAAGCTGTCCGGCCAGCTGGCAATTAAATTGACATTTCTTTTATTCTGAAAGGCCATATTCTTAGCTGGCCTCTACTATCTTGAGCACATGTGAGAAAAAAAAAATCACAGTGTAGTTGCTTGACTGGTCTTTGGGACTGCGTTGTGTTAGTGACGCAATGACCAAAGTTCAGCCCGGAGGTTTTATGATACAGCGAGTGAGCTGGAGGTCAGGTTCGGGTTAGGGTTTTGGTCTCCTGCTGTGTTTGTTTTGTTTCTCCACACACGGAAAGAGAACGTGCTGAGAAGTGTCACAGCTGTTTCCTCCTGCCCCACCCCACTACTTTCAGTCTCCTCCCCTTTCTACCTAGACTCCACTGTGAACAACTTCTTGCTTCTTTGTTGCTGTTATATATTACAACTCCCTCCAAGTTTGTGAAAAACCCCTGGTTAATTTTTGCTTTCTTCTAGGGGTTGCTCCCCACATCCTCTTAATTTCTTTTGAGAAGTTAGAATTCCCTGTAACCATCAGATAAAACCATCTGTAGTGGATGAAAATGACAGCTGCTTGTGTGGAAGGTCAGTTGTTACCTGTTGCTAAATGTTGTGTCACAATGCCATCAGCTG
Organism: Falcunculus frontatus; assembly: GCA_013398115.1. NCBI lineage: Eukaryota > Metazoa > Chordata > Aves > Passeriformes > Falcunculus > Falcunculus frontatus. The sequence goes on along the minus strand of VZRV01006682.1, from coordinate 326,269 downwards.
CAAGTGTGTATTTACATAGGACAAAACGCGAGAATCTCTGTCTAAGAGCATCTTTTTTGCACAGTTCCTGCCACTGGTTCTTCAAAGGTGTTTTTTTTTTTTAATAGCTACCACCAATGAAGGAGCTAGATAGGAATGGTAGCCAAACGTGACTCAGATGAGAACAGAGCTGAAAAGAGAGAAGACAAACAACATGTCTGTAATATTTGCTGGCTCTCCAGTAATGGCTTACGTAAAAGAAAGTTGGTTATCAATTATTCATCAGAGAATTTATGTATCAGTAGAAACACAGGGGAGTGCTAGATATAACTGCACTGAAATCAAAAGGGGAATTAGGTTCATATATATATACCAAACATCAAGCAGATCTATGTAACATTAAGGCTCCCACCCACCTTTACCACTTCTTTACTGAGACGCATCCTGCATTCCATTAACTGCTGGAGAGAGTCCAAAGGAGGCGACCAATATGATGGGAGGGATGGAGCAACTCTCCTGCAAGGAAAGGCTGAGAGAATTGGGTTTGTTCAGCTTGGACAATGGATGGCTTAGGGGTGACCTAATTGTGGCCTTCCAGTACCTGAAGAAAGTCTACAAGAGGGATGGAGATGGACTTCTTACAGGGGCATGTAGTGACAGGACAAGGGGGAATGGATTCAGATTGAAAGAGAGTAGATTTAGAGTAGATATTATGAAAAACATGTTTACAGTGGGTGTGTTGAGGCCCTGCACAGGTTGTCCTGGGAAGCTGTGGCTGCCCCGTCCCTGGAGATGTTCAGGGCCAGGCTGGACTGGGCTTTGAACAACCTGGTGTGGTGGAAGGTGTCCCTGCCCATGGCAGGGGAGTTGGAACTAGATGTAGATGATCTTTAAGGTCACTCCCAACCCAGGCCGTTCTGTGGTTCTAGGAACCGTGTAATTCACCCTCGCTGCACTCTTCATGTGTTGTAGCTCCTCAGTTAAATGCACTGTTTCTATATAAAGCACATCATTAATGAGTTTTATTGACAGTTTGCTACAGAACAGCCTAGAGCAGGAGTTGGAGTGACTCAGAGTAGGAAAGGCTGTGCAGCATACAACTCCCTGTGCATGAATTTGCAGGGATAATGAGCCTTATTCTGATCATCTTGAGTTCGACTCCATCGATTTCATGCTTTCTGCTGGTGCAAATCAGATCTGTGCTGATGTCTCTGGTGCCGTCCAGGTTAGACTGTGGTGATGGGTGCTGTGAGTTAGCCATGGCCTTACCCCTTCTGAACTCGCTGACTGTCTGGGGCTGGCCCTGGGTGTGAGGAAGCCCTGTGTCTCTGTGCTTGTCTGCTCTCCCATTATCACTGACCTCAGTACCATATTTACTTTCACCTGCTGTGCGATAGGTGTGGTGTGAGAGCACTTTTGTCCTAGGCTAGGGTGTGATTCTGCTCTCTCAGAGCCCGAGAGTTGGCAGTAGGTAGCAGTAGGTTGCTCACTAACTCTGGGGTCCCAGAGGGTGCGAGCTGTGGGTCTGCCGCTGCTCGTGCTATGCTAAGTAGTGGTCACACACCAGCCCTGGGACAACCTGACTAGAAAGGTCTAAAGTAATCGTGTTTCAGTGGCTTAAAGAGTTACTGCTGTGCCACTGAGTCACACTTGCTCACTCATTGCTTTCCCTCACTGCCAAAAATGCTTCAGCACAGAGTGCGTGCCTTTCTTTCTCACAATCACGAGTGAGGACTGGGTATGGTTGTCACACAGGTGAAGCCATAGTAACTTGATTGCCTTTGGTTATACATGTAACACATTATTTTAAGAATCTTTTTTCAGCAAGAGAGGGAACTACTTAATTTCTTAATGATTTGGGGTCAAGTTTATCCCAGTGGGGATCTTTATAGGGCTAATCAACAGTGATAAATTTAAAAAGGGAAGAACAGCCAAAGAATATTTTTCAATTTTAAATAAATAATCGATATATTTTTTTCATGAAAATACTTAGTGTTCAGCAGCAAAAGAGGTTAATGGTAAAACTTAGTGGGTGAGGTATTTAGTGGGATGGAAATTTCTTTCAGTGTTTTCAGATGTTTGTAAGGTTTAGGTTAATTGGTAAATCTAATAAAATCATTCTTTGTCCCATAGGTAAATGGTCCGTGTTAGACTCCGTGCCTCCGTGAGGAGGAAGGAAATTTTATTCAAGTGTTGAAACAAGTGAGGTGGACTGAGGGAAGCAGAAGAAAAAGGCCAAGACCTGCAGAACTGTTACAGCCACACATGCATAACATTGATCTCTCTTTGAGAGATCAACCTGCATCTGACTACTTCCAAATCAAAGAACATCAATTTAGAAATCATTGGCAATTAGTTAGTAGAGAAAAATATCAAGGAAAAAGAGATGGAAGAGATGCCAGTGTGGGTGAAATGGCAGTGAATGAGGTCAGGGGGATGTTCCAGAGAAGCAGCATGAAGAGGTGAGTTGGTATTGTGCAGGGAACGAGGCAAGGAGGGAGCAGGGAAGTTTGATTCCACGACATACAGCTGCAGATGAACAGCTGTTAAAGGGGACATGCAAAGGCCTTTGGAAGATCAGTGCAGTGTGTAGGCTGGGCTTTGAACTGTGGATTGAAATGATGATATAAAATTTTAGTTTCTTTAAAAATGAAGATAGTAGTGATGTGTTTGAGGACAAAGTGACAAGTCACAAGTTTGGAAATGACAAATCTTTGCCAGAGCCATAAACATGACCTTTGCTGGATGTGGTGTAATGCTCAGAGTATTTACATGACCACATGCTCTTTTTAGGGTAGAATAATATACCGTAACAGTAACGTGCCACTTCTGCATAGGTATAACTTAGGATGATTGAGGAAAAAAGCACAGTTATCAAGGTATAAAGGCAAGTTGGTTCAGATACTAAATATCTTGATTTTACTTTTGCATTTCACTGCATGGTAACAGATGCGTGGTAGATTTTTCTTGGAAAATTAGAATGAATTCCAGCAGAAACTGGTGCAGAAACTCCAATTTTTCCTGAAAACTAGTTTCCACTATTTCCCATAGCTAAGTATTTAGGGCTTGCAGGATCAGGGCCTAACAAGCCACACATCTTTCTTACTGTTGGTTTGGGGTTTTTTTAATCTCTAGGAAAACAAAATTCTCCAAGTCTCTGTGTTAAAATGATTGGAAATTGAACTTAGGGGGATCTAGCATGTGATTACTTTTTTTAGACAGGATTTTCTTCATAGCTGAATTAGACTGAGTTTTTTTCCCTCACAAACCAGATGGTAAGTGATTCAGTACTTTTAGCAGTAGAAAAATGATTTGTTTTCTTTCCTCAGTAGTTGGTGTGAATGTACTTTTCTTTATCTATTTACATATTATGTAAACACACTTCACCAGCATTTCTGTACATGGGTTACAGTCCTGATCCTGCAGAGAGCCTTGCACACAGGAGTTGACATGGCTCACGTAGAACTGTTTGCATGGAACTCATGACAGGGTCGTAACTGTATTTGTATCTTTGTGTATGTACTTAAATTTACGATGCTGTATGAGGATGCCAACGCAATTTTAAGTCCACAAAACAATTGAGTAACTTTGCACACTTTGCTTTCTGTTCACCGAATGAAGTCTCTGATCTCTTCTGCTGTGTTCCTGTAGTAGGCTGTAGTTCTTGTGGCTTTTGAGTTATCCTAAAAGCTTTGTCCTTTTCATGCAGTGTAAGTTCTTCCTGCTGTGCAGGGGGAGCACACTCATGTAACCTTTTGGATTTGTACTGGTGCTACTCCCTTTGGAAGGGATTGCAGTAACAGTGGCAAATATTTGGGAGAATATTAAAAAAAAAAAAAATCACATGACTACCTGATTTATCAAGGTTTTCTACATCTATATTTGTTGGTGTATACATAATGTTAAATAGAACATAGATGTAACCCATATATGCTGTGTCAGCATACGGGTATTTGAGGCAGAAGGCTCTGAAGTTGAGGCTAGACTTACACTCTAGGCAAATACTGTGTTACAGTAAGGTTGTCCAAGCACCCTGACTGATGTCCTTTCCAAGCAGTTAAGAGCCGTTTTGTAAATTTGCTGTGCTTTTACCCTGGCTTTACCTGGGAATTCAAATGTTGAATGCATAGACTCATACTGCTGCTTTATTGAGACAATAATATTCCACCTCAAATACAGTGACCACGTTCTCTGTTTACAAATCTGGCTGTACACAGCTGGAACAGAATTATCTGATTCTCTTCTTGGTTCTTGCCTCATCTAGGTACGCTCTGGTTGAGTCACTGGGGGATTGTACACAGAGGAGCTGGCTGGCCCCTTGCCTTGTTTTCCAGGTTTACCAGACAGTTAAAATCCACTTCTTAGCATTTCTCACTTGAAAAATGTGACAATCTTCTGCTTCCATGTATTCTAATAGGGAAAAAAAAGACATGTGAATTGGAATCAGAGATACTGTGCTGTGACACATCAAGTTTTTCCCTTCAATTAAATTATTCAGTGGAAGGGTGTCAGAAGGGGGTCCTTGAAACTAGCACTGTTTGTTTGGCAGGGATAAGTAGTCAAGCTGGGGTGATTCACTGTGCCTTGTATTTGTGAAATAAATTACTTTTCCCTTTATGCAAGGGGAAGCATTTGTGAGAGTTTGCTTCTCAGGCTGTGTGGTCACACAAGGTGGCAGAAAAGTGTGTCTGCAGGGCACATAATCCTGCGGGATGACACTGCATGGGGTGGGTCCAGTCTGAAGTCAGACTGCCTGATAGGAGGAGCGAGAGCTTGTTCGGCCACAGCTCTGTGTGTGTTGCATACCAAGGGCTGTACCTCCTCTGAATCTCATAATGGTCACAAATGGTCACGTTTCTTATAACTGGGTATTGCTTTATTACATTACCAGAAAGAAATAGAGGCACGAAGCAATGGTTATGCACTTCCAAACAGTGTTTCTGTAGAAGAGCAGAGCAGTGGCTCCGAACCCAGCTGTTGTAGGCATGCAGAGCAGTGGGATTAAGATTTCTGTTCTCTCAGGCTGGCTGTGCATGCTCTTGTGCTCGTTGTAATTGACTGACTGGCAGCAGTGTGCTCGTTTCTCAGTGCACTTGTCCTGGTGCCCACTGGCACCCAGCTGCCCATCCCTCGCTGGGCAGGTGTTAACACCGGGAGTGTTACCATGCCTGGGAGTGTGACAGTGGCTGTGACACACATGGCAAAGGGGGGTCCAGGAGAAGTTAAACCAGATTGATCTCCAGTCAGGAAGAATGAGCAAAATTTGCCCTCAGTGTGGAGGGCACTGAAGAAACAGTGTTGGAGACCAGTTATCTGTTGACTCCTTTGGGTTCCAGGGAGTAAATATTGGGGAGAAAACTTGGCTCAAAGCGTTGAGGACCAAGTAATTGATGTAAGCCCTGGGTTACATAGGATGTAAGTGTGCTTTTATAAGTACTGGAAGTACTGAAGAGAGTTTCTTCTGGTTTCAGTTAATAATAGGGAACATTGTGTACAGTTTGTTTGCTTGATTGGTTCATTTCATTGTGTGTAAATACACTGTAGAAACAAGTTTGTCTTTTGTTCAGTGGTACTCAGCTAGTGTGCTTCTGGTAAATCCAGTGAATTAAGGGGAATAAGTAATATGCTCTGGTCTGTCAGTGAAACAAAGTCCATTTAAAATTAAGGCCATGAGGGGTATGGTGAGGCTGCAGAGAAGTTAGAAGGACAGTGAGCAGAGCTGGTGGCCTGTGCCACAGAACAGTAACCTCCAGGCCACGTGTGCCACGGGCACACAGCTCACTGGCAATGTGAACTGTCTCAGTGAAAAAGGAGTGGTGTTCTCCCATGTGTGCTATGAAACTCTGGCTCCACTGATCTTAATGAAAATGACGTGGTTTTGCACTGGGGCAAATGAGAGCAGAATCTGGCCAACTGTTAATAGTTTTTTGTATTTGAGGCTGAAATAAAGTGGCTGTGTATGCAAATAATTGTGCAAGCGTGACTCCTGAATGACTCCTAAAAGGAGAATTCAGTATTTAATTGTTGGAAATACAAACTGTTTGGCACAAATCTCCTGGTTTGGCTGAGCTGTACTTGACCTGTGAGAGAGAGAGCAAAGGTGACTTTAAGTCCTGGGATCCGAGAGGCCAGTGTGTAATGTAACTCAAGGCAGACTCAGTGCATTGACTGCTTTGTAATTACAGATGCTTATTTTGTGTACAAAACCAGTTGATTCATTATCTTTTATTTCCGTTATCTCATCTCAATCTTTATGTGTGAATCTGAGCTATTTGAGTTCAAGGGAATGGCATATTACTAGAATTAAAAATAAAGGGGCTTGATAACAAAAAGTTGGTTGTTTTGATACAAAGATGTTCTGATGTAACCAAAATGATGAAATTGGTTAAATCTATCTGCAGAATCAGAAAACTTTGTGAGAAGTCTAAGAAGTTCAAAATAACCTTTCTTCTATCCCATGACCTGCATTTCTTGCGGTATTTTGACCCTTACCTTGGAACAAGGATAGTTTAGCTCCTAGAATATAAAAGAAAGAATTAGAAGCAACCATGACGCTGTAGTTTAACACTCTGTCACTCTTCAGCTGTGCTTCAGGAACCAGCTGAACTTCAGGAACTCTGCTCTTTATGCAGAAGTCTTGTGGTGAAGATGGCTTAAGCCATCTTCATTTTGTTAAATTCTTAAATGTGGTAATCTCACCATAAGTTATCAGCTGTCCTTATGCCTAGAAATGTGGCCATCCCATTTTATACTCCGGAGAGCAGAGAATGTTTTTCCTGGAGCCAAGATCTAAAAATTCTTTCAGCTTTCAAAGAGCCTCTAGTATTTGATAAAGTAAGTTTTACTTACACAAGCTAAATATTGCCACTTTTAAGTACAAGTGTTGATGGTGTGGAGAGATGTGAAATTTTATTGGGATACAAGTGTGAGCCCAGAGTTGATGGGATACATTTAAAAATACTTCCTGGCAGAAGTTACACTGGCTGAGAATCAGGTGCTCACACTCAGTTGACTTCACTGGAACATGCACACATGAAGTGAGAGTACTGTGTGGCCTAAAGCTTCTGTTCCTGTGGTACATGAGGTTTTAGAATACACAGAAGAAAGGCACCATTCACTTTTCTGGGTAATTGTTACAGAATGGGTATCTGTGATCTATTCCAGTCTGCTCTGTCTGGGGAATGTCACCGTGACTTTAGTGGAGTGCTGTGCATGCACAACAAGGAGGTTTTTTGGATGGAATGTGTAATGCAGGACTCATTAACAGATGATAGTGGATAATTTTGAAAGAGATGAGTACAACACTTACTGCTTACCTAGATCATAGAAATAACTTGAGGGAATATGCTCACCGAAGTGGGATGTTCTCTAAAATGCTTGCTAACAGGTTACTTACGCTTCTGTATGCCGAAAGCATACAGATCAAACCAAACAGAAAATTGCATTCTCTTATTTTTTAATTGTATGAGGGGTAACTGTGAAAATTTTTTGGGTTACATGGATGTTAAGTAAGGGTCACCAGTGGAAAACCAGACCCAGTGCTTTGTGTGTTTGTCTAAAGGAAGTGGCATTTCCATTTTGTTTTTCGGTTCCCCTGAGGTCTTGGCTGAAACTGCAAGAATAGAGTCACTCATTCTCTAGAACACAGAAAAGTCACTCAGTCAAGTTCCCTGTTGGTGTGTGTCTCCTCCCTTTGACTGTTTGTTGTTTTAGACACAGTTCTGTGGGACAGGAGCTTTTGGTCAGTGCACCAGAGCCTATGGGCACTGCTGGAAGAGAAAGAGCAGCTTTCCTTCCACTCTGCTGTTTGGGTATGACTGAGGGCTGAGCTGGAGGGCTGGTGGATGGCTGACTTGCTTTTCTACGTGAACCCAGGGAAGCAGATGGATTGCATGAGGAGTCCTGCATCACTCTGCCTGTCTCCAAGTGTTGCTGGATACATCAGAAATCCCAGAGCTTCTCAGCTCTCAGCCCTGTCTATGTGTCCTACAGCACCAGTCTCCAGGGAACTGAGGTTACTAGATTGGAGGATATGAGTTGTATAAAAACGTCCCAGTCCCTGGGAGTTTAGGAGTGATAGCAGAATACTTATAAATTGCTTTCATGTTACATGGCATGGGACTTGCTCCTCCTTGCAGATGACTTCTCCAGTGCTGTTTGGATGTGAATGCTGCTCTGTGATTGCTCCCAAAGCCTTGATTTGACAGCAGCCTCTGGCATGCTGTGGGCCAGCAGATCTGCATAGCAACAGGCCCGCCAGTCTTCCTGCAGAGAGTTAAAGGAGTTTTGGAGAAAATGAGCAAGTCAAAAATTTGCCATTCTCTTCTCTGGCAGTTCCCTGGATTCAAAGTGTCCCTTGCCTCTGGCACAGGTGGGCAGCAGGCTGAAGAGGAAAGCAACACAAGTTTTATTGTCTTTCCAATGCTGGGGCTGCTGATGTTAGGTGCTGTAAGTGTAGGTTTTTGAGAGAAGAGTTGAAGGTGAGGGAGAAGCATCGCTGTTAAGTGAACTGGAGGGATATTGCTTTGACCTCTTGGAACACAGCAGGCTGAGGAAAAGGAGTAAGATTAAAAGAAAGAAAATCCTCTTAATCTGGGTGATGTCAGCTTGTCATTGTCAGTTCGGTAGTTATGGAGCTGCAAGCCTACTGCTGCCTGCTGTGCAAGGAGCAGATCATTAATTAAAAGGCATGGCAGAGTGCAGCATGCTTAGGGCTTTGAGGTGCTGACAAGCTGATACCGCCCAGCATAACTGCAGAGAGCGTGTCCAACACGAGGTACAGTTCTAAGAACTAAAAAACATGTTATCCAGGGTGTCATCCTTGAAGACAACATGTGGCATACATGCTGAAACCTAAAGCTTCCTTGCTTTCTGCCTCCCTAGCAGCCTCATACACGTATCCAGCTTCTCCTTAGTGTGAGCCACAAGGTGAGAATCTGTGTAACACAGGGGTTGGGAGAGCTTTGGGGTTCCCTAGGCCACCTGGCTGTGCAGCAGTCCTGTGCCTTTTGACCTAAGAAGCCCTGGAGCACGTGGGTAATGGTGCTGGGCATGGCAAAGGGTAGGAGTGGGCGTACTGCTAAGGTGTATAAATCCCTGGCAAGACTGAGTGCCTGTTCTGAGATGCAGAGATGTGGGTCAGAGAGTGTGGGACTTAGGTAAGAGAATGTGAGAATACACTCACTATATGGCTGCTAAATAGGGAGCAGGAAAGGATTTCACTGGTTTTGGCTTGAGGGATTAAGCAAGAAGCGATGGATCAGATAGAAAAGAATCTGGTTGGACTGTGGTATGATCTGTACAATACACTCCCAGCTTGCAATGTATCCCAGACCACATTGTAAATGTTCAATAGTGCTTACAAACATCTGATAGTCACTGCCCAGAGCACTGACAATTTTCCTCCTCTCATACTCCTGTCATACCCACTTGCAGATTTAATACTTTTATTTTGGAGAATACAGCACTTCACTGTCCTGTGAAACAATGCATCTCTTCTGCCATTCTCATGGAGATGTGATGCAATGATATCACTTGCTAGTGAGGGACTGGTGAATCATTTTGTTGGTGTTCACGAATCTCTTCTTTGCTAATAGTTTCTGCACTGGTCTTAATACAATTTTCAAAAGCAAAAATCATAATGTCAGGGATGATTTTTTTTTTAACTTTTTGTTAAAAAGACAATACTGCTGTTATTTGTTGCATACCGTACTGAATCCAAGCTCCCAGCATGCTGCTGAAATGCTCTCCCCAATATATTTGTGTAGCTCAAGGTATTGACACCTATCCAGTCAATCCCTCTCCAGTAGTGGGAAGCTTGCTTGCAACAGGGTGGGAGCCAGAGGATACATACTTGTCTCACAGGCTCAGGTGGGTGGTCTGATAATTTAAAGTTTAAAGCTCTCCTGTGGATCTGGTAACCTCTTGCATGGGAACAGAAGCACTCTGAGCTGTCATGGCTGGGTGTGCAAAGGCTCTTCTACTAGTTGAGAGCCTCTGATATTTTTTTGTCTGCCTAGGAGGTGTGACTGGTTGTTCATGTCCATCAGCTTTGCACCTCAAGTTGTGTAAAGAAGGCAGAAATCAGGAGTAAGTAGGTCCCTCAGAATTGCCTTGTCCTGGGGAGAAGAGATGGCAGGCTGTGTGCTTGTAGTGAGGCAATATGCAAGGCCTTTGACATCTTCTTATGGACTGGTAAGGGCCTTTTCCTGGGGAAAAAGGGGTTGCTTGTGGTGTGAATATGATCCTGTGAAGGTAAGGGCACTCATTCTTTATTAATTTTTTATTATTACTAGGTTTATTCTTGGCAAAGCCTGAAGCTGCTTGAGTTGTCTTTAAGACATCACTAATCTTCTGGCAACTGCAGAGTCAGGGAATTGCACGAGAAGCGCAGCAGTGCCTTTGCACATTTCCTTGTTTGATGGGCCAAGTGTCCCTCTGTCGCACAGATCCCGCCTGTTTCTCCAAGCAAGCACCCAGCGTGCTCCAGCGAGCCCACTGCTGCCCTCGGAGGGTGTTTCCGTGTTACTTGTACTGCCCCTTGCGCCTTTCCTTTTCCCTGTGATACATCGCACGTTGCCAGCTGGTATTTGTAACATGTTCCATAGAATTCTAAAATGAAACTTCTTTGGAGGAGGTCAGCATGCTGTGCGGGACACATCCTGTGTGTGGGCTGCATCTGACAGATTCCTGTCGCTGTTACCCAACAGGCTTGTCAGAAACGACAGCACCTGCCCATGGACTGCCCTAACACAGTGATACCAGCCAAAATGGGAAGTGTTAACAATATTGTTTGCCCCTGTGTGCTCATATTTGTAGACCTTCTGCAGTAGGAGAGACACAGTGTAAGTATCTGGATGGATAGTTACATGTTTTGGAATAATGATACCAGGCACCATTCAGTTCTGAGCAGTCAATGTACATTTATTGCAATAGAAAACAGCACAGAAGGTTGCTTAAGAGTTCTCCAGTTATCAGTGGCTTTCTTACCCACAGACAGGTAAGGATGTAACCTGTCTAAAAGTTTTGTCATTCTGGAAATAGTGCCAAAGATCACATCTTCCTGATCTATTGCTGGGAAGATCTGTTCTCACACTTATGCCTACATGCTAGAGATTTTTCTGTTACATTTCTTTTTTGTGATGGATGAAATCACTTTTTTGTATCATTATGTAAGGTTGTTTGACTCCTTCTGCCTGTGTTGCAGCCGTTAGTGCATTTCACATGTGTTATTAGCACTCCACAGCAGTGCTCAATAGGGATTCTCAAAATAGCCATTGCTTCACCCTCTCTCTAAGCTTGTCTGCATTCCAAGCCACTTAATTTTCCATGTGGTCCACTGTTAGCCTCCCATTATAAATTATCTGATCTCTTAACTCACAGCCTAATTTTTCTTATTCTGTTCAGTGGAGCTACTGACCACTGAGTTTAGCATATCCAGGTTGGTGTTATACCTGTGAGAATCTCCTGGTTACATGATTTCTACTTATTTTGTAAGTTTTGCAAAGCTTTTTGGTTCCCTGCTGCCTTGATTTCAAATACGTGACCTTGAAATCGGGTGGTTTGAACATGACTTTTATTTTCATTTGCAGTCCCCAGAGGATTGTACTTGCAGCATTGCTGTGTGACTGTGCTGAATTAAGAGCTGGACCACAGCTGAAATTCCCAGACCAAAGGATATGATAGTTTCTAGTAACCTTGGTGCCTTTCTTATGTTTTTTTCCTGAACAATGCCTTTTTGCCTTGTGTATGATCAGTGATTTTGAAAATAGTAATTCCTTAGTTACCTATTACAATTTAAGAAAATAGTGTGTCCTCTTCCCCCTTATGTGCACACTTTTGCCTTCCTTTGGTGTTGTAAATTGATCATCTCTTTCCACTGTTACAGGAAAACATTTAATAGACACCATCTTGTAGGCAAAGGAAGGGAAAATCTAACAACGTGGTACTCTGCCTGTAGGAACTCTCAGACTGAGTATGGCAAAATTGGCAAATATCAAGTGTAGACCAACAGCTAAGGAGAAGGGAACAGAGTTACAGATACTACATAAAGACAGGATGAGGCAAGAGGAAGGACAGGGAATGCTTGGCAAGAGAGCCCCAATGATATGGGTCAGCTTTACTCCCATTGAATTTGAGTGTTATCCCAAATTTTTTGGTATAGGACATCCAAAGCCTTCCCAAGGGGAGAGATCTTAGCCCAGAGAGCAGCATGGGATAAGGCTCAGAGCACAGAGGAGAAAAGAAGACACGCAAGGACAAAAGGAGTGAGGAAAACAGAGCGAGTGAGTAGGGAGGAAGAAAAGCAGAGGGGTTAGGAACAGCCTGGGATGGGACTGTGTAAAGGCAAACTGGGATCTTGCACACGAGAACTTGAATTTTACCTGAAAGTAGAGAGAATAACAGCATTTCTGCTCTGCGTTAGGTCTGCATTCGGAATTTCAAGCTTTGTTTTTCCTCTGGAGTTCTCAGTTCTGCACAGTCCTTTTACAGTGGGGGTGGGCAAGGCAGATTTTAGGGAGAGTGAGTTTCCATCCTTGGGCAACTGCAGCAGTCATGCCTTTTAGTAAAGGTTAGCTGGTGGAGCTAACAGCGGCTTTTTGGAAAGCAACGCTGAGTCTACCGTAGCTGTGTTTTCCAACCAAGCAGAGGGACTGTGTGGAGAGCTGTGTTTGGTGGCACCTGGGGCAGCAGAAGGGCACACAGGTTATTCTGCTACTTGCATGCCTGCTGGAGAAGGTGGAGGTGTCCCTGTGCCAAACTGGTACACAACAAAACTGCCTTGAAAGCTCTGGTTAGAAGATGAAGTGTGATGCTATAAATAAGGTAACTTACTCACTGAAGAAAAACTAGTAATGAGCTGAACAATTAGCTTATCTTTCACCTTTGTAGATACTTTAACAGCTAAAGATTTAGAATTAATCTAGAAGAAGCTGGAGAATTAATTTGAAGCTGCTTAAGGCTTCCTGATCGATTTATGGTATTCTTCTGGAGGAAGAGACTCTTACTTGAAATTAGCTTAATCCCCACTTTATTATTGTTACTGGTCAAATTAATTGCTGTCTTTGTCAGAGACCATAAGCCCTCAACAAATCTGATAATATTTACTCATGTCTTCATTTCTTGAAAGGTGAAGATGTGTTAAAAAAAAGGAATTTTGGTGGCAGTTTGCTGGAATGAGGAATCAAAGCACATTTTAGTAATATACATGAATCTATAGAACATATTCTGAAATCTTATATGTCTTTTGAGGTTTGCTCTTGTTCCACTTGTGTCTTGTCTCTTTTTCCAGTCATAATTTCAAAAATGTCAGAGTAGCCACAACAGAGCATTTCTCCTGTTCCCACCTGTACTCTGTGATGTGAAAAAATAATGTTAGTACACAGAGATCTTGACTTCCTCTTGAATGCATCTGGATGATTTTATTATGCAGTCCAGTGTGCCTGTGATCTGTCTGAGAGCAGCTGGTGATGAACATTGCCAAGATATTGGACTGGGCTGATAATTTTGTGTATTTCAGAAAACTTGGAAAACTAGATTAATGAAATAGCACTTGTAAACCACAGCCTCACCATAAAGACATTAGTGTGGCCATGGCTGTACAAAGTATCTTAACCAGCAATCTTTCACCCTTTGACAAATCTTTTCTTCTCGAAGGTAACTGTGGGTGGTCTTTCTTTGTTCAATTTCTGTAAATTTGGTACATCACTTTCTAGTTATGCAGCTGATTCTTGTGTTTATGTGAATGGCTATTTAAAAAAAGAAAGATCAGATGTTTGTTGTTTCATTTCAACATAAATCAAACTTTGTACTCACATAGCAATTCTAGTTTAGCCCCAGGAATAGCTTTAGTATTGCTAAGTGTCTGGAGAGTATTGACTACAGAGACATGATTTTAAGCAGGCTATAATAGTTTCTACAGCTGTTAACAGTTCTCAGAAGAAAGGCAGTATTATTCATCGGTGTTTAAAATGTGCATGACTTGCATTGCACAGAAGTCAGATTGGGAGAATGTCAGAATTTTTTTTTTCTGAAATTCTGCCAGGAAAGTCTTCAATAACTGGAGAAATTCTTTTCACTGGTGAAATCAACATGCAGCACATTGTGTTATTATACTTGCTTATAGCTCACCATGAAAGTTGTCTTTGTATGCGTGGATGTACGGCTTGTACTGTTTTGTTTTTATTTATTCTGCATTCTTTATTATAATGTTCTTTCCTTTTTTCCAGACCAGAAAGATTGTTATTGAGCCTTCCACAAAGCTGAAATAATGCTGTGTGTTAAAAAAATGTTAACAATTTGAAGAAGTTATAAAAATTTATAAGTTGACTGAATACTTTGGAAATTTCTGCATATTTTAATATAAATAGGTAATGCAAATGTTTGTTCTTTGCATTTAGAGGTGGGTCTCTGTTTTCTAAAGGTCTTGTATATAAATTTGATTCTTACAATTACACTAGAACAAAACCAGTATTTTTTTCAGATTGTATAATAGGGAAAATGTATTCGCTAAAGACACAGAACATACATGGTTATCTCTGAATGTCATATAGTCATGAAATTCAACATAAATAGCATCAGTTGTTTGAATGACTTCATTAAGTGCATTTAGGGGACTGCCTCTTGCAGTCAGCTGAGGTCCTTCCATTCAGTTCTGCAGGTCCTGGGTTAGCCCACAAAGAGATGCTGCAGTTAATGGAAAGATAAAAGGAATATCTATCTCTATAGACAGTGTGAAGGTTGAGATTGTGCTGGTAGAACTTACATAGAAATTCAGTCACATAAAATCTTACAAATCACAGAAAATTGTGCTGCTTCAGATTAATTTGGTGTTAGTGACGAGTTTGAGCTCTATCCATAGCTAAAATCACAATAAGAGGACAAGTTAGTCCAAAAGAAAGAAAGAAAGGAAGAGTAGAAATAGGTGAAAGGGAAGAGGTGAGTGACAGAATACTGGCAGATGGGCAAGGACCTAAATAATGACAGTTTTAATGAGTAGTCCAAAAATATAACAGTTCAAATGCTATGATCCACTGGAGGTGCTGGCTGGGTAAATATCTGAAAAGACAGATATCAAGCTGCTCTTTTGGGGGATTGGAGGAGAGCAAAGCAAGTTTTGGGTGGTTGTACAGAGTAGAAAAGGTTTGTTAAGTTTGCCTGGAGGAGAAAGAATGTCTGACACTCCAAGGCGATTTCTCCACAAGTGACTGTAGTAGGAACTGGGGGTGGACCTGGAGAGCTGCAGCCCTGCTGAGGTCCCCTGGCCTGCACACTGTGTGCAGCCTGTGTGCTTTGCCTGTGCTGCTGGGGTACCTCTTCCAGCTTAGTTCCATCTGAAAAGAATCTGGCACTGCACAGTAAGTGGGGCATTCTGGCTTCAGAAGCACATTGCTGCTCCAGACTTGAGCACTGGCGTAATGGGAGGGGGCAGAGGGAGTACTCAGAATGTACTATTTCATGTTACAGGTGCTGGCAGCATGTGGAGCTGAGAGTAGTGAAAGCCCAAAGGACTAGGGCACCAGAGGAGGTCACCAGGAGCTGTTGTGCCTGGTAAGCTCTCCAGGAAAGAGAAAGGGAGAATGATTGATTGATTGATTGATTGATTGATTGATTGATGGATGCAAGCCTCTGTAGGTAAAGTTGGTGTCTATCTGAAGTCTACTGGTATTTAGTATTTCAGGATGGATTCCCTCCTGACATATTGCCTGTGAAATTTTGATAGGGCTAGAAGCACTTCATAGCACCAGCTCTATTAAGAAGTGTGCAAAACTAATGCACAACAGTCCCAGGCTTCTGACTGTGCAGTTTTTATAGATCTTTTTCTCAAGACGTCCTGGAACATGCTTTGCTGAGTTGGAAGGCTTCCTTGGTCATTGACACCAGTGCTATGAAATAACATTGCTGCTAGCTGGCGGTTTGCTCCGTAGAAAGATGCTTATGATTTTCAAAGACTGCTTTCCAAATGGAATCATTGTGGTAAATGAACCCTTTAAAGCTTACACTCACAAAACTGAATTCACTTCAGGAGAGTGTTGATTCTTTGGTCTTTTGTGAGTCACTTCCACTGTAACATTCTCTAGAATAATTCATTTTTGAGTGTTAAGATGACTGGTAATGTGGAGTTATCATAGATTCAGAGGTATTTCCATGTTCCCTGTCAATGTGCCACTTCATACCATATTCTCACAGAGACTGTTATATAAAAGTACCATTTTACAGAGCGGGGGCACAGAGAGAATAAATGATGTAGATAAGTCTGTGTAAGGAAATATGTTGCAGAACTGCTGATCCTAGGTTTCCTCATGTTACAATGTTTAGCCTCTGGACCAGCTCTCTTGTTCTGCAGCACAAGTTCATCCCCTTTTGCTGCAGCTCCTGGTCACCCCATCCAGCATGGACAAAAAGGCTGCACAGCATTCAGGTGAGTCTGGAAGCTGATAGGATTCTTAGCTTTAGTGACAGCATTATGTCAAATAATGTGATGGTTAGCTGAGACAAATGTATTTAGTGCCTAAGTATAGTGTGTTTTGTATGCTAGTACTTTGGAAACAAGGAAAGCAAAAAATATATGGTGAGATTGTTGTCAAGAACTGTTCTCGCTACAAGCAACGGGCACAACACTTTGGCTTCTAAAGTTTGCTAAAATTATTTGCCGGTAAGATTTTGGCTTGTGAAAGGCAGTAAAATGTACCAGCACAACACAGACATCGTTACTAGATCTTATCAGCAGTTGTGAAGACACATCTTAACAATGTTAAGATTTTCCAGGCCTCTTTCAAAATGGCTGTGATGCCTTGCTAAATGCGCCCATTATCTGACCAAGAGCAGTTGGCCTTAATTGTTTCTGAGCAATATTTCCTTGGAACCTCTCAGACAACTACAGGCAATCCAGAGAAGTCTGAACGGATCTCTGCTTAGAAACTGGCCATGTTCAATCTGTAAAGTATGTAGATGGGTTTTTTGTCCTCGGGGAAAGGCTGAAGAGGGCAATAGGTGCAGGATGTGGAGGGAAGAAGCAGTGCCCTGACCCTACAGCATTTCTGCATGTTGAGTCAGGGAGTGACATTTAAACAATTCTCACTGCACCCAATATGAAAAACTATGGTGCAGATCAAATTGCTGGCTGTGCTCTGAGAGAGATGAAGAGGAAAAAGATCAAGGCATCTGTCGATAGGTAGCCTCTTTTATGTTTTAGATGTTGGGGGAGCTTACCAGCAAGCTAAATGGGTCTTTAAGACCTCTTTTTCCTTTTTTTTTCTTTTCTTTCTTTGAGGTAATGAATGGCTCCGGACTTTCCATCTTTAGAGCTGGTGGTTTCCGCACCACAGTGATTCAGCCAGCATGAACTCTTGACCAAATCCCAGTTTGTTTCCTGGTTTTGTTTTTCTAAAATATTTTACATTTAGCAGGGAATAAAGGCCTCCCTACTATGTGACAGATTAAGAAGGAGAGCCATGGTCCTTCTACTGGCTAGCTCTCAAAGGACAGTTCACTGTTCTTCTGAAAACTTTGCAACTGAAGCAGTTAAAAGGAATCACTGAATTTTGACGGGAACTCAGACTCAATTCTTACATGCTCCTGGCTTTTCGATGCTGTGTTTTTATGTGGAATTTCCTTTGAGGGTTAATGAAGTCTGATTTTTATTTGAGAAATATGCTCTGCCTGAAATGCTCTAAGTTTAATCAGTGCGTTATTGCGTGGGAAAATCATGTACATTTGTTTACTTGCAAGATAAATAGATTAATATTGCCAATGATTTCAGGGGATAGTAGGTTGTTAAAATAACGTGGAAGGCCTTGTTCTTTGCCTTGCTGGATGTGTTTTGGTGACTGAAGTCTCTGGGGTGCCCTGTTTAAGGAATATGCTGGTGGTTATCCCTGTTACCTTGTAAGTGGTAGGCTCAGTAAGGACTTAGAATAGCTTGGCGGTGCAGTTTTAAACACCGAGAGAGAGAGATGATAGACAGGAAATCCATAGCCTGGGAAAGCTACAAATGAAAGAAATTATATCCTGAAAATAAAAACTTCTAAGCGTTAACTGACTTTCATGCTTTGCAAAATCAGGCATTTCACTGAAGGAAAGCATTCCAGGCTGCTTTTGAGAAACCTGGTGCTTGCTTCAGGTGACAGAAAATATTACTAAATTGACTTCTTGAAAAGGATCCTTCAGGATACAGTGCTGTCACTGTATTAGAGGGGTATGGCCACAGGTGGGACTTAGTTGACACCTGAGCCAGCGCAGGCAGCTGTTCAAGCAGTGCAAGGTCCCAGATTAGTCAAAGCATAAATGTTCTGCTCCATTACAGCCTCACTGCAGCTCCCAGGGAAAGAGCCCAGGCCTTGTGTGGTTCAAGCTGCTCACCCCAACCTGCTGAAGACCAAATCCCCATCCTGAGGACCCTGATGAAGCTGTGACCATACCAGCTGCTTCCTCTTGGCTCCTGCCAAAGGTCTCTGGCCACCCGTTTGGCTGTGTGTAAAAGCATCTTTCAGCCAAGAAAGTGAGTAATCTTGCCCAGCTTCTTGGCATTTCTTGGCATGGAGTTAACCTTATGATTCTGAAGGAGGTTTCAAAGGACATGCATTAACCCAGGGATCCAGTGCTTCTGGGGGTGGGTGAGGCATGAATGGTCAGGGCATGGTTAGGTTGGTTCAGAGGTAGGGAACTGGTAGGAGACAACACCTCTGCATGAGGATGAGGAGTTACTGCTCCCCCTGAGAGTCAGGGTGAGTAGGTAAAGCAAACATGAACCTCCATATGTGGAACTGGAATTGGGAAGGGAAAAGCCAGGGGCTGGGGTATGAATGTCTGACATGAAGCTGGAACAGATCCAGGGGTTTAAAAAGATATTGAGAGACATGACTGGAGCGGGCCTTGGGGTCAGTGTTTGAAAGAAGGGTACCATGCACAATACAATATGTATTATACAGTACCCACTTGCCCCTACAAGCAATAGAGAGATTCCTGTGTGGGTCTGCAGTTTTGAAAACATCTATTTATTTTGTATACCTTCACAATTAGGAAGCAAATTTAGGGCTTATCTACTTGGGGAAATCCCTGTAAAATAGGTTGGGTGTGAATTTACAGCCTACTTAAGAGCCAGAAGTAAATGCAGCGTAAATTCACACTTCAGCTTACTTCACAGGAACTCCCCCGCAGAAACAAACCCTCAGAGTCACCTCTGTACCTCAGTCTGGTGCTAAAAGTGAGTGGAAGCTTTTCAAATTGTGGGCCTCCAGTTCCATTTTTATAGCTGGGTTTTTCTGTCTCCTGGGGCTTTTTGCAGCTGCTGTAAATCACTGTTGCTTTGCTGAGGTTGGAGAAGCTGGGCCACTTTGCACTGCTCAGGATCTGACCCTTTGCCTCAAGTAACCTTTTGTTATCAATTGGCCAGAGGGTATTTTCCTTTTTACTGGCTTCATTATTAAGCTTGTTCATTCACTCCCACCACTACCGATGTATTTTTTTCTTTTTTTCTATTTTTCTCCCTGTGAATTTTATGTTGTGTCTTTCCTCCCATGTAATTTCCTAATAGTGAACTAGTGACAGAGTGGGCTGCTGGTATTTAATCTTGTGGCTGGAGAGGTCAGGGTGTTTTCGATACAGACAAATACTCCATTACAGTAAACTCACAGAAAGTTTCCTTTTCAACCTGAAAGGAGAAGGAAATGCACTCTCCACCAATGGGCTTTCAAGAATTACTTCTGTGAGCTGAACTTATACTAAAGGCCAGTTTGGTAATGTTCTGTGAGCAAGGGGAAAAAAAAAAGGGGAAGACGTAAGATTTTTTTCTTTCTCTTTTTGTTGAGATTTGGCTTGAGTCTTGGCTCCTTATCAGATTAGAGTCCTGCAGGGAAAACAACAACCCTTTGCACTGTGAGTTGATGAAGAAATGAATATTGCTGATGTCCAGCTAAAAGAGCATAAGGATTTAAACCTTCAAAGTTCTCCCTCTTCTTCTGGTGTTTAGGGAAACTTGCTTCTTGGCAGGAAGAACTAAGTAATGAGGCAAACACATAGCACAGTACATTTCTTGCTGTACTGCAGGGCAAGACTAAAAAGACTGCCCCTGTCTACTTTATGGCAGTTTAATTTAAATTTATTAGGCTGCTGCCGGGTATACACAGGAGTCTAATCCTGTAATCCGTGGATGGCTGTATGTATGCAGTATTGCAGTGTTCCCTGTGCATGGAATAATTTGACATAAAATGTGCTTTTTACTTCTCAAGAGAGAGGTAGATATAGCATCGTATTGTCTTACTGTTCACCACTTGGACTTGGCTGAGTGGGCCTTTTTTAGAAAGGATTGAAGGAACAGGAAATGCAAGATAATAAATATTTATGTCCCAAACATGACACAGTATCATAAATCAATAATTTTTGAAGATATTAAATTATTCTTTCTGCTTAATTACTTGATTTGTGGCACCGGTTTGCTTAAATTTGTTTCTGTGGTAACCTGTGTTATTTTATGACTCTTTCTTCTACAGAAAATTTAGTATTGATTTGCTGATTTCCTCTTTAAATGCAGCTAAAAATCTTATTTACTAAATTAAGAAACCAATAATTGGAATGAAGACATGCATTACCTTGCATTGCCTGAGGTCTTTGATTGTTGACGTTGACACATGCTGTCAATTACTAAGCCACATATTTTTGTTAAATTGATACTCTTTAATTTTCCCAACTATTCTGGCATTAAACCTGTATGAAAAACAGAGGCTAAAGTGTACTTAAAAGTTTGGTTAATTTAAGTGTGGGAGCATGTTATCAGTTGAAAAATGTTATTTGAAGGATAACTTTGAGGTTGAAGCTGTTCTATTACTGGAATGAACATGGCAAGGTCAGATGCAGACCAAGTGAAAAGAAAGTCAATTGATGTGATGTGTTGGCACACATTTGTGGTAGGTGTAAGTCACGACTGTTGCATACACTTGATAGTCTTCTCCCATCTTTCATAGACTGATTTGTATTATTTATGATACACTTGCAGGGAGGAGATTTTGTCTCTTGGTTTGCAGTGTATCTATCCACAGCACATGCAGAACTTGGTCTAGACAGCCTGGTTAGCTTATAGGCCTTGGAAATAGGATCCTATAGGGAGTTGTCCAGGACAAACTGCTGTTAGTGCTCTCAAAGCATTCAGCTTATATTGCATAATAAGCTTATTTCAGTTGGTGGCGTACACTTCAATGTGACTGATCTTTCAAAAGCTGGTTGTTGAGTGATGTTGTCGTAAGCGTCGGGAGCCCAGTGGAGCAGTCAATTCCTGGCTACTTGATGCTGTGTGCTGGCTCAAACAGAAACCCTTTTTCTTTCCAGATGTAGCTGACATAGACATTTGCTCTTCTACCTCAGTCACAGGGTAGGGAAAAGCCCAGCCAGATCAGTATCTCACTGCCATTGTGGTCTCTATGCCAAATCTATGTGTAAAGACATCTCAGTGACTCCAATCAAAATTCCCGTGTAAAAATAATAGGGTTTTTCAGAAGGAGAACAATCCACAAGTCAGAGATAACAAAGTGTTAAATGAAGAGTGATGTATGTCACTTGCAGTCTTCACACCTTCAAGAAATTTTTTCGGAGCCTGACTGTGCTGTATTTCATCTAGGTACCTGCTTTATGTGTTTGGAGTGAAAATGCACAAAATCCCATTCCCCCCAGGAGATAAAGGGACATGTCACACCACACAGCTGGATGTTTCAGAGCCAGTCAAACTTGATCCAGTCCCTGGGCCTGTTCCAATGGGCCTTGAACTGTCCTCTCATGGGCATGGCAGAACCCTCACTGCAGAACAGGCAGCTGCTCCAGGACCACTGGAGCACAAGGTCTATGCATGCAAATCTTGTGCCTCTGTGTGATGTAGTGGATCCCTTGGGTCATTTCTGCTTCCTGGCAATGCAGCTCTTGCTGAGGGAAGCCTGGCAGCCTGCCCTGCCTGGTGTGCCCCTGCAGAAGCTTTGAAACCAGCAGGAGAGTCTGTCTGCTTTCCCACCGGCAGAGCCTTGTTCCTCTGTGCCACTTACCCAGAAGTGCAGCTTGGGCCCAAGCACACCCTCTCTGGAAGGGTTAAAAGTACTGCAGAAGCCAAGCAAAGGATATAAATCAAAGCTATGTTGAAAGCATGAGGTTACAGGTGTTTGTCTGGACAGGAAGTTTCATGCAGGATACCAGGATCATGCAGAAGGAATCTCATGACCTTGTTTCCAGACCTGTGGATCAATGGCTTCATTTCTTTTCTGTCTGAAAACATACACAGCATGTGAATCGGCAGTGGCCTTCATATTGGACAGATGTGTGATACACATCTACACACAGGCTGTGGCACACGAGTTTCATGTGGAACAGCTGTTACCTTCTACAGGAATTGCTGCTTGTGTTGCTGTAATTAATATTAGTGGATTTGGATTACTGTTTTCATTATATCTTTGTAAGGTTATTGTGTCAAGAAGCCACAGTTTGAGTTCCTTTTTCATTTGCCTTGACCACTGGATACGTTCAAAGGAAAAGGCCATTCAGGTAGGCTGTATCTTGTCCTCCTTGAGCTGTCTGGAGGCCGGGTCTGTAGTCTGAGCAACATGTACGGGCACTGTGTGTGTCTCCCTCTTCACTGAAGGTGGCCGGAGTGATTCATTATGGATGTAGGAGAATGAATCATGCAGCAGCACTGCCTGTCTCAGCTGGTGGTGGAGAGAGCCAGGACGATTAGCTAAGCCCAGGCATTAACTCTAGGCTAAAGGGGCATGCTTTTCTTGCTCAGAGCCAGGGAAGTGTGAGTTTGAGTTCCAATTAGCAGTATTTAAATGCAAATGAACATAAAAAGAGCCTGGAGTGCTGCGTGTCTGCAAAGGCATCTGTTGCCCACAGACAGATCGATGTGCTGCAGATGCTTGAGCATACTGCATATGCCCGGAGCTCCTCTTTGCCGTGTCTTCAGTGAGCATCTCGTGCATGATGAGACACAGAGAGACGTTCCCTTTTGCTGACTCTGCAGGGGCAGCTGTACCTTCTGGCAGGATGTGCATAGGCAGCTAGGCTGGACATATCTTAAAGCCTAGTTGAAGATGCTAGTAGAGTTCATCTATCAGAAACCTCACTCCTAGTTTCCATATGCCAGCAGTGTGTCTAGGTCAGTTAGAGGCTGGAGAAGATAAAAGTGTGCTGGTGTGAATATGCTCTGCACTGAAAGTTTGTTCCCCTTCCTTTGGATATATCAACACTTCTTAGGTCAGCATTGCTTCATTCATTCACCAGGCAAAGCAGGGGCCACCTCAGAATTAGAGACCTTTTGTGTTGTTAGCATCGTGCAAAAAGGGCACTTGTTATAATTGAGCATTGGAACATAATTAAAGTTGTATCTTTACAGTTTCTGGGAGGGCTGCTGTGAGTCTTATTTCACTGTGATCAAGTTATTTCTACTGGACAGTGTGAAAAACAAATCAGGGAGTCTTAGATACCATCTCTTGAAGAGAATGAATCCGGATTCAGTGCATCTGGATGTAGAAAGGTGAGGCCTAGCAACAACTGAAGGCGCAGTTACTATTCCAGTTGTCCTTCTTCATCTTCTTTTTATAGATATGTAAATATGCTCTTAGATTATCTGATTTATCTAGTTCAGGCATGGTTTAATTTTAGGGTTGGCATTCAAATCTAAGACTTCTTCTGGAGATACTCTGAATTATTTCATAATTATGAGAAATCCTGGGGAGGTATCTGTGTTTACAGAGGAGTATCTTGCTGTATCACTCTCCAGATATGTCAACACAGCTAAATCTCCTTTTAGTATGTTATAGTTTAATTAGCTCCACTTCTTGAGTCATAATCTGTTTCTCTGGGGCTGAAGCACACACACACAAAAGACAAAATGTGAAATGTGAAGAAGTAATTGTGATCTTTGCCACTTGGATTTGGTACCATCTGTTAACATGACTTCTTGAAAAGTCCATTTCCAATTTGTTTGTTGAATTGGAGTTTCATGCCGTGGATAACATTTCCTTTCATTGTGAAGCTGTCAGATGTAGCTCCCCTGAGAAAACCATCCTACCAGTCTGAGATCTGGGGCATAATGCTCTCCTGCTCAAAATTGTCCTACTTCTAAAAAGCAGCAGCAGTTTGCTCTAGCTGAGGATCTAGCCCATAAAGTCCTTCAAGGGCAAATTCTAACTGGGCAGTGAGCCAAAATGTCATCCCAGAGGACCAGATGCCATGAAAACCTTGGCAGAGTTTCCCCAGATGTGCCAGATGAATCTCAACTTCTCAGCCACAGAGCTTTCTTTGCCTTCTCAAGAATATTACTTTACTATTAAGTTGGCCTATTTACTCCTCTGGCAGAAGGGTTGACATTTCTGGTTTTTCATCCTCTTTTTCACTACCTCTGTCTTCCAAAAACAAAGTATTGGAGGGATTTCAAGAGTTGCTGTTTCCAGAGCTGGCCAGCCTGTGCCTTGGAGATGTATGTAGCGGTTGAGTGCTTCAAAGGTGCCTCTCACGTTGGAACAACATCATAAACAGAGGTCTCTGTGCTCACCAGGGCTGTGGGGTAGTCTGGTCTCCTGGCTGGGGTGAAAGTGATAGGTTGCTACACCAGCATCTCTGGGATTCCCAAACCATCCTGCTGTGGGAAGATAGGGTCTGGTCAGCCTCTCCTCCTATCGGTTCTTCCTGGACATCCCCCACCTCACAGCTCACTGAGATCAGTGGCACTTACTGATCTCAGCAGTGTGGTTTGTTCAGCTGCCTGCTCCGGGGCAGTCAGTCTCTCTGCTGCAGTGTTGTTCCTGGATCTGTTCTCCATTTCGAACCCTCTGCAGTTAACATCTGCTGCTGCTTCACTGTCAGCTTTCTGGAAGATTTTCCTTGTGTGTCCACTTTTCCACATGTTGGTTACCACTTCTCATGCTTTTCTAATTACTCTCACTTGTGTGCTGAGTCATGGCACCATGTATAACAACTCTCTCCTCTGTCACTGTTAACCAGCAGTCACATCTCACTCATCTTGCCCTTGTAAACTGCAGAGGATAATGGCATCAGGCTGATGGCAACATTTTCATGTGGTGATCAAGAGAGGGCAGAGGGAGTACGAAGCAGTTAAATGAGATCAAAGTCTCCCTTGTAACCTGCACAGAGAGTAACCACCATTCTCCTACAAAAGGAACAGAAAATAGCAGCTTGTGTCACTTTGTGTAACAATGATTGCAAAAAGAATGGGAAATAGTACGCTTCCCTCATGTCTTTTGCAGCTTCAGGAGTAGATGAATGACAGTTTTTGGTTCCTTCTCCTCAGTTTGAGGAGTGGATGACTAATGTCATTGTGACTGATGCCATCTAATTGGCTCAAAAGAATTTTCTGGTGGTTCTCATGATTATCATCACTTCCCATCATGTGCAAACCATTGGAGAGCAAAGACCTCCATTTGAACTGTCGTGGTATGAAGAAGATGCAAAAGTACTGGGTTTCTGAAGCAATTCAATGTATATAAAGTATGTATGAATCAGTATTCTGATCTTCCTGTGCAGCAAGTCATGATGACTGATCTATTTCTACAGTTGCTAATTATATTATGTTAAAAAATACTTGGTGTTCAAGTGACTTTTATGCAAAAATTCTGTGAGATTGAAATTAAGGGAGGACTCGCCGAGAAGGTATTACTGAAATACTTTGCTTTGAGTCAGTTTGATGCATTTCAAAACAGTTTGTTGAACTGGGTTGCTGTGTGTTACTTAATATTGAGTCTGAGCCATTTGTGTGAAATGCTGTGGTATTTTTGGGACAGGAAGCATTGTATCCCGATTATTTCTTACAGCCACTCCCACCTCTGAGTGTTGCAATCTCTCCTCTTACCTACTGTAGTGCTGGATCATGGAAGAAAGTTTGGACAGAGAGGCTCGCTTTAGACAGATGAGACAAACTGATGTCAGACTGGGTCAGACCAAAATATTTTGCTTTGGTTCAGCTCACTGAAATTAAGTGTTTCAATTCAGGAATACCAAACCACTTCATTTTAAAATCAAAAGTGTGGAAATAACATATTTGGCACTTGCTAATGCCATTGAAGGTAGGGATTTAAACTATGAATTTCTCTGAGATTATGAAGAAATAGGGCTCCATCACAGTGTGCCCTACACCAGCCAGGTGAGAAAAGGACTTTATGCTTAATTTGGAAGAGGTCGGTGCAAAGGTTTAAAAGAGTGAATATCACAGCAGCACCTTTGGAAGGTTAAGAAGGCAACATCAGTATAAATATGGGAAAAGGACCTGACACTGTAGCATAGAGTCAAATTAAATATTTCATAGGTGTGTTAGAAATTTGCTGGGATCGCAGGACTGGAGCATTTGTACAGCTCATTCTGTAAGGACAGGCTTGGAGAAATGGAGTAACATTATCCATGCTTGCCTGAAGCTGTGGAATACTGAAAGACAGACTTGTCTGGGTGAAGTTAGAAAGAGAAAGAGCAGAGCCTCTTTGACAGGTGGGTGTAATTTAAGCCACCTGCCTGGGACGAGTGGAAAGATGCTTTTGAGCAACTCTTGGAAGCACTTCTTAGTGGCAATGGACATTTTATATGGATATTGCTTGGAAAGGCAATATGGCAAAACCTCCTTAATGTATCATCATGGTAGGATATGTTGAGGCAACTCTGTTTCACAAGGTAGAAGTTATTAGGGAGATTTTTTAACTGAGTTTTACCGAGGAAGATTTACTTGTCCAGAGAATGGTTTGGGTTGAAGGGGACCTTTAAAGGCCATCTAGTCCAAGCTCCCTGCAGTGAGAAGGGTCATCTGCAATTAAATCGGGTTGCTCAGAGCCCAGTCCAGCCTGACCTTGAATGTTTCCAGGGATGGAGCATCCACCACCTCTCTGGGCAACCTGTATCATTGTTTCACCACCTTTGTCGTAAAAAATTACTTCCTTACATGTAGTCCAATTCTGACTTCTTTTAGTTTAAAAACAACACTCCTTGTCCTATCCTACAGGCCTTGCTAAAAGGCTTGTCCCTATCTTTTTAACAAGTCCCCTGTAAGTATTCTAAAGAAAGAAGTGTTAACGAAGTTGGAAATGTGAATCCACTTGAGAAAGAGATTTGGATTCCTGGACAGATAGTGAGACAGATTTGTCAGACAGTTTGTATGGACCTAAATTGTAAAATGATTTAAAAACATAACTTCCAAGAGTAATTAATGTTTAACTAATGTAATTTCTCAGTTGATAGGGCAACTAGTATGCAGTAGATATCATACAGATATTCTGACCTTGGTATATCGCTTGATCTTGGCTTTCAACGTCTTCCCTTCATTATATTCTCTGACTCTGCTACCAGTCAAAATCTGGATGATAAAACTGGGTAATTTGACCCAGTCAGAGTTACCTGGCTGGACAAATATGAGGTGATAACATGAAGAAGCACAGCTCAAGTGTTAGGAAAGCATTCTCTGATTGCATGAGTAGTAAAATCATGGCACATGATTACTTAGGGAGAAAGTGGAATATTCTTGTCTGAATTTTTGCAAGAAAAAGTATGATGAATGTTTTTCAGAGATGGTCTAATTTATTCTGTTTTAGAGCAAGGAAAGAGATTAATAAAATAAATAAAAATAATCCTTCCAGATCGCTTCTGGGCATGGGTTTTTAAGATTCTATTAAGTGGGCATTTTGGGGTCTTTTAAGATCACTGCTTCTCGGGTGGGGTCAGGACGAGGACAGACGTTGTACTGTGGAAATTTTCCTTACGGCACGTGTTCATACAAGAACAAGTTTTGGGCTTTGCTGAAAAGAATTGTTCTTTAGCTGCTCTGCAGAACTTCAGACAAGAATGCCCAACTTCCCAGTTTGAAATACTGTACATCAGACCAGTATGAGCATTCCTGGAAGCTACAGCAGATTATGTAAAAATGTTAAAATGTTTTTGCATGAACCTAATTTTTATTGAAGAGTTGTGCTCCACTGATGAGGAACAAAGGAAGGGCATGTGATAAAAATGTGCAGTGTAAACAGCTCAGATTGCTCCTAGCAATTGCATGGTTTTAATTGGGTAACAGATCATGAACTGTATTTGTAAAGATTATTCAGCAGTTTCAGAAAACACAAATATTTAAGAAAACTGTGCCTTTCTGGAGGCACCTGGCAAACAGATAAAGAATCAAAGTTCATTAATATATGAATCATTGCTTCTATGTCCTTGCCTGAGATACCCACATAAAACTCTTGCCGGCTTCAGCAGGTGATGTGGTCTGACTGAAGGGGAGTGTGGTCTCTTGGGCAGCTTCTGGCCTGACTTCAGTCTCACACTGATTTGTTGGTGATTTTAAGCAGAGAGGAAAGAGTGCCTCAGCTGACAAGGTTCATTAGCACTCCTCTTTCTCCCATTCCTCTTCTCATCCCATCCCTCTCATTGCTTCTTCTGCTCCTCGTAGGGCCAGGGACTTGCTGTCCT
Organism: Falcunculus frontatus; assembly: GCA_013398115.1. Lineage (NCBI taxonomy): Eukaryota > Metazoa > Chordata > Aves > Passeriformes > Falcunculus > Falcunculus frontatus. The sequence goes on along the minus strand of VZRV01006682.1, from coordinate 297,859 downwards.
TTTTTCCAGGTGGTGACCACATGGCCAATCTCTCTGCAAAGCCCTGACTTGCTGGTGATAGCCACATAACTTCTTGGCCATTGCAGGTTTCTTCCAGATTACCTTGTCCTTGCTTACACAGATGATTGATGCTCATGAAGTAGGGTCTGATTTGCAAATTAAAAACTTTAAATACTTTTCTCTGTATTTTATACTGAATTACAGAAAAACTGATCTAATTGACTGCATGGATTTGCAACCAGCAGCTCAGCAGCTGCTTCATGAACCATCCTTGCAGGAGGGGAACATCAGAAAGATGGGTGAGTTGGATGCTGAGGAGTGGGAATTGGTCTAGTCATCCCAAGAGAAATCCTCCCCATTTGTGAGTCAAAGCCTGCTGTCTCTTGCCTGAGATGAAGGGAATCTCCCAAGGGCAGCTAATCTTGCACGATCTCATCGCTTGAGATCAAACATCATGATATTGGGTCAATAGATACTTCTAAAAGTGCATGCAAACCTCATTCAAATTCCCATATAGCTCTAGCCAAAACACAAGCCAAATCATGATCCAAATAACCTCCTCCTCAGCCCACCTTCATTGCCGTTCTGTTTCAGTGGCAAATGCAGCATAGAAGAGATGCCTGAATGCTTAATTCAGAAATTTACTGTTTAAGGCATTACTTGTATGAACACCAGCGTAACACATAGAATACCAATGCCCTAAATTTAGTAGTTTAGTCTGAGTCATTTTCACTAAGTGGGAGGGCTGTGAAGACACTCCACAGAGTGGAGAAACTTGCTGGTTGTGTCTGTCCAATGAGATTATTTTTTTTAAAAGTCAGAACACGGCAGAACTACAGATATGTTTGCGAGTAAAATGCAGTTTAGTTGCAGACTCCAGCACAGAAGAGGGGCGGTGTTGCTCTCCACCCACTTCAAAAGCTGAAGTCAGGTTTGACTGATATGTATCTCTGACACTGAAATAGGTACAGAATTTTTCATGACAGCAACACACAGAGGTAAACACTCTGGCTGCGTGATTTGGAGGGACACGGTGTGGTGTAATCCCCGGATTTGTCTGTGCAATTACATCTTATTTTTAGATCTCCTAGCAATAGCAGCTGAGTTGATACAATCCTACGTGTTACCAACCAGCAGGCAAAAGTTATCCTTAAGTTCATTCACTGAGGGGTGAAATGTTGTCCCACTGAAGACCAGGTGACTTCTGCCACATAAGTCATCCAGCAAACCAGAGATACACACACAGTCTTTGAAATAGATGTGAGCAACGAGTCATTAGTGTGGATGTGAAGGAGACATTTAGACTTGGTATTCTGAACTGGTAACACTTTCTTGCCCGTCTGGGTTTTATTCTTGCTCCATTAGCCTTTCTGCATGAATGCAGCTGATTTGAAGTTGATACGAATTTAGCGATTCCGTTTTGGAGATTCTTCCTGGGACCCTGTGGAAGGAAACTGCTCGTCTCCACAAATGAAAACCTAACTTTGGTACCTCATTTTAGTCAGAATTGATCATGTTTTTATTCTGAATAAAAGTTAGTTCTAGCTCAACCCCTGCTCTTTGTGTTGAGAGATGAAGCAAGCAGAGATGAAGGATGTTTTCATGCACTGTATCCTGTCTGATATCAGCTGTGGCAGATATGTAAACATACTCAGGCTTGACCCTATACCCTATTCTCATGAGTGGTGCCACAGAGTTCAGGGCTCTGCTCACACAGACTGGAGGATCGGTTGTGATGTGTTTAATGCCGACGAGATGAACTCTTCTTAGAGAAACTCCAGTAAAATCAAAAGCTTGTTAATAAGAAAAGTAGTTAGCTGCTATCCTAAACAAAGCAAAATGCCAAACAAAACCCTGTTCTGCTATTTGTTCCTATGCCAGCATTTAGCTGCCAGGAAAGACCAGTCTTATAAACATGAAATTATATCCATGGCAACATGCAAGCCACGTTTAACTTTGCAGCATGTTAAAAGGTACATTAAAAAAAATTTTGTATTTTACTGTTGAGAATAGCAATTATGACTTTTAAGTCAGCTATTTTAACTCAGCCTGGGAACTGTTGAGTGGTGAGGGTAAGGGCCAGGCACAGCTCGTTCCTCAGAGCACTTGTTGCTAGACATTCCCAGAAGGTATTATTGCTTAAATACAGCTTGTGTTTTCTTTACCCAGATTCCTTTAGCAAGGAAGATATGACAGGTTGTGATATCGGACTGCAGTGAACTTCCACCTGTGCTATTCTACCCTTCATGAGTGAGCGGTGCTGGGCTGTGCAGCTGGCAAGCTCATGCCCTTTTTGGGTAAGTACTGCATTCAAGGAGCCTACTTTGTGGTATGGCATCCTGGGATTATAAGCACCCTCTTCAGGTGCTGTTTAGTGACTCCTGCATCGTGCTAGAAAGCAGACATTGCTCACAGAGTGGGAGAGCAGCTGAAGTAGGGAGTAGACTGAATTAGTGTCTGGGCTCGAAAATGTATTGGGAAAAGTAACAGAAAGATCCCAACTTGGAGCAAAAGCTGAAGCTGAAAACTGCAGATGGTTTTCTTGTCTGTACGATAATGTCAAACCCAAAAAAAGGGAGTTTTCACACTCTGTTGTCTGTTTAGCGCAAAGTGAAAATTATGTACTGGAAAATGGAGCCCTGTGTCTGGAGAAAGCAGCTCTGACTGTGCCTATACAATACCATACAGGGCTCTGTGGAAGTTGGGCTTGACTGTTTGTGCAGAGGTCTCTGAAGCCTTGTTTGTTGTGGAGTGAAGGGAGGGAAGAAGAGCAATGGGATGTGTCCTCATGAGTTTTTGTCTATTAGCTCCTGCATGATAATGTCTTTCAGAGTGAATTGTGCCAGGAATCACTTCTAAAAACCAGAAGTTTCATCTCTAAGGGCAGCAGAACAGCCTGTGCTGGTTGTGAGGGCAGTGCCAGAGGTCGCAATGGCTACAGCTGGATTTCTCAAGGCATGGTGGAAAAGAAGAACAGGATGTTCTGGTAGGTACTGTCATGTGTATCTTGAAGCAAAAGGGCTGGTAGATGCAGTAACCTGAGTGTCTGGCTCTGAAAAGACAGCATCATCTTGGAAGAACACACATGTATTTGCTGTCTTCCATAGCTGTTCGTCATGGTTCTGGTTTCTCTCTTCTCCTTTTCAGCTGCACAGTAGTGAGGCAGAGATGATACAAGGTGCACTTCATATAGAAATTTAACAACACATATATTAGCATGTACCTCTCTTTACAGAAAAATAGAGATAATGTATCAGTAGAACCCGTCCCCTCACTTTTTAGGAGAGCCTCAGAGCTGTCTCTAGCCAGACAAGGAGGGTTGGACTGTGCTGTACCTTTTCCACTTTTGTAAAGTGGACACAGACAGTATGGTCCAGCAGGATAAATGATTTGACACTGTGCCTCAGTTACTGGAGGTGCTGTGTTCAGTCTGGGGAGAAGAAGTGTCTGAGATGCCTTGCTACTAAGTTGTCTGTGTGCTGGTATGAGGGGAGAGAGATGAAGCACCAGGCAATACCAGAATTTCATCCGGGGGCCTGAATCCACAGTAACTCTTTACATGGGACTTGAGTGAGACTCGCCTGTTCCATAGTCTTTTGAAATACTTTATCTTCAGGTGCCTAAAATGAGAGCCTAGGAGCCTGAAGTACCTAATTTTGAGAAGAAAATCACTTTTGTTTGTGGGAAGTTTCCTGAAAGAACTTCAGGAGTTACTCTGTAGTGAACTTTGGATTCTGCCTTGGGTGGTGGTGTCCCCTGTGGAATATGCGTAGCTCAGTCTGTAGAGCTGTCAGTACAAGGCATATTGCTGTATCAGCCCTGTGGGTGCTTTGGCCTTTGCTCTGGATCTTAGCTCTAGTCGTGCAACTCTTCCTTTGCAGGATGATAGTATCTTTAAACCTGTCTGCTGGGTTCTTCCTGCTTTCATGCTGAAAAATGTGTGGGAGAAGGTGGCCAGGAGTGTAATGTTGGAACGACCTTTTACTGACGGAGACACAGTGGTGGTGTGTGCTGCCAACACACTCTGGCAGTGGATGCATCTATTTCAGCAAAGCTGTGCCTTCTACTGTTCTACTGCTCAATCTTGTGGGAGCAGGAGAGAAATGGTACCTGCAGAAGGCTGGGTTGGAGAGCAGTGGGGTGTGTGACAGCTGTGCAGGTGGACCCCCCACAAGTGGGGGTGCCGTGTGAGCCATGGGTTTTACCCCTGTCATTCTGGAGTACATAGGCACACCTGCTAAAGTTAGTCGTGCCCATGTAGCTGGGATGTCTTCTGCTGCTGTCGCTTCTTCTTGGGGAAACCTCCTTTAACAGGTCCTTGAGCCCTGGTTAGAACTGTGGCACCCATTGGGACACACAGGGACTCAGAGACCCCATTAACTCAAAGACTTTCCCCTAACCTTAGCAGACATCTGGCACCTGGATCCTGACCTCAGACCAAATGCCTCTGTCAGGTATCTTTGAGAGGAATTTGATAGAATTTTCCTCATTTCATCATTAAGTGCCCACTGGTGGTCTCTTCTTTTGAAGAGACAATAGGACCCACTGAAAGGCTATTTTTCCATGAGGGTAACTTCAGCATGCTGGTGACAGCTATGGTGGGTGTCTACTGAACCAAGAGTGTCAAAGCCAACATCTAAAATGACCTTTAGGCTGTTTACTCAAAGCAGTAACAGACTCGCCCCCGACTTCCTGATAAGGCCATCACTTATCAAGAAATAAGAAGAGCAAGTGGCTAGATATGGAAATCATTGTGGGAGTGCCTAATTGAAAACATACAGCATCGTACAGAAGTAATACTGTACACCAGTAACCTTTGCCTCTTCTGTGGAATATGTATATAGAAACCAGGAGAATTACCAGGGGTTAGAAAAAAGTTCATTCCAACACAAATAGAAAACCTTTTCTTGGAGAGACAGATGTGTATAACTTAACTCAACTGTCTCCTTATGCTCCGTGATTCTGTTTCTTAGATATGGAGTGAAGCATCAGAAATCAATGATTTTCATCTCACTTAAATGAAACTTTTAAGAAGAGGAGTCTAAAGTAAGCCAAGAGATTAAGTAGACGCTAAAAATTCAGTAACCTCTTAATTTAATAGCCAGATATGTAGAAAGCTAAGTACCAAACAGGAGCCAATGAGTCTGGTTTCCGCTCTAATTTAGAAAAATATGTTCTTTCTTACAAAAAAGTTTCTACATAATCATAAGAAAAATATATGCTTTAATATATGCTTTAGAAAGTGCTTGGTGTTTTAATGGATTTGCCTCATTAAGGTATATTGTAGCACTTCACCATCTCAAACTAAACTTTGTTTTAGCTAATGGTCACCTGGTTTAGTTGTTTTTTTCTTTTGATTAGTTTTTATTATTTAATTAATTTGTATTAATTAATTTTTATTTGGGGTCAGAATAGCAGCACCATCTAATCCCACTTTTGTATTTGCTAGAGAATGTCTAGACTGGCTAGCGTGAGGGTTTTCATCCTGGAAGGTTTTAGTAAGAGCCTTCTCCACTTGGTATATACGTCACATAAGTACTGAAACTGAAAGTTTCAGATGCGATACAACACCTAGTAATAAACTGTTTCAACTTTTTTTTTTAAGGGGAAAGAAATACCATCTTTTGGCAGTGTTTCCTCTCAAACCTCAGAGACTTGCTGATCTACTGTGTAGATCTGAGCTGTGGTTGCAAAGTATCAAAACAGAACTAAGGATTTTTATATCTACTCTTCCCACCCAGCACTCACAGCTCCTTCCCCCTTCCCTGTCTGTCGGGTAGTTTCTGAAGGCGTTGAGGAGACAGGAAGGGAAGGGACACAGAGCTGACCATTGAACAGATAAATGGACAAGAGTGCCAACAACTGAGCCTCATTTTTTTAGGAATACAGCCTGAAAATGCCTTGGTGATTAAAGTGGATTGTGAATGTTGCAGGGGTTTTTTTTGGGGGGGGGGGGGAGGGTGCAGGGAGAAAGCAAGGTAGAAGCAACTGGTTTCCAGGTCAGATTAAGGAACTTGTGAGTGTTCAGGGCAAATGGTCTATTCTCTTCCTTAAACTCTGAGATTTTTTGATGCGAATGATGGTTTTGTTTTCTTACGCTGTTTGATACATCATGGGAACATTTGGCAATGATGCGTGTCGGACATAGAGTCCAGTTGCAGCTAACGGGCTATGAAGGATAATGACATCCAAACCAGAACTCCAGTTAAGTCATTGGGATGTTCAATTTCTTATCAAATTTTGGAGTTTTCTTTGCAATTTTCTATGCAAAGCAGGCACTTGGAGTGGAAAAGGTCATTTTGATAAAAATCCAACTTTTCACTAAAATCAGTTCTCTTCAGCACCCTGTCCCAAAATCTGTTATGTTCACAGTGTTCCAGAACAGCCTTGCCATCTGTCAGAAGCATTTTTAGGTAACAAATTATTCAACCTAACTGTGCCCTGTCTTTACCACACCAGTTGTGTTGTCTTTGAACTTCCTTGGGGTAGATAAGCCTGAGACTCACCAAAGCCAGCAGGAATCTCCAGACACTGAAGGGGAACCTCTAGAGCCAGAAAACAGAAATGTCCTGAGGACATGGGTGTTTCTGAAGCACCAGCCATCTCCCGAGTAGGGATGTCTTTACCTACTACTGCAGAAAGCAAGTATGTTCCAGCACGGAGGTAGTGCTGTTCCAGAAAGGAGCGTATGTCTTGCTCCCCCTTTAGAATGGATCCTCTTTTGCATATTGTGTATTCTGGTAGGAGGTGGGAGGTCACACTCAGACTCTTCCTGACAAGATCCAAATTCATATTATCCACCCCCAGTTACTGCCTAAAACATATGAAAAGTTCTCAGATAAAGGATTCTTCTCTTTCAGCCATGTGTCCTAATCACTAGGCTGAGGATTCAGCCCTCTTAGGATCAAAGCCTGAATTCTTATTGCAAGATTTCAGCAGGTTTAGAGGGGAGTCCCCCTATCCAAAACCCTGTGGTTAAGGCAGTTCTTGAGGTGAGAGACAAGGGTTTGAACTGACGAATACATATCTCATGCTTCTTTTCAAGAGCATGCTAATTACTAGACTGTGATAATGAGAAGCAGACAGTGTTGCCACTATCAAATTGGTTACTCGGCCTGGCTTTCACAAGCGAGTGGCCCCAGCCAAGTTTGAAGCCCCGGCAGCGCTGGGTCAGTGTGCTCACGGCTGTGCTGCCTCCAGTGTGGGCTCTCTGGGCTGGAAGGGAGTTCTGTCAGCTCTCCGAGGCTGGGCGATATGGGAAGCAGCTAGAGGGCACAGATGGCTCTGTTGGGGGGCAGAGGAGAAGCCTTCTCTAGCCACAGTTAGGGAATTAACTTCCTCCAAATGCTGAGTTGTACATGCAACATGTCACTATGAGAGCTGTAGAATATTTTGTCATGAGACCACTAATGAACTTGATAGCCACCACATTCGCCAGTTGGTGGAACAGATTTACCCATCGTTTCTGAATTTGAGTTTAAGTGAATGGGACTTCACTTGTGGTTAAAGTTTTGGGGTGGTTTTTTTTTTGTTCGTTTTTTGGTTTGTTTTTTTTTTTTAAATACACTTCAGTCTCTTGCTGGACTGGAACTTTTAACAGTGTTATTTTGTCTCCTCAAGTCTCCTTCAAGATAAGGTTTTCTTGTATTCTGAAATGATGTGGCAGAAGGCAAAAAATAATCTTGTGACTCATTAGGAAATAAACAGAGGCATAATTGCCATCTGTGTTGCAGTCCATTTAATCTTTTCTCTCTCCAGTCATGGAAAAAAGTTCATAAAAAAAAAGTTGAGGTCTGGTTTTGTGATATTTTTGAGAGAAGCTAGCTTTAAAAAAATTACAGAAAAAGGGAAAAAAAAGCCCCAATATGGGCTCTATACATTATCTTAGACAAAATGGATTAAATTTCTGACACCCTACTCATCAAATTCTGACCTTGATTTGACCCCATTGGCTTTTTACTGTTTGATGTTCTCAAACGATTTGGTGCCACTTTTCCTTAGTAGTGCAGTTAATTTTGAGTGTTAGATAGAGATCAATAGTCATAGCTTGAAATTGGCACTTTTGGACGAAAAATATGTTGTGCAGCAGTAACATAGATTTGATAGTACTTCAGTTAAGAAAATGGTGTACTCTTTCATTATTGTTTTCAATGACAGTATCCAGAGTGTTACTTCATTCTCCTAGCAAGCTTCTGACAGTCTCTTGTAATATCTTATCTATCAAAGAGTTTTCATTCCTCTCCTTTCATGCTTGGCTTCTGGAGTGGAACTTTATTTAAAAGGTCCCTGAAATTAGAAAGAATGACCATGGCACTTTTGCTATCAAGCTGCTCAGTAAGAAATAAAACCCCTTACTTCTAGACTTGTGTCTGGCCTCCTGCTTGCCCACATTGAAATCTCATTTACTGTGCTGGCTGTATGGGGGAAGCTTGGCTGTCAGGAGGAAGTTAAGTGGCCTATTGGATAAGATTTAATCTTCTCACAGGTAGTTGGGTTTTGCATACTGCCTTCCCCACCTTTATCCACATGAAAGTGCCCTGTGCCTTGCTTTCAGCCCATTGCTGCAGTGAGAGGTGGGCCTCCACTTCATGGCGTGTTTATTCCTCAGCTGCTGCTTGGAGTAGCTGCCTCTGGAGTATCCATCTGCTCTGGGCTGCTGGGCTGGGGCTCAGGCAGTCTCTAGGGCACAGGATTTGCCAGGACTGTGCTCCTTTCTGTGGGGTCCCACCCTGGAGCACTTGGTACTGTGGAGGTATAATGAAGCTCTTCTTCAGGATTCCATCAATGCAGGTGCTGAACATTTTGAAGAGTTTTCAGCGTGCCACTAAAATCTGACCTCTGGTGCATGTCCTTCCTCCAGTGTAACTTTGGATATCCTGACCAGTGTAATCCAAATTTGACAGGTGGTTGAAAATATCTTTTTGACCAAATTCAATTAAATTATGTATGTGGGGAAGGGGAAGAAAACACAGATGGGCTGAGGAGAGGCTGTAGAGAGAGACACTTAGGAGAGAGATGTCATGACAGTCTCAGATACAGGGAAGTTTCAGGCATGGCTTGTGCCTTCTTCATACCAAGGAAGAGTCCAGCCTTTGGACACAGATGAATAAGGAACCTGGCTGCAGCGTTCTTCTGCTCCTGGAATTATTTGATTAATTTTGACACATTTCCTAGGAAAATTGTGAGCACCTCTGTTCCAACAACTACTTGAAAAGCATTCCCATCAGTCCCCCCCCAAATCTTGATGAAGTAATTTGTCAGGTGCCTTCTGAAGAGCTTTTTTAGATCAATTTCAGATCAGCAAAGTCCTTAGTTTCTTCTAGGCTGCTTATTTGAGAACCAAGTGCCCAAGCAGTTTTACACGAATCATTTTTACTACTTGGAAGCCAAGATGCCCAGTTTGAAACCATCTCAACTCGTACTGACTATTCTTTGAGTCCTGATACCTAACCTCATTAGGGAAGAAAGTGCATAATCCGCAGAACAATGGTTTGGATGGTACACAGGATCTTTGGGTGGTGTAAATAACTGATAATCCAAGAAATTCAGTCACTGTCCATTTACAGTCACTGAAGATCTACTCCGTGCTACTAGCAGTAATGTCTGTTTGGATCAAAAGAGCATAATGAGACTTCCAAAAGGCAGGATTGCCTTACTTTGTTAAGAAACCTGTGGTGTGTCATTATCAGCCTTTCCTAGACAGCATTCAGAAGTTACATGGAGTCTGAATGCAAAGACAGGCTGCAGGGAAAATGGAAGGGCAACCAGGGCCTGTTACCAAAGGATTCCTGCATCTTGAGTAGGCACCTTAACAGAGATGGCTCTGAATGGAAGCAGTTGTGGCAGGTGCACCATGATGCTTTCCATGAAGAAGTGAGGATTTCTGTCCCAGGGATAGGCCTCTGAAAGTGGTTGTATTTTCCTTTCTGTTTTCTTTAGAATTCAGTCTCTGGAAAGCATGTGCAGATAAAATGTGGACGAAATATTTCTCCATGACTTTCTGTCTGTTTAGCAGAGGAGCAATGGCAGAGTGATGGATAAAGACTGCTGAGAAGGGATATTGTATGCACTCATGACTCACGCCCTTTACCTGACAGCACCTCTGGGGCTTGCGGATATGAAAGGGAGTTAGACCTTGTACTAAGGAGCTTCACACTTTTGTTCTCTGACTCAAGTCTGGAAATGCTTTGTGTACTGCCTTCCTGACATTAATCATGTCCTGAAGGCAATTGCATTTAGCATGCTTTCCAGAAGGCCTGTGTTCTTCCACCCATAAACCCCAGCCTGCCGTCAGGAGGGCTTGGATGTACGAAGCAAAGTTCTCCTCTTGTGTGACCTGAGTTTAATTGCAGCTGTTTGAGGAGATTTTCCCTGATGAGCACGCAGCAAGTGTACTGAGTTAGTGACTTCTCAGATATGTGGCTGGAATTCAAACTTCATCTTGTAGACAGAAGCCCATGGGTGCACATCTACATGAGGGCTGAAAACTTCAATTCCTTTCAAGGATGTGTCTTAATGACAGACTCCATCTGTAATCAATAAGCTCATGATAAATCACAAATTCCTCTCCTGGACACCAAACATCAGTGGTGCTGAATACCAGCAACTCCCATTAGCTTCAATAGCCACTGCAGGTGCTGGCTATCCTGGTTACATATGTGGGACTAGCCCCAGGGCTCACCTCCCAGGGGGGCCCACTGTCCAATTGGCTTTGGGAATATGTGCTGTTCTCATTGGCTGGGATTTGTTACTGATAGGATAAAGTTACCACGCTATTTTAAATCCCGTGTAAATCCAGGAACAAAGATTTAGTGAAAACAAACCTTTAATAAAACTTTATCTTGATTACAATTTTCACCATCCCCCGAAAGACTTTAGGTAGGCCAGCTTCTCACATATCTTCTGTGACTTATCTACATCCCTGAGCAGCTGCCTTCCTTCCCAAGTTCAGTTTTAAACCTAAAAGAAGGCTCAGGCTTGCCTCTCAACAGCCATTGAGTGTGTTTTGAAAAGCAGTGCCACTGTAGCTGCTCCTGCTCCTCTTGTTTATACTTTTCCTGACTGATATGTTTCAGTGCCAAAGTACATTACTTGTGAGTTTTTCTAGAGCAGCTCCAAAGCTGTGCCAGTGCATTTATGCATCAGCTATTTAGAGAGGTGTGTAACAACTTGATTGACTGTACTTTTAGGTGGTGCCATTGATTACTAAAGCAACACGTGCACTTACAGGTAAGACATGCTTAAAAATGTCTTGCTCAGTCAGGAGTGGAGCCCTTAATCTGCTGTGCATCCCGCAGGAAGGCTGGATGCTCTGTGGGGGCAGAAGCAAACTCCAGAGCACTGAAGAGATGAAGTGAGGACAGTAATCAGTGGAAGACTTTGCACGTGAGATTTGATCACCTTGCTGAATTCTGAGGATTCTTAAGGGATGGGATCTGTGAGAAATCCCTGGCATGCTGCTAGTTACATAAAATTGATATTAATAGTGAATTGTTTTTAGAAGGGAAGCCGGCATGTTTTAAAAATATCAGATGATAATGCTATGGTAGTTGGTATATAGAATGTGCATTTGCAGCCTGGATTGCTAGGTTTGCTAGAAATTATGTACACCCTTACTACAACTTTTAATGTAGGCAAAACACCCAGCAATATTTAAGTAAATTATTTGGAACAGGAATTGCAAAGTCAAAATAAATGGCTTATTTGCTTTATTACCAGGGAGTACACATGTGCTGCAATTGGGCTGGTTTGTTAGAGACAGATGTAAAAATGCTGCCTTCAGATAACTCCATCCCTTGCACAGTGTCTTACTGTGGTATCTTCTGTGTGTACCCATGTTGGTGTGGCGTGGTTGCACTCTTTGCTTGACTGTACAGGAGGGAGTGCCTGAGTATTTGGGGATCCAGAAAGAAGCGTTTTTGTGGGCACACAACTGGTAGGTGAGGCATGAGTAAGAGCAACTATGCAGCTTTATAGGTTGAGAGCAGTATTCCAGGAAGTTCAATGGTGTCTGTGCTGTTTTGGCTCAGCTGTTTTGGTCTATGACTGAGTTTGTCAGATTTGTGGTTATAGCCATGTTGAACAATGCATTGCAATAATATCCTGGGGCTGATTGTAGCAATAGGATAAAAGAATGGATTGTGATAAGTGAGGGAAATACTGGACTTTAGTGCTTTTAGGAGTAATAAAATGTCTGCTCTGCAATATGTTTAGCCATACGTACAGAAACAAATAATCTGTGGGGTTGCTTAGTGTTTTTCCAAGCTTTTATTAGGTTGTTAAAGGTAAAATCTTGGCCATCTTGAAGACAGTGGAAAACTGCCTTTGCCTCTTCTGGATCAGGATTCCTCCCTTATGTCTGTGCCTACTATACTTGGTAAATCACCAGTACCTCATCACAGCTAACCTAGGAAAGCAGAGAGCATCTGAAATTCAATGCAGTGCCCCCAGGCAGTGCTCAGGGTCAGATGTTGTACCTGGGCACCCTCATGGCTTTGTCTCCATGCTGAGGGTCTTCTGAGCAAAGAGGTGGGAAGAGCCAGCAGGAAACATAGCTGCTTGAAAACAGGGCTCCAAGATGGCAAGGGACTGATGGCAAACCAGGGGCACAACTGGAGAGAGACCCTGTTGGCCTGACTGCCTCTGATCGCTTGGCAGTCTGTGTGTGCAAGGAATTTAGAAAGGATCACAAGTAAATAAAGTTACATTGCATTAAATGCATCCCAGAAGAAAGCAACTTCTGCTCCAAAATCCTGACAAACAAACCAACCAGAAAAAAACTCTCAATTGCCCAGAAGTCTTGCTTATAATGGGCATTAGTGCATGGAAATTCTCCAACTGTAAGTGACGAATACTTGGAGCTGGAGTGTGTGAAATGGTGCTATACCTCATTTCTGAGCAATGCAAACCTGGACCAGTTTGACCATAGGCACGTCTCCTTTTGTGTCTTAATTCTAGGTAGATAGATGATAGTGACTATTCCTACTTTGAATGCCACTTTTCCTCTTTTGACATCAGAACACTTTAAAAAGGTGGGATACTGCTTCAGGTCAACTGAGGGCTGAGAATTTCTATACCGAATTGTAGCCCGAAGAGCAGTTACAAAGCCCAGTGTATAAATCTCTCAGAGGTCTTAGAACAGAGCTACTGATCTCAAATGATAGCCTCTTGGATATTATTACTGAAACTTTCTGGAAGTAGTGCAAACCAGGAGGGAACAATTAATCCTCAGAGTAACCCCATTTACTCTAGCAGTTTGGCCCTGAGGGAGTAGGAGCACTTGATGTCTGACAGCAGCCCCAAATGTCAGTATTTCTCCACTCGTTCATTTGCCTGCTTGCTGTGGTAGATTTCATGCCGTTATAAGCTGTTTATGTACAGCCTGATCAAAGTACTTAATGACAGGGTTAATTTTTACGTATAATGAGGAAGTCAAGACAGGAGACAGGTACTGTGTAATCGAATTTTTCATTTTGGAATTTGTTTCTCTTCATGTAGGGCTTAGCTTTGATTTTTATTACCATTAATGTCTGCATTTACTGTTCTTTCTAGTTTCTCAGATGAGCTAAACCTACTGCAGAAATAGCGGAGGCACTGAATTGTTCCAACAGCTTCCATGAAAGTATGAGGATAAAGTAAAAAGAGTCTACAACTTCTCTGCAACAGCACCTCAAAGTACAGTTTTGTTTGGGGGACCAATAAAATTGCACTTCTTGAACAGTCTGTTGAGACATCTAATCCTCTTTTTCTGATTCAGTAGGTATAGGCACAGACATGGATGCTTAGGTATCTCTGTGCACAGCCAGAGAGACAACGACTGTGTTAAAATCTGGAAATCTTATGGTTTATGAAGAGTGTGTCTTCAGCAAGACTTTGCAGACGTAAGTGAATCCCAAGAGCATCCCTTTGAAAGAGCTGATCTTGAAAAGGAACTTTTCTCCTTTATCAAAAGATGGAAATGGAGCTTTAGATCTGCATTTGCCCTGCTTGTTTTGGTTTTCATTTTTAGATGCACTGAGCACTGTGAATATTTCTTGACATTCAGAAATCTAGGGGTACAGAAGTGATGGAGGCCTTACAAAACACGTCTCTCTGAGGTAGCCAGCTTCAGGAATCAAGCTAGAAGTGGAGATGAAATTAGACCTGGGCATATCCACACTACCCTGCTGTTTTTTCTCTTTTTCTAGCACTCTGTATGTTTTAGAAAAATAGGGATTTAGAAGTTCATGCTAAATTCTGTGGACCACCGTTATACAAGTTTCCTTATGGCTGAGGTAGAAATCCTTCTTTGTGAGGAAAGTGTGCACCTCTATTAGCACCACTGTGCAAGCTGTAGTTTGCAAATGCGGTGGGAGGCTTTGCTCATGCTAATTTGGTCTCAGTCATGCACCTCTTTTCCTCTTTTACATGCAAATAGCAGCTGTGTCAGTCTCTGGGATGCCTGCTTGTTCCTTTAACGGAGAGATTCCAGTTCATACCTTCAACCAGTGCATTTGTGCGTGGGCAGAGGTATAGCGCAGTGGTACAGTTGCTGACAAGGAAAGAGCTGTGATGGAGGTTGGAACAAGTTAGTGAAATAGAGAAGTCTTGAAAGAAGACACTGAGCTCTTCTGGTATGTTTTCATTTATTTAAAAAAAAATGGTGTGGGGGTGGAGAAGAGCAGAGATCTACACAAAATGATAATCCATAATCATACCCCGTAAAAAGGGATCTCTTGACTGTCAGAGAGATCTGTTTCTTTATTCTGACCGCAAGCGTTCAGGCAGCCGCCCTGAGGCTGGAGCACATCAGCCACCAGCCTGCTTAGCTGGGACAGCTGTGGGCTGAGTGCAGGTGCTTGGGTTTCTCATCGTGGTGCTCTGGTGCTGAAGGAGCTGGGCTGGTGAGCTGTCCTGGTGGGATCTGCTGCAGGCACCATGCTCCAGAGGGTCCCTGGCCTTGCCAAGCTACTGGCTGTCCTGTGCTCTGCTCTTCCAGGGTTTTCCATGGTGGGGTGCAGCACGGCTGCCGTGCTGTGAAGAGAAGGGAGTTCATGGTACTTGCTTGGACCAGCAGGCAAATTGAGTACAAAGCATATTGGTATCATGTTATTTCCTCCTCTGTCTTCAGCCTTCTCCTCTGCTTTATGGTTATGGCTACCTGAACCTAGCCACCACCTTCCTTTTCCCCTCCTGCTCTTGTCACAGAAGTCAATGCAAAATTAATCAGGTGAAATCATTTTTATGACATCACTTCTGATGCTGTTGAACTTACCGAAGAAAGTCGGTATTAGTACCATGCAGGCTGTGGAATATAAGTGTTGTACAAGGACCTGTTTAAAAGGGTGTTTGATTTAAGGTGCAAAGATTTCCAGAAGTTTGGAGTACAAAGTTTTCTAAGAAGATCAGCTCAAAGAAATATGATATCCCTGTGAAGTTCTCAGTTAAATCTATAGGCAGCTTATCACAAGAGTTTTCAGAAGATGACCGCTCACCTTTCGGAAAGCCCTGGCCTGTGTGTTTGTTTTCTCCCCCAAAAAGACTGCCCTGATGTCAGAGCCACAGCAGGACTCAGCTTGCATTCGCTTCCGTGTGTGTCCATGGACATCCTTGGGGGCTGTAACATGACAGCTGTGAAATATCTGTGCCTCTGACCTCCTTTATAATCTACTTGATCATATCCCCTGTGTGTGTGTGCAGGTGGCAGGGGTGGGGTCAGGGATAGAAACACACGTACATGCTTTAGTCATAGTAATGGCATCAAAGTGATGTCACCTTTATGTAGGGAAGGCCCTTAAACCCCTCTCTAGCCTCTCCACTGATCCATGGGAAAACAAGGCTGTGACCTGTAGAGTTTCCGCTGACTTCAGCTTTGACACCGCTACATTAAGTGGGTAATATGTTGTGACACAATGGGATAAAGTTCTGGCCCTAGTAATGACCGTGGATTTTGGTATTGATTTTGGAAGTATTTTAGGATTTTAGCTGTAGAAATTAGTGGCAAATTCCATGATGAAATAATCTAGTTATTTTCTATCAAATAGGCTCTTCAGCAATATGGCTATTCCAGAAAATGCTTTTCAAGTGGAACATCTTGAGCTATTGACACCACAGAGTAATACATGCGTACAACAGAATTACTTCCTGTCTATTTAAAACTCGTGTGTAACAACGTGGGTGGGTCTGGTTATGCTGTTCTCCACCGTAATGACAATTTATCCAAAGCAATTTTTTGCCTGGCCTAAATTTTGCAAAAGTACCTGGTCTTTAAAACCTTCTGAGAAAGGGTGCTATTTGCACCTGACATGTCTACAAGTAACTTAGATCAGGTTATTGATCGGTCCTGTATATGTTGCTTTCCAGTAGGAGGATGAGATGGAGAGGCCAATCCATTACTGCAGCCATCTACCACTGGAAAGCAATAGCACTAATGATACAGGTTTTCAATAGCTGATTTATATTATCCTGCAGTCAACAAGAACTCATGATTTTGTCACTGTACTGTTTAAAGCAACACTCCCAAAGGCTGGCAGGCCCCAAATCTGACCCACTGTATCACAGCTGCTGTGTTATGACCTGGAGAAAACTGGATAAAACCCCACCAGTCCTCCAGAGTATGGTCTGGACAAGCTCCTTGCTCACTGGGCAGCAGGTCCTGTGAGCCCCCGGTTCGTATGAGGCTCATTCTAGAGAGTGATTCCTGTTAAGATTTGCTTTAGTCCCACCAGCTGCTCCCCGGCACTGTGCCACCCAGGGGGGAGGATGAAAGAGTTACAGTCCTTTCTCTGGGCAAATATTGCACTTAGAATCTCAGTGACCAACTGCTAGTTTGGTGTTGATTAATGAGAAATAGGTGTGTTGGTGGCTCTAAATGAGAGGCTGGTTCCCCTCTTCTTCCTTCTAGTGATACGAGTACTTCGGGCAGCACAGAGGAAGTGTGTGCAGAATCCAGCATGGAGCAGAGCTCCTGAGGGAGAGGGCAGCAGCAGCGAGGAGCTGAGTTTGCTGGAGAAAGCTTTTGATGAGCCATGCAAGAGCTGGCCTGGGCAGTCAGTGGGCACAGCCCCATCCTCCCTTTGGATTGTGTTTGAACATGGCAACAGTCACATCAGCTCAGGGAGGCTGGGGTCTGGTTTTGGGAGATGCTGGCAGATCCCAGCAACACATGCACGAGGGAAAGGCTGTGTGGGGCAATGGGGCACTGAGACAGGGAGTGCAGATGTCATGTGGAGCTCTGCATGCTCAGATGGGCTGACCAGCAGGGACAAGCACTGTCTTTTTGGACTTGTACACACCCTGTTTTCACACAAACATTTCATGTAGATTTGTAAAATTCAATAGCTGCTGAGCATATTTTACACAGTCACAGTCTACTGACTGAAGGATCCACTAATTAAGAAGCCTCTAATTAGGCTTTTAAATGATAAACTGTAATAGCTCTAGTGCAGCTGTTGTAAACTATAGAGTAAATTATATCCAGTTGAAAGAGGCTTTAATTACGTAATTATATAACATACTCTAAAGACTTTGAAAGATAAAAGAATTTTTAGTATCTGCAATTAAAAAAACAAGGGAGTAACAATAGAGCTCTTAAACCAATGAAAGCAAGGAAATTCAAAGTTAATCTGAAAAGCTGTGCTAGTACTTTCTTTTATTCTCATGGTGTTCTAATTTTTGGAGGGTTGGTTTTGTTCTTTTTTGTTTTCATGATGGATGAGATAAAAAAGTATTGTCAACCAGGAGTTTCTGTCCCCTGCTTTCATTTTTCTTGCTTTTATAGGTCCATGTACAGTATTAATGATACTCTGCAAACCTTCTCTGGCTTCATTTTTGCAGAAATCCCTAGCAAGAACACCCTTATCAGCAAGCTTGTCTCCTTGCATTCTGATTTACAGAATGGTTGGTTCTTACACATGCTTTTTTGAAGTCAACAGGACCTCAGAAGTTGGTCACATTTGGCCCTTAGAGATCATGTTTAGGCCAAATCTAGCCTGCGTGTTGTTGGTGCGGTGTTGGCAGTCATTGACCATACTGAGCTTACCAAGTGGAGAAAAGGGTTGGATGTATCTGGGACAATTCACCTATGTGGAGATTGCACTCTGTGCTTCTTTCTTACAGAGCTTAGTCCTGCTGCACTGAAACTGAGGAGAGTTTAGTCCTTGCCCGTGCTGGGGCTGGGCCCGACTCCAGTCTGCCTTGCCTTTAGACACCAGCACAGTTCCCCACAGCCCAGCTCTGCCGGACAGTGCTTTCTTGGGAACCTCGCCAGCTCTGTCTCCAAACTTGCATCTGCCCTCAGCCTCCCTCACTTACCCAGCCCTGTCTGCTGCCCTTCCCTGCCACCTCCAATCACAACTGACAGTGATGTGCTCCAGTGAGCAAGTGCCTCTTAATAGAGGAAAGAAAAGATATCTTTGATATGCCATCCATTGCCTGGTGGCTCTGCTCATCTGTTGCCAGTTCTTTTTGTTTCTTCTATTACTGCTCCTCAGGACAAGGGCTGTGCTTTTTGTGAGTGTGAGCTGGTACCACACAGGAGATACAGACAGTAGGCTGTAATGTGGAGGGAGCTCAGTTCCTATAGCTGTTCTTATGGACTGGCCTTCACAGCTGTAGAACCAAGCACCCCATGACAGCCAAACGAGTAGTGCTTTTTTTGCTTATTCCAGCCACATTCAAGTATTTTTATCTGAAAATGTCACAGTGAGGGAAATAAGGAATACAGTTCTCATAGTTAATTTTTATGGCTGATTAATTAGCCCAAAGAGTATTAAATTGTGCTAATGTAGTTTGCCTCTCCGATGCTGTCTTTTGACTTCAATGGAACTAAATACATGCTTAAAGTTAACTACATGCCTAAGTGCTGTGGTGAATCGGGGCCTAGGGCATTAATTAGAACTTGGCTCAGATTTACTTTCAAGGCTTTTCCCCCTCTTTTTTTTTTTTCTTTTTTTACTCTCCAGCGCTCAGCAGTTTAATTGGTATGCAGATGTTCCCCTTTATTGCTGGCAGAGGCCTCTGTCACTGTTCTGAAGGTACTCAGACTTCAAGGCTGGTACAGTGGGCAGGAAGAAACCCCCCCTGAGGTCTTTCAAGCTTTGTGGGAAATAATGATGTATGAGACAGGGATTCCTTTGGAACCTGAAGGGAACATGACAGACAGAATAATATGGGAGGAAAACATTGTCTTCACAATTGAGACTGATGGTCTCATCTTGTCTCCTTGTTATTGTTACCAACCAAGACTGAGATGAGCTTTCTTATGAAGAACTTCATTTTGTGGCAGGTTCTATATGTTGGACACACTGCGCTCAGTGGTAGCTTTCCATCCAAAGTACAGATATTGACAGGCTCTGAGGAACCCTTTGAGGTGGTGGTTTGGCTTAAAACCTAAAATTCCTTCCAGCATTGAGATGCATTTTGTCAGGAATGACAGTTGCAATTTGATAATCTTTTACCACTTTGCCTGCCTATCTGAAGCCACTAGCTGTAGGGGAGAAACCCAGGGTTGTTGGGCACAGGAGTGTTAGCTTTATGAATCAGCTTTTCTCACACTTTATTAATTTCACTTTCCAGTGGTTAGTGCATGTTTGGAAGAGACAATTGATTTGTACGAATCTGTGTAGGATGGAGCAAAGCTGGAACTAAAGCAGGAGTGCAAGTTGACAGCAATGCAATAGCTCTAATTGATAGATACTAAAGGCACTATTTAAAGCAACATCTCCTCTGATGTTTAGGTTTAAAATGACCCTCAATTTGTCCTCAGATTGCCATGTCCAAAAAGAAGTGTTTTCATGTATACTCATTTAAAATGGATTAGCCAAAATATCAAGTGCTCGTTTTCTATACTTGTATTTTCAAGTTAGATGATTCAAACTGCTGTTGTGCAAGGTACTGGAAGATGGCTGTTTCTTAACTCCTCCAGAGTAAAAGCTGTCTTTCAGGGGATGATTTGCACATGTGAGATTTATGTTAGTGTTTTTTGGCACCCACAGTTTGCGTTCCAGCTAATGGGAGGCAGAAGGACTAATACACATGCTATATGTTGTGGGTGCAAAAATGCAAATAGAAATTACACCCAATGTGGAAAGGGCTAGGAAAATGTACCTTCTTGGATGTGAGCAGGGCAGCTTAGGAAACATCATCTTCCTTTTACAATTGTCTGTTACTCTTTACATTTCTGGAGAACTGGGATCTTGCTGTTAATCTTACAAAAATAGATGCTGTGGTGAAGCCTCAGGCATGAATAAAATTGGATGTTAATCTTAAAGCAGATTTTTTACAGCTATGCACTCAGAGCAGTGAATCCAAATGATTTTGGAAACTCTGCGGTTTTTACTTATTTAGATCAAAATGCTGCAGGGAAAAAGGTCAGTGGCACAGGTACATATTGTAGCATTTGGGGCTCCTGAAACTTGAGCAGATAAGCACAGCAAACATTAGACATCTCTGACTTGACACAAATAATAGGCAAAGCCGAAAAAAGCCTGCTGACAAGAGGAGTGGGTGTTGGTGGGTGACTTGCTGCAGTTTTAGAGCTGTTAAGTGTAGGTTTTTTAGCATTTTCATTATTTAAAAGTGGAGTGGTAGTTTCTTCACTCCCTCTGAAAAGTTACTAATTTACTCTGAAATACAGGGTAAGCCACAATGATTTAACAGATTTGTAATGTGCTTTAGAGTGATTTTAAGTAAGACACCCTCCTTCTCTCTAAGCTTCCCACTGTCTCAGCTCTGCCCTCGCTCCTTTCTCTGTGTACATCTGCACCAAAATGCAAAGCAGGGGCTGCCCCATGCGTGACTTTCATCTATATCCTGTGTCAGCGGGAGTGCCTGGGTGGCTCTGACCACTGGTGCTCATGCCCATTTGCCTCATTGCCAGAGTTCAGAAAGACTGGCAGTAACAGGCTGAACTAGCTACGTTTGGATATTGGGAATAGCATCTTAGACTGTGGAGTGGTTCAAAAGCTGCTGCTCTGCAGGTGGACAGCCCTTTCTTGGAGGAGCCCTGACATACAGAGCCTGCCTTTTGCCTGATGCATGGCTAGTGGAGCATGGCTAAGGACCGTGATTAAGGTCCCCAGGATGTTCCTGGAATACAGACAGCATTAATTAATCTGCGGTCCTCTGTGTCTGATTCTGAGAAGGAGCTGAGTTGTGTTCCTAAGGGGCTGTCCAAGAAGGCAGGCAGCCTGCAGGGATGGAAGGTGCTCAGGGCATTTTCTTCTGTTGTCAAGCTGAAAGGGTCTCAGCTGTGCCATGCCCACAGCTGTGCTGAGTAGCCATGCCTATGGCAGGATGCTTCAGCAGCAGGGTTTTTGCATGGATGATATTTAAATCTGATGGAGCCTTGCCGAGAAGGAGCTGGCCCTGCATGCACTCAGAGAGATCTCTAGTGGTTTGTGGTAAGGAATTGGGACCTGGGGCTGAAGCCACAACCTCCAGGACCAAACCACAGAATTTACACAGCTGCCAAGGCCTGCCCATTTGCCTTCCCTGATGAAAGTCTGTCATCACACAGCTTCTGTGCTTCTGTCTTCTCTAGTCATTGCTGGTGGAGGGAAGAATCTGTTTTGTTCAATATAGCAATGATGTCTAGCTCAGTTTAATTTTATTAGCTGCTGATGATTTGTTGCTATTCAGTGCATCCATGGGTTTGTTTAGTATCAATAGCCAAGGGTAGAAATACTTGAGTAGAAAGCTAGGTGGAAATGCTGAGTTTCTGGAGGACTCCAGGATTTCTTTTGTTCTTCTTTGTTTCCCTGTTCTAGGAGGTGTGAAGAACACTTGTCCATTCATAACTGAAACTATTCAAGATGCACGAGCCTGAAAGGGCGCTATAAGTTTCTGTTGCTCTCTGGTGTGGTAAAGGTCTTGTCTTCTAGCAAACATTATGGATGAAAGCTTTTGTTACAAGGTGAGATGGTAAGTTTGTGTACTCAACTTCTATTTGGAAAAATATTTTGATGTGAAACCTTTGTTTTTCCAGAGGCTTGAGCCAACTGCTTTTGATCTGGGAGCTTACAGAATGGGTAAGTGCAGCTGTATTGGGCTGGGTAGATGTCACCCTCAGGGATTTGCCCGTGGATCTCTCCTTGGCCTGAACTGGAGAAGGGCCAGAGTTTGTTCACTTTCACTTTCTGTCACTGAGAAAAATGAATGCTGTTCTATATAAGCTATAATTTCTTCCCAAGTAGATGATGACTAAAGAAGGCCTGAACTGAGTATAGATAATCTTATATTTACTTGAAATGAATGTAGCTCACAACTCTTATTTTAGCACCAATCTGGAACACTACTGTGAACAGATTTACAATGTCTGCCTCTTCCTTACCTTGGCATTCTGGCATTTATGCACTCACTGCACTGATAGTGCACATTCTTGCTGTGATACTTGGGAGTCAATGAAGCCCAAGTCTCTGAAAGGTGAGTAGGTAAAAGGTAGATACTTTCAGATCCAAACCTATTCCTTTTGTGTGCTCCACAATCTTATTTTAGTTCTTAAATATGGTTTCATTCTTCTGATACTAAGAGTCAGCACTGATTTCAGTACGTGAGTCATCAGGAGAGTTATTAACTATTTTCTGGTTGCATGGTCCTTTGTTGCAGCATTGCAAATATCTAACTTCAACCATGTGTTTTTAGACTAGACACTTACAGAAAGCCTTTTCTGTGATTATAGAAGAGCAGATTTAATCTGGAAGTCATTGAGAGAAACCAATAAAGAACTTCCTTGATGTGATTTTTGGAGTTACTTGCTGGAATTGAATTGCATTTTTTTGGGTATTGGACATAAGGGCACTTGAAAGCTTAAAGAAGGTTAAATGTAGATGATAATGAAAATGTTATTGGTATTTATAGGTCAGTTGATAATGTCAACATATTAAAGTGATATGAAATATCTCCTTGATTTCATAGACAGTGCCTTACTCTATATAGTTTATTGTAATAACGTGATCCTTGATATACACTGATGATAAGTTTAGCTTTATAAAAATTTTTTTAGTAATCCAATTGCCCTGAAATGCCATATCAAAAGTATGTTTATTACAGAACATATACAGTTGCTGTCTGCCAGTGTTATCTCTATGAAAGCAACCTAAGCTAAGAAAGCACATTTGGAAAAAACATGCCAAGCAGAGGTGGTTGGTTTTTTTTTTTTTCTTTTGTTAGACTTTCTGGGAACATTCATTAATAGCTGGAGATGCGGTCTTTTAACTAAATTTCTTTCACTCAGATTATATGCAAATTGCAGGATTCTTCAGGCATAAAGTCATGTGCCATGAGTATGGTATTTGCATTTGTTTTAATAAAAATAACTTTGGAATAGGTACCTGGTTTGGTGAATTGCTTTCTTTGTTATTCATCATTGTGTAACATCTTTGTAGAACAACAGTAACTGGAAGGAAGGAAAATACTGGAAAGTGTTTCTTGGAGCTGGGTTTGGCAGAGGTCTGCCTTTCCAGAAAAGAAATGCTGATTTTGGTTCTTTATTTTGCCCTGTCCTTTTTGTGCTGTTTTGTACTGGAAGAAAAGAATGAAAGTGAGCACTAGATGAGCTGTGAGTTCCCTTTGGACCAGACTTTGGGAGTCTCTCCTCTGACACATGTTTTGGTGTTACTTTATCCTGAGGGACTTTATTTGCACAATCTCAGAACATATTATTCCAATAAGATTTCACATAGTTTGATAAACGTTTGGATAAATTTCATACCATCTTATCAAAGCAGACAATAGTTCTTTCTTGAGGAACTGAGCTTAAGTGAAATGCTCATTTATGTTGGTGGGTGATAATTAAGAATACAGATCCAAATCAGTGTTTTGTTATTCTGTTGCAGGAGTTGACTGAATCAAGCCTCTGTCAAGAACCACTGCTGAAATACTGAATTAACATACCCAAGACCAGCACATCAGGAGTATAATCTTCTACCAAGAACAGTGTGGATATATACCTGGCTCACAGAAGCTCTGGAAGCATTGTGAGACTCGGACAGACACAGAGCATCCTCAGAAGGCAGGGATGTTGCTGCTGTCTGAGCACTGCACACTCTGTGTTCATACTGATGGAAATAATGCCCAGTTTTGGTAGTATGGAGACAGTCACAGAAGCTCTAATAGGGTGGCTTATCACTTTCTTGTGGAGCCAGGTACAGCTTCTGTTATCTTTTGCACCCACAAATCTGGTATAATATTAACTAGATTGTCATTAGGTTTCATTAGTGAAGCTCCATAAAACAAAAAAAGGAAAGGTTCTGTAGTCATGCTAAAACTTGGTATGTCATTTATACAAAGTGGGTGAGCAGAGATCAGTAGCCATGAAACACTGCTTTTCCAGAAATATGAAATATTTAGGTAAAATATCTAGGTAAAATCTAACAGAAATTTGATTACTGCATGATAAAATGGCGCCTCTTCCTTTCTAAATAGGTTTGATCATCTCCTTAATGAAAGCCCTGCACCTTCACCTAGAATCCTTCCCAGGCAGCTATAGTGGATCTGCTTACCAAGAGAATTTGTCCCACTGGATTCCTTTTTTTTTCTGTGCAGTTGAATGAAAAGTGTGTGTCTTTTGAAGAACAGCAACTGAAAGAAATATTGATGACTGCCAGGGCATCTACAGAAAAGGATAAGAAAATTACTCTACTACAACAGTGAAGACAAAGGGGCTTTGTTAACTCTTTCTTGTAGGTTGTATATATTAATAGTAACAAGTAAAGTTTTGTATTTTTTCAGAGAAACACACAAGGCCTTGAATTGTATTGTTTTAATTGCAGCTAACTGAATGAATTAAGTGGAAAATAGCATACAGTACTTTGATTGTCTAATTCTCTGTATGTGAGGCTTTGGGAACAGTTTGTTATTATAAAAGAACAGCACTAACCAGAAATCAGCCAACATGTAATTGCTAGGCTGAGGGGCAGTTTGGGGAAAGCTGATACTTATTTATAAATTATTAAATAAAAGCACATAATATGAGGATCATCTCTCACTGCCTCCACACTTCATACATTACTCATCTTCCTAAATTTCATGGGTTTGTACTCCCTTAGTACATTGCTGCTTATAACCAGTGCAGGCATCAAAACCACCCACATCCAGGAAAGGAGATGCCTGTGTATTTGTTATGATGGCAGTTTTGGTTACGGGACTCATCAGATTATGAACCTTCAGTTCAAGGAAAGGAATCTTAACTAGACTTTTAAAGGTTGTTTTCAGTACCTAAAATACACCTGAGCACCTGGGACTGTTCAAGTGTCTGAAACTCTGGCCAGTGTTCCCACTTGACTATGTACCTTTAGAGATTATAGTCAGCCAGTACCCTAAATAGAAGACTTAAGAGCAATCTCGGCATTAAATTTGACAGAGTTCTCAAAAAACCGTTGGTGTGTAATGCCCATCAGTTTTGGTAGGAATTAGGTAACTTCTGGTTATCTCATGTGGTTCTCACTGCTCCCTAGTGCCTTACTACCGGAGGAAACAGCCACTTGCAAGACAGAGAGGAGGTAGGTGGTGGTTGGACTCATCAAGAAGGTAGAACAATACTTCATCCTCAGTGTTTTTGGCTATTTCAGCTCTTCGGGAGAATGGAGCTGCCATTCATTCCTTTAGCACAAATTTGAGGGCTTTCTTCTAGGAAAGCAAGATCTGTTTCATGGGACACAGGAGCGGTTCCTCGTGTGCCACGTAACAAGGGGTTGGGTAATGTCTGGCCTCACAAGTGAGATGCGTGTCTTACAGACCAAGAGGCCCTTGGTGATCTGCAGCAGAGGATCTGTGGGTGGAAAGGTGTGCCAGCACCTGGGGAGTTGGCACTGCTGGACACATGTTTGGAATTGCTGAGCTGCTCTATACGATGACATTTGTGCTGTACAAACAAACTTAAACACTGTTTCTGCAACTTGAAAATAGTAGAGGCTTGATTTTACGACTTCATCTGCAGGCTTGTTGAAACTTACATGTCCACGCTGAAGTGGTGTGAAGATTAAATTGCTAGTCCTAGTTACCAGCCTAGACTGTTGCACAGAAGGTGCCTGAGAGGTGGAACTGGGCAGAGTTCAGCTTTGCACAGCTCTTGCCAAGAGTTACTTGGTATCTCTGTCACTGTTTTTTGAAGTCCAAAAATATTTTCCCCCAAATAACCTATTTTTCTTCAAGAGAACACAGCTGCATTTATGAAAGGTCTTGGCTTTTACAGTAAGTCTGGTTTGTAGAGTTTCCTCTCTCTATGTATGTTGTCTGCATAAGTACCGACAGTCATAATGAAAAACACGGTTTTGTTACAGGAATTTTTAACAGTGGTTTTCAGTAATTTAGAAAACATTGGAGCTACTTCCAACAGATGAAAAAAAATCAAAACAAAGCAGCTTTGAAAATGTTGATAAACTTTGGCAAATAAATCTTTGGTTTTAACCCTGTTCTATTCTTTCTCTATTGCTAAAACTAATATAAAGCACTATTGATTTCAACCAACTCAACAGAAGATACCATATTCCTTTCACCCCACTGTCCCTTGCTTTGGGGGGCTGAATCTCGGCCGTGCTCTTGTGCAGCCTTTGGCTGAGTATTCTGAGACAACCTCTATTCAGCGCTTGTGTGCACTGTTAAAGCTGTCTTCACTGCACCTCTTTTTCCAGCATGATGTGGGAAAGTTCCTGGATTGAATTCTCCTCAATCATAAAACTCGTATGGGAGGCACTCAAAATGTAAGGCCTTTCAAACCCTTGGGAGTTCACAGCATTTAAAGATAAGAGCACAGTATTGCCAAGAAATGTGTCTTGTTGAGGCCCACAATTAACTTTATCAAAAGAAGGAATCTTATTTTTGCCTATTGCAGATAGAGGTTGCATCTCAAAGCAGCCTAAAGTTAAAGATAGATATAGCATCTGGTTCAGATCACGATATGATGAAAGATTCAGGTTAATTAGTATTTATTCTTAGTTGATAGTTACTCCTTTTGGCTTGAGCTAACAAGCAGGAGTTGGAGTCCCACAAAGTTGTGTCTCCTGAGATGAGAGATGAATAAGGGAGATGGTCTCTGTGGTGAATATTTAGGGATAGGAATGTCAGTAAGAAAGACTGGCCATTGCCTTGGGCTCTGATAGCCTGAAGGGAGGATGCTCTGAGGGATGACTCAGTGCCAGCAGGGAGGATTGGATATAGGCATGGACTGAGGCATCCCACAGGGCCATGGACAGGGGGAAGTGTCCCAGTTCCCTGCTTGATCCAGTGCCCTCACACCTCCATGCCCACACAACCCCTGTCCGCCACCTCTTGCCTTAACTGTGCGTTTATGGTCACAGGGAGCAGTCAGGGAGCAGCTGTGGAGAAGGTGACTTCCCAGAGCCCCACCAAGGCTTTCAATTCCCCTTTCTCACCACTGTTTCCTGCAGCACCACACAGGC
This sequence comes from Falcunculus frontatus, assembly GCA_013398115.1. Taxonomy (NCBI): domain Eukaryota; kingdom Metazoa; phylum Chordata; class Aves; order Passeriformes; genus Falcunculus; species Falcunculus frontatus. The sequence continues at coordinate 270,482 of VZRV01006682.1, read as the reverse complement.
TCTACCAGCAGAAACACCACAGTGGAAGTGCAGTTGTTCATCTTAGAGTTGTTTTTTTCCTGAGACCTCCTAACTGCTTATGCAGCCAGGAGGACCCCACCAGCTGGAGAGCAGCTTTTCATGCTTTTTCAGTTCCCATTTTTATACTTTTTTTTTTTTACCCCTGTTAGTGTTCATTTGGCATTGAGACATTTCTAGCAGGATCTCCTATGTATCTGGGCAGAGTTCCTCTTTTCCAATAACCTCATGGACGGCTTTGTTCCCTCAGGTACTTACAGAGAAGATAATTTCTGTGTTGGTGGGAATTCTCTGACTTCGTAGGTTCCAGTGGCCTGGACAGGGGCAGTCCCACAGTGAGCAGGCACTGGGCCTCCTGCCCCACAGCCATAGGGCTCCACCTTCCCGCTCTCTCGCGTGACAGTCCGTGTCCCCCCAGCAGGCGAGGCTGTTGGTACAGAGGGCTGTGGGGAGGCCATTCCTGTCCTGAGGGGCTGAGGCGATGCCGGGAGGGCGGTGAGTGTTTCTGGGCTGAGGTGATGGCAAGAGGGCTGTAGGTGTCTTTGAGCTGAGGCAATGGTGGGAGGACTGTGGGTGTTTCGGGGTGTTTGTGAGCTGAGGCAATGGCAGGAGGGCTGTGGGTATTTCTGGGCTGAGGTGATGGCAGGAGGCCTGTGAATGTCTCTGGGCTGAGGCCATGGCAGGAGGGCTGAGGGCCTCTCTGGGTGTCTCTGAGCTGAGGCCATGGCAGGAGGGCTGCGGGCCTCTCTGGGTGTCTCTGAGCTGAGGCAAGGGTGGGAGGGCTGAGGGCCTCTCTGGGTGTCTCTGGGCTGAGGTGATGGTGGGAGGGCTGCGGGCCTCTCTGGGTGTCTCTGAGCTGAGGTGATGGTGGGAGGGCTGCAGGTGTCTCTGGACTGCCATCACGGCTTGGAGCATGGCATGGGTGCAGTTGGGCAGCTTTTGCTTTGTGGACATGGCTGCACAGGCCAGCCAATGTAGATTTGTGACTCTCCCCTGCCCTCATTTCTGGAAGTATTTGCTTTAAAGTCTCAACAAGACCTAAATTCAATTCCCTTAATGTGCTTTTGGCCGTCCCCTTCTTCCCCAGCCCTGTGGAAGAGCTGGGGAGGTGCTGGCCCCTGCACCTGTGTCAGGCAGGCTGTGAGATGAGGCTGAACTTACAATCCCCCTCCCCATGCTTCTCTTTGCAGGGGCCCCACTGAAGAGCTGTGGGGTTGAACAGAGATAGAATAGCACAAACTGGGGTTTTGGATGCAAGAAGGAGGGCAAAAGGACTCCCAAACTTGCACATAAGTGAAATAGGTGGTAATTCTGCCTTGGAAACACCATGGTAGTCTCTGGAGAGATTCCTGAGCAGTGAGCTCCCACCTTGGAGCACAGTGCTGGGCTTTGCAAACCCCTGGTCTCTTTCTGCTTTGCAGCCTGTGGCAGCCTAATAGGAGCCTCAGTGGACAAAATCTGTTGCTTTTAGAACAGGAAAATTCTAAGCTTAAACCAAACCATGTATAATAAATGTTAAGAGCACCAATTTCACTGCTTATACCATCATAAAGAAACTACTAAAAGAAAGAAAAGCAGGAAAATAGTTTTGTTGCTCACTTAATTGTAGAAGCTTTATTATGTCCTGCTGTGCTGATGATAAAGGCCTATTACCACGGCTGAATCCCAATTAGATCAGGTGTGTTCTATGTCATTATAGTCTCGAGCATCAGCTGTTTCAGTACTGCAACAAACTATTTGGGATAAGCAGCCCAGTTCCTTGAGAGTTTACCCGTGTAGAGGCATACACTGTTGATTTGGCCACCACTTATTGTCAGCATGGCACACGTGGCTCTTGTGTATGCAAAAGTGTGGACAGACGGCTTGGAGATCATTAAGCTGAGTTAAAACTGGCTCTATTTCCCCTTTTCCTGCTTCCTTCCCTGGTCATTAGTCAAATGACTGAAATGTGTGTTAAATAAATACCTACAGACCACCTGTGTCTTTCATTTTCTTCCCAGAAAGAAGAGAACAACACTCCCACCTGTTACTTCTGTGATGAAAATGGCAGGACAGCTATGGATCTGCAGCAAACTCTAAGCTGTGTGGCAGCTTCAGGTAAGCTCAGAAATTAAGCTGTTACTATAAAAAGCACAAAGCTTGGAAGCAATTTATTCCTTGTGTTGTTTGCTCCTCATGTTGACTACTGGAAAGTAAATTCAGTTTAATGCTGTGCTCAGATATAGTCTTTTCCATAGACTAAGTGTTCTGCAGGTTCACTGAACAGAATGGACTCTGTGTTTTGGAGGTATGAGGAGGCTGGATGAGCAGGTCTGGGAGATGGAGTTATGAGGTTCTGCCACTGTGGAAAGCATTGGAGCTGGGTTACAGTTATGGGATGCTAGACTTGAAAGAAGTTCTCAGTGTGCCTCTCCCTTCCCTCTCCCTTCCCTCTCCCTTCCTTGAGGGACTTGAAGTCTAAGGCCTTGGATTATTAGTTCCTGCTCTTTGTTGTTCCAGAGAAATGGTGGTCCTCCTGCAGCCTTTGCAGTGAGTCTGAGAGAGCACAGACCTGTTCCAGGCCCAAACACAGACAGAGTTATTGAGTATTAATGTCTAATTATTAAAGCTGGTTTTCAGAGTGAGCCTTTCTTTTAATATGAAATGTATATTTATATGTTTTTCTGAACTGTTGTCTGAGACTCTGTACAGATTCAGGAAGACTGTATTGAATGTTGGTAAGTACTTACTAAAGAGGATGTGGTTAAGTTCACATTTTGAAATAGCTTTTCCACCACAAGGATTAGTATCTACTGCCTTCCTTTTAATTGATGACTTTTATTCTTAGTATCAACTTCTGACAGTGACTGTGGAATATATTTGTAAATATATTTGCCAAAGCTCTATATTGGATGATTCCTCTGTTTCTAGCATGTCTGAAATGACCACATACAGAATGTAATTAAAAATTAACATAATACACGAATTGCATGCTCCTATCAGCTTTTAAACATCTTACTTGGAAATACTTTTTTCAGTTTTATTATGTCTTTTATTTAAATTATTAATAAATTACTAATTAGTAATTTATTTAAATTACTATTTAAATTGATATGAGGAAAATAAGCATATGTACTAAAGGGGACTGGCTAAAACTATTTTTTTGTGTTAGAATATTATGAAGGACTTTCACACTAGCAGTTTTACAAAACTCAACCAATCCAATAGCATGGGGAAACCTGTGGTTTTCAAGTAGTTAGGGTGTATGGAAAGGAAAATATTATAGAAGAGGCTTGGGGGAAATAAATCGGGGTGGGGGGGGGAAGAGGTTGACTTTTCTGTATGATATATTGACTGGTTGACAATTTAGACCATAGATATTTCTCTGTCCTCTCGTGACTGGTCAGGATTAAGCTAAAGACTTCTTGGAAAAGAAGGAAGATGTCTTAGATTCCCAAACATGATGAGTTTCCAGCTGGTGATTATCATATACCTTACTTTGTAGAGTGCTAAGTCTTTGATTTTGTTTCCTCTACAGAGAAATGGAGCATGACCAAAGCAGAGATTTACACTATGGCAGGTTTCAGAAGGTCCATGAGCTTTCAGCAATGCCCTACACAAACACAACACAAATGCCAAAGTGTTTCTTGAGATAATGCTTCACCAATGTAATGTTAATTTCTGAACTTGTGTAATTACTGAAAACATTTGGAAAAAAGATCTTTTTCCATAAGTTTTCTGCTGATGATTTTGGTTGAATCGACCTTACCAAACAAGCATGTTCTTATTACACGCTCTGTGTAAGTAGAGCACTCCATAATAATAAAAAAATAGCAGGACACAAGGGGATATCGTACTGTCCTTTCCTTCTTCCTTTTGGTTGAACTTTCTGCCATCTTGGTAGGAGGTCTCTTTTTTATGTGTATTTCTTCATACTTAGGAACTGAATGTAACTTCTGTTTATGGGTTTTGCAGCTTTTGGAAGATGACACTTTCCCACTGCACTGAATGCTTTGCTATTCTGCATGAATGATGTACACAGTGTTGGGGTGTATGTATTATTTTTCACCAGAAATAAGTTCTATTTCATGAAAGTGGAGAGTTATAGAGAAAATTTGCTGACTACTAGTGCAACTTAGGCAGATGCATAACAGGACAGTACCGTAATTATGTGCTTTGAAATATTTAATTTTCTCTCTATAACCCTGGTCTTAACTTTGCTAAAATTCAGCCTGTCAGTGTTGGTACCCTGTCTTGTTGTTAGCCCTTCCAAGTGAGTTTGGTAAACTGCTGAGCTGAGTGCATTTAGGAGGGTGGACACAATGCTGGTGTCATTGCAGTCTGTGATAGAATGAAAATTGCTTTTGGAGCAGTATGTTTCTATGGAGGCCGCTGTGGAATCAGGAGTGGGCAGATGCTCTAGTGGGTATGTAGCCTACATCATGCTCTATGGGTGCTCACATGGATGAGGCTACCATATTGTGGGGGTTACTGCTACAGGCAGCAGTCCCCTCCAGTGCTGTGAGCCCTGCTTTGTTTGGAAAGAGGTAGAAGAGAGGAGATGGAGGTGCAGAATCTGCTATTCACTCCCAGGCTTTCCTGTCTTCAAGGAACCATCAGAGCAGCCCATTACTTTCAGGTACTGCCAGTACATCAACCTTAGAGAAGGTGGATGTCTCATTCGAAACACACAACTTTCTCTTTTCAAAGATGTCTCTCCAAGCCTTGTGGACGGCATGCTTCTGTCCTCACCAAGGAACCGCAGAAATACCCAACTGTGCAATCCCCTTTCCCTCTCCATATTCTTGGGAGAATTTTGGACAAGGAAGTCCAATAAAGCTGTTCTTGTGCTTGGGTAGCCAGGCTCTACCTGTCCAGACATGTCTGTGAGACCAAAGAGCTAAATGAAGACTCACACTCCTGGGACTTCTGTTTCTCCCTGTCAACCTTTCAGGCTGGTAAACTTATCCCTGGAAGAGCTCTGCTTTTTCACTTGGAGACTGTGGTGTGCAGAATGGAAACTTTTAAGCGTTAGAATAGTCATTCCACAGACTTTTGCTGAGCTATAAATCCCTTTCCCTAAGTCAAGGGAAGATGCTTCTCCCAATTCTTCTCTCTCTCCCTTAGCACAACAGAACTATTTGCTTCAGTAAATCCCTTGACTGCATTGTCTGTTGTGTGGCCCCTACTGCACCACACCCAAACTGTTCAAGATCCTCCATGAATTTTCTTCATGCTGCTCACTATGGTTAGAGAAGTGATACTTATGGAGAAAACATTAAAGCAACTGAGGCTTATAGAGCACACTGAAAGAGCGTTGCCAGTGCTGTCCTGGCTCCCCAGATGGGATGTCCTAGAAGCTGCAGCTGCTTTCCCATCTTACCTTAACTCTCTGAACAAGGGTGGAGAGGAAGCAAGAAGAGAGAGACGTTTCCGCAGCGATTGCAACATGTAGTGATAGGCAAATTCCCTCTCCCTGCCCTGTGACAAGCATGGTGTAGGTCATAAAGTGCTGCAATCCTTATCGGGGCTTTTCGGGCCATTTTTAAAAATAATTTCATCTTTGCTGTCACGCCTTCCTCCCTCGCTGAACAGGGACTGACTAATTAGCAGTGGTTCAGTGGCAGATGCTATTGTGAAAAGGGTTTGATGGTGATCTAACTGGGAATAAAATTGTCTTAAAGGTCCAGGCAGACATTTTCTAACCTCTGTGTGATACAGGCTCTTTTGGCTGGTGCATGAAACCAGCCCACACAGTCGTGAAGGATGAACCCTTTTGCATGCAAATGGCTGCTCCTCTTCCAAGATGATACCTGTGGCCTTCTAGTTGCATCCTGCACTAGTTTTCACTGGTGTATTAGAAGCAATAATGGTGTTGTCTGATCTACCTACTCACATTTTCTACTAGGAGAATAAAATGCCAGAGTTGATGGTAATTAGTTACCTGTGTCACTCCTCCAAACACAGTTAGCGAGCAATCAACATTGGTTGTTTTCTTCTCAGTCTGAAATCACGTCAACATTAGTCATGTAAAAAGCTATACTGTTTTGAAATAAATATTTATCAACATATCCTATTGTGGTTTATTTTTAGTCTGCTGATATGTTTGACTACTATCTCATATGACCATGACATTTGTAAACAGAGCAGGGAGGGTGTGTCACTGCCCTTTAGGTTGGTATTTTTCTGTTAATTGTTATCAGATCATGATATTCACATATCAAACCCTAAACTCTAATTTTAACAATGCAGACCCGAGAGCTATAACTTGAGTTCTTGTGGTTATCTGCTCTTCTAGTTGTTTTTAGGGTTTTTTTGCAGAGGAATGATTCAAGTGTGTAAATGTAGAGGACTAATGCCATTTGAGGTGCATGAACTTCAGCTATTGCTGTAGAGGAGCAGTGGCCTCCCAAGTGCCCTGTGCCATGATCTCAGCCCAGTGAAGGTCTTGTAGATGCCCAAAAGTGGCTAAATTGTGTTGGACAAAGTGTGAGGCAACTGTCCCTCACCCTAGGTTTCTGCCAGCTGTTTCCTGTGGGTGTCACCAGGGAGATACCTTCAGCACCCAGCCATCTGCTGACACCTTGTGAGGAGATCCTCATGCCTCCCACTGAGCAGGCACAGGCTCAATCCTCTCAGCTACTCCCCAGCTACCGCATCACTCGCTGCAAGCTTGGTAATTTGGGCGTTCTACAGAGAATGATGTACATGGGTTTTTTTTTTTCCCTGTGATACTATTTGGGAAAGCTTCTTCACATATATGAGAAAATACAGTGGTCTTGCCAGCAGAAGTAGGGAAAAGCCTAAAAGTGTTAGGTTAAAACTGACATGCTTTAATGTGTAATGAATTTGGCTTTTTATATGTAACTGAAATGTACCTATGTAAGTGAGCTGTACGCGTTGGCTGGAGGCTCCTAGAGCTATCCTGCAGATTAGTGAGCAGTTTTGTGCATGGGCTGCAGCAGTGGTGGGCTGTGGAAGGCCACTGTGAGACCCAAGAAAGCAGCTTGGCCTCTTGCGTCCCTCCTTGTTTCTGATGATAAACTGTAGAGAGAGATTTACTGTGGTACTTTCTCATACTGAACTGGTTTTCTCCATAGTAACTTCTGCAGCTGTCACAGGAGTGGGATGGGCTTTGAGACCGGGGGTTGTGTCCTCCTTTATCCGAGGTGATGTTCAGGAGTTAGGCTGGAAGTTTTCATACACCAAACAGGAGACTGAGGTCACCAGTGGGGATGTTTGTGCAGTCATCTTACAGCACTGGATGTAGTGTGAAATTTTGTCAGGCCTCTCTGAAGGACACAGGTCTGGCAGTGCAGCATGGACATCTCATCTTAGGTACTTCTCACCAGTTGTGCCCTCTCAGGAGAGGGACAAGAGCTGCCTTGGTGGGGCATGTCCTATATATGGGACTGCTGCCTTCTGCCTGTGCCACTGCTCACAGGTGCTATTGCTACATGCCCACATCCTTCCAGGCTGCAGAGGGGTGTAAAACTGTGGGCCTGCTCCATGCATGGCCAGGCTGCCCAGGAAACAAGTTTAACTGACCATGGGTGGTGTTTTCAAAATAAATCAAGGGATCTGTCCCCACTCATCTCTATTTTCACCCTGCCACAGATTGCCGAACACCTTCTCAGCTTGTGTGAGCACCCAGATGTGTCATCCAGACTGTGCTGTGTCAGAGCAAGTGCTTACTGTGCCTTTTCTAGCCTGGCTGATTTTGGCAATAATCTGCCCATCCACTGGTGCAGGGAGGTTTAAGTTCCTAAATCCCTTTGTCTGCTTCAAAAAATCATAAGCTGCAGAAATAGAGAACCTAGTAGATGCAACTGCCAGTTATGGAGTTGAGAATGAATGAAGAAAACCCAAAGAAATGTCAATCACTGAGATAATCAATCAGTTTGTTGCCTAGGAGAGGAGGATTTTTGGGATGCCAGAGTTCCTGCTGCATTAAGGATATGCAAGGACAGACCAGCAAGGCAAGAGAGAGCCAGAGAGCCTGTCGCTGTGTTGTGTTGATGGTTTGGTTCAGACCTCAGCTGGGGTGAGTGGGTGGTGGCTATCACCTTTGCTTGACAAACTCTCGGTCACCAAACAACAAAGTGATTGTTAAAACTCTTCAAAATATTTTACAGGACATGCATTTGCCCATGTTTATTGTAATTTTTTAAAGCAGGAGTGCTTAGGTAGTCTCTATTATTTCAGGAGGGAGTTCCTCCAATGTTCCAGCCTGTGTGAGATCGGAGAGCTGCTTGGAGGCACCTGTGCCAGCAGGGAGATAGGTGCTTGGCACACAGCCCAAATTCTCTTGGTTTGTAGGGCATCCTGACCAGCCCTCCTGAAGTTTCAGCCAAGCTGAGAATGGCAGGAAGAGCCACACTCTACTCCCCGAGGAATGGAGACTTTAAAATTCATAATGTCAGTGCCATTCTTCAGCTCTGCTTAGCTAAAGATAAATGCTAATTGCCAAAGCCTTTCTCAGTATGAATGGGCATACATCAACTCCTGAAAAATGCACTTGCTGATTTAGTTAAAAAATAAACAAATCAATTCTTGGGCTTTTGAGCATTTAAGCTTCCTTAAGTAAGCAATAGATTTTTCAGAAGAAAAAACTTACTGGGAGGCAATCCAGTGAGTCCCATTAGGAATAGTAGGAGCACCAGGAGACCCAGATTCAAATCTTAGTTTTTCCAGTATTTCCCAATATAGTCCTAGAAAAAAACCAGCTAAATAGTTTGTTAGACCAGAATTATTTTTCAGTATATTCACAGTATACTGTTCTGATAAACCCAAAATGATGACAGGTTTGTTAAAGCAGGAATAAAATCCACCTTGCTGATGGGGTAATGTGATAACTAACTAGATAGAATATTTTTGTAGTGGTTTTGTACCAGTAAAAAGGCAGGTGCTGTGAGTTTACTGGTTGCCTGAAATCACAGAGGAGGGTAGCATGTCTTGAAAAAAGCAATTGCTGAAATGACCCTGAGGTGCATCTGCATTGATTGAGTAAAAGGATGATGCTGTCCTCATATTCTTAATATTTTTGTTATCTGTCCTCAGTGAGAGGGCTGATGGAGAGGCACTGCCTGATAAGCGCTCCTGCTGTACAGTGAGATTTTGGTTGATGGAGGGGGGGTCCACTCTACCAGGATTAACTGGATACTGGAAGAAAAGAATAAGGAAGGTCCCAAACAGAGGCATTACTTTTCAAATAATCAAACAAAAAAAACACCAAAGGTTTTTGTTCATTTTGAGGCAGCCATTGCCTTTGTTTCATGGAAACCTCTGCAGTTGATCAAGACAGGCGATGAGTAAGATTGTGCTCTGTTCATGAAAGCACCTTCTTCCAGAGACCACTGCCTGCTCCTGATCTGCTGCTAATTAGTCTCCACCCTGTGATACTGAGTCATTATATTCTTTGCCCTTTTCCATGGCTGCTTTTGGTGTGGAAACTGAGACAAATATTGCTCCCCTGCTGGAAATCATCGTCAAGTCATCAAGTTTATCGGTACCTGTAAGCCCAAACAAAAAAGGAATAGATTTTCTTTTTGGCCAGTGATCTCTGGCAGGAACATTTTGAGGTTCAAACATCTTACGTGTTATGGTGATGCACTGTAGATAGAATCTGGCTAGTTTCTGTAATGTCACAAATTCTTTTTTTTTAAAAAACATCAAAGCTATTAATCAGCTTTTAAAGCTACTGTCAGGAAAAGGTAGAGGGATTCCACACTCAAGGCCCTTCAGTGCTTCTCTCAGCAGCAGGTGCCTGTGTTTGTGATTTCCTGTAGCCTTCTAAGAGGTGTACTGCCTCCAGCCATGACTTCCCTGTTTATAAAATTGTGCAGGAAGTTGCCCTGCAACTTTCATGCATCTTCTTGTTCCGTGCATCACTGGATTGAATGCCTCCTGCCTCATAGGTCAAGTTCTGTTTTGGTCTGTTTTCTTGGTGGAGGAAGAATGGGACAAGTTTCCAGGGTCACCAGTGTCTTTCCCTGGTGTGACTGACTTCCTTGATTCGGCAGGCATTGCTACCACTGGGCTATTCTTGACAACATGTCTTTCTGCTGAACTGTGCTCAACCGGATCTGGTTCAGGCTTGGTACAGTGACTCAGATGGGCTGGAGAGAGACCCTGGAGAGGACTTATGGAAGCAATTAGCTTTAGATGACTGAGTTGGAAAGTTACTTACTGGATTGCATAGTAGGTTTCTGTAGCAGATGCACAAGCATCCCATTATGCCTTAACCTCTGAAGTGGGACAAGAGCTCCTGGCTGTGTTCACTGTGATGGGTGGCTGCAAAGCCGTGGTGGGTATGCCTAGGCAACAGAAGCAAAACTGGGTCATTAAAAACTTTAATTAACAAGTAACACAGATAACAGTTTCCCAAGAATCCATGTCCTGTACTTTATTGCTCCTTCCCCGGTTTTCTCGGAATCCTGTGTCTGCTGTTTTTCTTTCTTCAGCACTTTGGGGCTAGGTAGCATCTTACATTTCCAAATGGTCTTGTCAGTTGAAAAATGTAATTTGCCTGGATGGCATGTATGTATCTTTGTTTTGGCAGCTGGGAATCCCATGATGCTCTACCTGTTCAACTCTTGGTGGGGAATCAAAAACATGTAAACATGTCTGGGCAGCGCAAGGAGCGTAAGGGTGCTTTCCTAGAGGGCTGGGAGGAGTCTGCTGAGCCCTCTGCACAATAGCAAGTTCCAGCTATTTTTCTTTGTTGTATTTCTGTAGGAATTAGGATGGCTGTGCCATTCCGGTAGAAGCAATTCTACCCAGTAAATGTACTGGACTGATGTGGACTGTGTCTAAAAATGCCACATAAATGTTGACAACTGCCAGGGACCTATTTGAGGAAAGGATAAGAAGATCATAGTAAAATGATTTCTCTGTGGCACAGCAATTATAAGTGTTGGGTAGACCAAGCATCCAGTAGCACGCCAAAGACTGGTGGCTTTTTCTACTTTCTCCACATCCTTTTCTTAATAAGCATCTACTGCAATAAAATCAGAGATGCAGGAAGAGAGAAAGAGAAGAAACTTCTGCACTTGTGTGAAATGATAAAATAAAGGCAGCTTTTTTCAAACATGCTTCATGAAATGGTTCTATGGTAACATCAAGAGTTACGAAAGGGGCAAATCTTCACCACTAAATATTTGTTCCTTTTACAGTGAGCCTTGACAAAACTCAAATCGTCTCTGACCTTACAGAACTTAATTTACAGTATCAGTAGTTTCCTGCCATGACTCAGTGGCTGGAACAGTAATATCTGACTGTCGTTTTTTTCCTCTCTATTTCCAGATCTCTTTTGAAGCTTCTCAGAGTGGGCGGGGAGAGACGAGTGACAGATATAGTCCTGGTTTTTTGCCCTTCCTCTTGCACCCCCCCCCTTCTTTTATTTTTTTCCTAAACAACCTTTTCCTGCATTTTCTGTTCCTTTCAGTCCTCTTATCCCTCGTATTTCCCTTTCATACATATCCTGGACCAAATCTTACTTTCCTTTTCATTCCTACTGGTAGTGTCTATGCCTGCTGATAATGCCTGGGAAATACTGAGATCATTCCCCTGCTGGTTTTTTCCCCTCGGTGGTAATTTTCTACTCCAGATCAAACCTCTCAATATCCTCCCTTCCTCTGCAGTTATCTTGCTGAGCCTGCAGTGCTGTAAGAAACTCTGCTACCAACAGAGATTGATTGGGTTTCGTATAGTCTGGGCTGGATATGGTCTATAAATAAGGTTGGAATAAAAGTTGGCTGGAAGATTGGATGCAGCCTGGCCTTTGTCTTTGGGTCCTCCATAGCTGGGATAATGAGTGATAATGGAGTAAGACAATGGCAAGCCCCACTTGTGTGGAAATGGTCTGAATTCTGCCCCCTGGCCTTGCTATCACAAGATTCCCCTGCCTCAAGGCTAAGAAGCGGTAGTTGATATTTACTCCTGTCAGTTGTTAGTAAGCCCTGAGATCTTCCCTGGAGCTTAGAGTGAAATCCTCCTGCTACTGCAGACTGCAGCCTCCAGCCTAGAGGTGGCTGGCCCAGCAGGAAGCACTGGTTCAGGGTTGGGGCAGGTAGAAACAGGGAGAGTGTTTCATCACGCCAGAGGGACAGTCCTTGACCCTCCCTACTGAAGGACTAAAATCTACATGTAGTCCTGACTGTGTCTTCTGACCCTATACAGCCTTTTGGTCTGGACGACAGAGCAAAATGACCTACTTGTCAAAGTTAAGAAAAATACTCCAAAGATCTGATGTACTAACATCTATTTAACTCCCAGATTTTCCAATACTGTGTAATACTGACTCTTTATCTTCTCTTCAGGAGTAGTCTAATCCTACACCTCTGAACAGCACCCCGGGAACTTCCACATTTAAGAAGTCCTTTGAATTTGAAAGTGATGGTCCTGAGCCAACCTTCTAGATTGGCAAAATTATTTAATAATTTGAGTTGTGTAGTTTGTTTTCTGCTGAACTTAACTCTTGTGTAGGATATGGATTAGGAGCCCATCTTTACCTGAAAATTCAGCTTGCTTCTGAAGCCTTGGAGCAATAATCATGGCTCTGCTGCATGTATTCAGGAGGTACGAATCTGAGAGACTGACAACAGATAGAGGCCAAAATTAGGTGAAAAGTATTTTAATCTACTTAAGGCTACCTTCAGTTTTGTATGATACTTTCAATTTCTGTCTAAGCACAGCAGGCCTGCAGGCTGGGAAATTATCTGTGCTCAGCAGAAGCTGCTGGTATGTGGAGTTGGCTCTTATTTCTCTGAGGTGACCTCTTCAGGGCATGTGAAGCTTAGGAACAATTTCAGATGTGCAGCTTGTCTGTTACTTGCTGCAGAGACCCCAAGTACTACCCTGGTAGATGAGATGTACAGCTGAGGCCAAACTGGAGCACAGGGTGTTTGAATCTCCTGATAGCTATCAAGCTGACTGTGTTCTTGCAGCCTCTGTTTCTGAGATCCCTCATGCTTATGTAGGCAATGCGTTAGAAATGTGTGTCAGACCAAAAATGTGAGGGGAAAATCCACTGACAGTCCTCCACTTTCCCAGTGGGACATATAACATTTGGTAAAGTTCATGGTTCTCCTCAACAAAACTCTTGCACTACGCCTAATCTGTAATTAGCCTAGGTCTTCTATGTCTTGGTCTGGAGAATCAGAAGATGAGTGAGACTGCAGGTGCTGAGCTTCACCTTGGGGAGCATTGAACATCTTTCCATAAATTTTGTCCAACCTGTTCTGCTTTGGGGACAGAAGCTATAATTAACCTTGATTTTTTTGAAATGGAATTTTAAAACTGACCTGTCTCTGGACATCACATTAGCAATATATTTCAGGCCAAAATTACTTGGAAGTCATCACAATGTTTTGTTTAGGCTGTGATCTGAGGATGTTTGTGGGAAAAATGTTGAAAGAATTACTAAAGTTACTGAAATTGGCCCTCAGGTCAGCTGTGTAGTATTTGCCAATATGAAGTGTATTCTTGCCTTTGTTCTCCTACATTCAGGAGAACACCTAATACAAGAATAGACAGCAGAGCAGAACAAAATGCTTTTCATGTGGAAATACTAGGAACAAGTGATATCTGTGCACAGGGACCAGACTTCTCTTTAGCTTGCAGGACTCCATTCAATTGTTTTTTAGCTGTGCTCAAGGGAAGTCTAGAGTAATTACTTGGGTGAGGAACGAGGAATGTTTTTCAGGGCTATGAAATATAAACTAGTGGAATTTGCTTTATTTGAAACTGAAGAGGCCAACCCAATAGAAAAGGTGACTCTTTTATAAAATCTGCAATGGGGCTTGGAAACCTTTACTTTTGTGGAGGCTTCCTTGTCTCCATATGAATGTTCACATTGCTGTTTGGGATCCAATGTCCCTAAGCTGTGCTGGCTGTTGGAGCTGCCTTCTCTGATTCCTGAAGGGAGAGGCCGTGGGCAGGCAGAGCTGGCCAGCAGCTCTCCTCTAGGAGTGTGTGTTAGGCAAAATAATTGTTTGAAGCTGTTTTCAGTGTCTCTAGATGTAAACACATGGTGAACGACTGTGCTTTGAAAATTGCTTTTTTGTTTTCTTGTCCTACACATCTTCAATTTTTTTTTTCTTTTCCTTTCTTACAATATGTGCAATTTCGTATGAGAACTCAGCCCTCCAAAGCCCTGAAAGATGCTTGTGTATATAATTATTTAAAAAAAAAAAGTCAAGGAGCTTCTCTGACTTCCCCTTTCCCATGACTAAGATTTCCAGAGGGCTCTCACCCGGAGCTGTGAGCGCACCTGCCCGGCTCCGGGCACCTTTCAGACGGGCATCTTTCTGTGGAGCGCCGGCCCCGCCGCTGCCTGAGGCTCCAGCGCCCTCTCTCGGCCCCGCGGCCGGGGGAGCCGGCGGCAGCTCCCGCCCGGCCCCGGCAGCCCTCGCCAGCCCGGCGGCCTTGCGTCCTCCGGAGCAACGCCCGCTCTTCCCGGCTTGCGCCTCTCCTCGCCTGGGTGCAAAGTACACACTCTTTTCAGCTGGAGAAGGACCAGGACAGTAATGCCCAAAGGATGACGTTTTCTTTCCTGCCTGTACGTACAGTAGCTCTGCCTGAGACGGTTCCTAACTTTCGGATCTTCTAAATGTTGAGGGATCAGGTATGCTAGAAGGAATAGAAACCTTCTGAAAGTTTAGGTCGTGGTTAAATTGCTCTGGACAACAGAAAGGTGCTTCTACTGGGAAGTTGGTAGCAGAATTTCTCTTGCAAGCCCTTTGCTTGATAGTGCCTTTTTTCCACTTACTTCCTCAAAACCAGGTCCTGTCAGCGGAGGTCTTTCCTTCTAATAAGGAAACAATTTATCAACACCCTGAAGCCTCTCAAATCTATATACAGATAGACCGGTCAAGGGAGAGTCCTAGAGAGCTCTCGGAAGATGTCGAATATTGAAAGTGAGCATATCAGGTCTGGCTGATAAATAATAGCCAGTTTAGTGATCTAAATTCTCTACAGCAAAGCACTCTTCTACCTAGCTTGAAATTTTGGGTTTGCTAAGTTTTTAAGTAGTGTGAGGTTGGTAGTATCATGCTGATTGCAGAAAATCTTTTCCTTGTATTACTGTCTCCAAATTTACTTTTCATGTTGAATACAATGATTTGCCTTTGAAAGTTTTGTGTTCCTGAAGGTTATGAGAAAGTTAAATTGAGTCCTATCATTTCAGAGTAGTATTTTGTGATCAGGAAAGTGACGGGACTGCTTTCTCAAGCACTGTGTGGAGCATATTAGGCTCAAGCACTGCAGAATTACAAACCAGAAGTCAGACATCCCCTTCGGATCTTATCATAAAGGTGTCTGTGTGTTTCTGTAGCTCTGTGCTATGGTTACCATCTATCTGATGTCTTTCCATGACTTCTGATCTTTTGGAATCACAACTGCTTGGCATGGCCCCATAAGCTGCTCTGAGGATGATTCTCTCACAACTTGTTGGGTGCTTGCACTGGACATTGTACTTGCTGTACTACAAAAACATTGGTTCCGCCAACAGACCTTTAGCACACAAAGATAACTTGCAGGCACAAAAGAAGGCTTGTAAGTGGGTGCTACATCAACCAATAGTTAATATTTTGTACACTATACTGTGGTTTTTATTATAGCTGAGATGGAGATGAACAGTCAACTCGAATCTACCCCTTTGCTCATTTCTTGTCTTTAATACAGTACATATATTTCTGGTATAATTTTTCTTGTTGCTGTCGATCCTGCCTTCATCCTGCTATTCCTGTGCCATTAAGGGACCATGAAACTGGTTTAAGAAGTCACCCAAGAATTTCTGTAGCATGGCCTAGGCTCAAAGGTCCCCAGACTGCACTTATTCCCCAGTAAGACCACTATCGCACTGGGCCTTTGCTGTTGTAGGGGTCCTTTGAGCTTTGCTGAAGCCAGCCCAAGCTCAGCAGCTTTCTGGTGGCCACAACGTCTGAGATCTCACACTGGTATTGTTCGTCTTACCTGGTGACTTTGAGGTCTGAAAGCTGGTGAGAGAAGACACTGTCATCAGGGCCAAGTGGGATCTGTAAACTGTACAGAAGCTTTGCTGCTTTATCCCAATCAACTTTTGGGTTTAAAATGCTTTAACAGCAAGTAAAACCTGTTTCTTCTGGCTAAGAGCTGAAGTGCTTAAGCAAAGGACTGTCTTGCATGGAGAGTGAAGATGCTTGTACTTCCAATGTTTTCATGCTCCAAAAAGATATACGAACCATGTTTTTACTGGGAAAAATTAATTTCCCAAATGATTCCCTGGATTTTGGGAGTGTTTTAGGGTTTTGTTTTTGTTACACGTCCTTCAGTCTCTTGTCCTGTTCACTAGCAGGAGATGGAAATAGTTTTGGGGGAAACATCTTTATTGATGATCTGGATGAGGTGATCAAGGACACCCTCAGTGAGTTTGCAGATGACACCAAGTTGGATGGGAATGTTGATTTGCTTGAGGGTAGAAAGGTTCTTCAAAGGGGTCTGAACAGACTGGATCGACAGACTGAGGTCAATTGTGTGAGGCTTAACAAGGTGAAGTACTGTGTCCTGCCCTAAGGTCACAACAGTCCCATGCCTTGTTACAGGCTGGAGGAAGAGTGGCTGAAAAGTGTCCCAACAGAAAAGGACCTGGATGTGCTGGTTGACAGTGGCTCAACATGAGCCAGGGTATGCCCAAGTGGCCGAGAAGGCCAATGGCATCCTGGCTTGTATCAGAAACAGTGTGGCCAGCGGGACCAGGGCACTGGTTGTCCCCCTGTACTCAGCACTGGTGAGGCACCTCAAATCCTGTGTTTAGTTCTGAGCCCCTCACTACAAGAAGGACATTGAGGGGCTGGAGTGTGTCCAGAGAAGGGCAATGGGGCTGGGGAAGGGTCTGGAGCACAGGTGTGATGAGGAGTGACTGAGGGGGCTGGGGGTGTTTAGCCTGGAGAAAAGGAGGCTCAGGGGGGACCTGATGGTTCTCTACAAGTACCTGGGCTGTAGCCGGGGTGTGTGTGTGTGTGTGAGACTCTTCTCCCAAACAACAAGCAATAGCTGAGTTTGCAGATGACACAGGTTGCACCGGGAGGGGTTCAGATTGGATATTAGGAAAAATTTCCTCCCAAGAAATTGGAACAGGCTACCCAGGGAAGTGGTGGAGTTGCAATCCCTGGAGGTATTTTAAAGATTTGTAGATGTGGTGCTTAGGGACATGTTTTAGTGGTGGGCTTGGCAGTCATGGGGTAAAGGCTGGACTCGGTGGTCTTGAAGTATTTTCCCACATAAATGATTCTCTGATTATATCTTAGCAGTTTTCATGTTATTTCTTCACTTCCTACAGAAAAGATAGAGGGCCATGAAGTTTTGAATCCTTGACCTTCTGGTCTCCAGAGGATGTCTCTCGGCATGTATGTTCTGGGGGCCCTGTGTCTCAGTCATCCAAGGAAACAGAGGGTGGAGTTGGTGAAGGTGGATTTTTTTGCGCAGTTTGCTGCATAAACTGATATATCAAAGTACCACCCAGTATAGTTTGTCAGGACTTGGTGTGTCACCTAGTAACAGACTTTGCAATTAGATATCTCTGTTACTCTTGCACATTAAAAAATCCTTCCAACCTCAGGAGGACTCTGCTGCTGTTGTCTCACTTGGAAGATCTGCTCTGGCTGATGGGCACTGAGGAGTTTGCATTGACTCCAGTGTTCCAAAGCCATGGAAATCTGTGACATGTTCTACCCCAAATGCCTGCCTTTGGTATCTTTTCCTCCAGCATGATCTGCATGCTTTCCCCCGAATACCTTTGGTATGTTGCTATGCAGTGGGATATCCCTTCCTAGTTGCTTTCTGGTACCTGCTCCATTTGGTAGGAGCTCTTCCAAGCTCTGAAGCGTAGAGAAATTTTGCTTCAGAAACTCTTGTCACTTTGAGTTGAGGGTTGCTTAACATCTGGAGCAGCAACCAAAATATTTATATATATGTCTACATACAGTGAGTCGCCCTGGTAAATCATCCCAGTTAATGAATTTTCAATCTGGCTTTAGGTAGCTGTTGTTTTCATAAACAAATGGCTTTGCTGTGCATATTTCTCCATAAGTGGGATGGTTTGAGCCAAGTGCTGCTGACAGCAAGTAGTGGTGCCATTTCAGACGTTTCTTGTCCCTTTGATGTCACACGCTTTGTGGTAATGCAGCACAGTGGTTGTTAAAGAGAAAGTGGGGTGCACTGTCTCCTGTCATTCCCACACAAGAGCTTCTGGCGCTTGCACGTGTCTTTAATTCTGTGTACGAGCACCCTGCTGAATCAGTGGGCAGCTTCAGTGAGACGCTTTCGAGTGATTTGTTTTATACAGCAGCGAACAAGCAGCCTGGCTCAGAACAGCTTCAAAGAATGACATTTTTAATATTTTGATTGACTCAATCCAAAAAGGGATGAGACTCCAACAGCTTGGGAAGATGCAGTCACTGTGGTAGGTGTTACCCAGTGATTAATGTCTCTTACTTTAAATACAAACCTCTCAGCTCCTTTCAAACATTTTTGCTAGCAACAGCAGATTCTGTGCCAGTCTTTTTGGTCTGAATTTCTTTAGGTGCAGACACTATTGCCAAATTTGGTTTCTTGGTAATTTTGGGCTTAGGAGTTCAGCTCTGACTACGCATTCAGATACCCAAGTATTCTGCCTGGAAGTTGTTGATTCTTTGAGCTGATTTATAGAATGTGTTATTCTGCTTTCCTGTGGCATTTTTACTGTATGGAAAACATTTTGTGCTTATTATCACTTGCCACATGCATTTAATCTATTTTTGGTAATTCTTCAGGGCCCATCACCATGGTATCCTAGCACCAGTGAACATAATGCTGATATCCATTCAATGTGAACCACTGATGCACAACTCATTCTAATATTAACACAGCTTTGTTATGTTAGTGCTTTTTCATTTTTCAAATACAAAGCATTGTGCTTTTTTAGAAAAGGGTTGAAATACATACTACATACAGAATCATTTCTAAAGGGCCAAATGGAATTAACAAGAGCAGTGGACCAGACATGCCCATTGCTGCTGGCTACACCTCCTTGCTGTCTTGGTGACACACTTGAGATGGCTTTTTTTTTTTAAATAAAAATCTGTGTCTCTACAGTGACACAAAGTGGCCAAGTGCCACGGATATCCATGTCTTGTGGCACTTTCTGTGTAACTTTTTCCCACGTGTAGAATACTCTAGTCTGTAGAGGGTGTAACGGGTTGCCCATGTAAGGAGAGGCACTGGTCTAACACATAGGGGCAGGTGGTCACTAAAGCTGATGCACAGCAGTGGATCCAGGTGTGCTGACTGCTGTCAATCACCAGCATCACTCACTGTCCTGCTTCCAGCCCAGATGAGTGCAGAATAGTAATTTGATGATTTCTAGGTTTCTCAGAGTTCATACTGTAGGAAAACAAACTGTTTGGGGAACTGTGTAGAAGATATCACTGTAAGAGGCGGTGATTCAGCTGTGTTTTGTTGAACACAATACAGAATTTTACTAAGGTAACTTCCTTTGTGCAAGACAATAATACATGCGTTACCATGTTCAGTATTTCTCTTGTTGCTGACATTTACCTCTTGCTAAATCATTATGCAAATGATTCTGAACTAAGTGCTTCACAACTAAAATATGAATGAAAACAAGGCTATGTTTATTCTTTTGGCAAGTGCAAGCTCAGGGTTTATTTAAAAGACATCAAAGTGGACTGCGTGGGAAAGGTATAAACACCTTTAGATCAAAACCAAAGCGGGAACCTTGCACTGCTGCAAAAGTCTGTGGTGGGAATGCTTGTCTTGTAAATGCTGGGCAGGTTTGCAGAGTAAAGGGTGTTCTGAGAGCCAAGAGGTATCTCCTGGGGCTAGTGCTAATGTTGAGTCTCAGCTGGGTTCTGTTCCTAGTGTACATATCCTACCAAAAGTGGAAGGGGGAGCTTGATATTTTAAGGCCAAGATCCAAAAGGTTCCAAATGACTTGCATGCCAAAAAAGAAATAATTCTAAAATGGACTTTCTTTTTCATTCTCAAACAGCAGCAGGTCTCCCCTTCCATTTTTTGTGGGTTTGTGGGGCATTTTGTCAATATAAGGAAAGTGGCTTTTTATTTACATGTCTAGCTGTGGTGTGGCAGCTTTTTGAAAGCAATACATGTGTATTTTGTCATGCCTATAAATTTTTTTTTTTGAAGGAAGTTTAATCTCTTGACAGAAGATACTTTAAAAAGTCTCTCCTTAGCCATAGGTGTGCAGTCTCTGTTAATTGTGTGTCTTCATGGGGAGAGGGTGAGCATCTCTGGGGTGAGCACAGCGCCCATCTGTCTCAGGGCTGGACAGGTTATGCTCTCTGTTTCCAGCTACTGCATGTCCCAATGCATGCTCTAGCTGTTCTTCTCCCCTTTCAGAGGGCTTATCTCATGCCTGAACCACATCTTCTCAGCTGTGCAATAATCTCATCACTTCCTACACTCTTCTTTAAATTATGGACATTAGAAGGTAGATTATTTCTTTCCTCCAAGCCTTTACACATCCATAACTGTTTTCATCAGTTCCCCAGTCTTTGTTTCTTTAGACAAAATAATCTCATCATCTTCCCTCTTTTCCTTGATCAAAAGGCTGGAAAACAGTACCAATATTTTTCTTGTTCCCTATTCTTTCCAGTCGTTCTCATATTTTGTCAGGTGCAGTGCCCAGCCCTGGAAACAGGCGTGAGGAAGATGGGACCTGGGAGAAGGGCTGTGTGCTCTGGGTATGTGACTTCATGAGCAGTGGAGGCTTCTAGCTCAGTTATTCATGCCAGTGCTGTCTTTGACTCTGCAACAGCGTGGAGCAACTGGTGACCCATCCTGGTTTTCTTGGTGACCCATCCACCTCCAGGTCCCTCTCTGCATAGCTGCTGCCTGGACAAGTTTTTTTCCTCCCTTAACTGTAAACCTGACTCTTCCTGCGTGACAGAAGCATCTTTCAATTTTCTGTATTGAATTTCCACCCCTCCCCGTGCCCCAAGCATTTCTGCAAGCAGTCAAAAAAGTTTTAAAGTCCAAACCTGTTGTCCAAGATACTGACAGTCTCATCTGTCTTGCCTCCTGGCTTGTGGTGCCTTGAAAGGCCATCGTCTCTTTTCTTTTACCTGTTTGTGTTTTCCTATCCTCAGTGCAAAGCCCAAACAGCAAACTACAGCCTGAACACAGCTTATGAATGTCAAGCCAAGCAATATTGATCTTGCTGCCATTTATTTTGGCAAGTAAGGGTTGGAAATGATCAGGACTCAGCAGTCTCCCTCTTAATACATCCAAAAGCCCAAACTTCATGAGCAGCAGGACTTGAACAGTCCAGCACTGGCATGTAAAATCCCGCTATCAATAGTAAAACACCACAATAATCTACTGAGTGACAGATGAGTTGTTCTTTCCACTAATACCGAAACTAGGTACGTGTTTTGATTCAAACAGGCAGTCTAGAAACCAGCTTTCACTTTGCAGGCATGTGAAACTGACATTTATTCTTTTCAATCTATTGCATGAAACTAATACAACTTCTTTTTAAAAAGACTCATAGGCTAGCTTTTTCCTCTTTCCCCTGCTCCTGCCAGGCTTGGGGAAAGTGTGCCATGTAGTTCATATGAGAAATTTGCACTGAACACACGAGCTGGGCTCAAAGGATCCAGTCCACCACTCTGCCTCTATCACACTGTACTCTGCTGACCCACTACTGTGAGCTTCACACTGTTTCCACTGGAGTTTCGTGGCGGATAATTCACTGGGAGCAGCTGTAGCTCCAATAAGCC
Organism: Falcunculus frontatus; assembly: GCA_013398115.1. Taxonomy (NCBI): domain Eukaryota; kingdom Metazoa; phylum Chordata; class Aves; order Passeriformes; genus Falcunculus; species Falcunculus frontatus. The sequence goes on along the minus strand of VZRV01006682.1, from coordinate 248,706 downwards.
CTGAGTGCAGCTCAGACTCCTAAGCACTCATGACAGAATTTTTCCTCAGTTAAACAAGTGTTTTTGTTGGATTTTGTGGGTTTGTATTTTGCTATTTTAGTACCAGAATGCACTGCTTTGCTGGGGCAAACTTGTTTTCAGAGGGATATTTTGGTAAGATGTGTGTTGTTTTAAGAGGAGATTTGCATAATTTGGGCAATTTTGAACAGTGGTCCAGGTCCTTGCAAAGAAATGGGGACAGTTCAGAAAACTGAAGGCTGAAAGGGTGACTCCAGCGGGTGTGACCTGAGTGTTACACAGCTCTCTTGCTCATTGCTGTTTTACCAACCGTGCAGGCCTGCTGGTAACCTCACAGACAGTGTCCTTGAAGGGAAATAACAATTTACAGCAGACTCTTATCAGGTAGTAGAGGACAGTGAGCTGTGATCTTGGGCTCTCCTTCTGCCATTTGCAAGCTGGCATCTTTTCCTGAGCACTGTTTGTATTTTATCCTTGTGTTCAAACTCTACATTCTTCTGTTTTCTGTCTTCTCCTTTGAGTCCACAAATAAAAACCCTTCTTAATAATTTCTCCTGTAACTATGTAACTGGAAATGCAAGTGTAAATGGAAATGTAAAGTTTCTTCCTGTTGCTTATTAGTCAATGGAATAAATTTTCTAGTCTCAAAGAGATTACAGTCATATTTCTTGCCACCTTTTTCTAATCTGCTTTCTCAATTATCATATTCCTTGGAGGAAAACTTTTCAATTCAGCCATCAGAGTAGCCAGAGTTGTTTTATATGCTGTTTCTGTTTTCATTACTCAAGCCTGTATCAGGAAGGACAAAGAGTAAAACTTGTATGAGTGTCTATTTGCAGCCCATCAAGGAACACAGCAAAATGTAGGCTGCCCCATTGCTGACTCAGCCAAAGTTCAGGGCTGTTGAACTGTTCAAATCTATGTATTTTTATCTGCTTGAGTTTCAGGCTTTCTTTGTGTGAGAGAGTTTAGATCTACAATGTTACTTAAAAAGTGTATCTGAGAGAAGGAAGCAAAGATCCTAAAATAAGGCCAAGGAGACTACAGCGTGGCTTGACTGTTGTGGTCCAGTCATTCTTTCCATTAGTCTCAAGGACTATAGATTGATGACTCCATTATTTATTCTTTTTTTGCTCTCACTGAAGCATTTGGTTAAGCCCATAAACCGCATGAGTCTGTAAATATGGAGAGACTTGGCATTTGATGCCTTCTGTCACACCAGCCGGGTTGCTGGTTTCTGTTTTCCTCTTAATGTTTCTGTTCCTAAACCACCTTTTTGTACACTCCCTATGCCAGGATTATTTTGAGGTGATAGCAATCCTTTCCATGTCAGTCCAGGATCTACTCATGCTGAGGGAATTCATGACAATACTTTCCTTGCCTTGCAGAGGTAAAGTAGTAGAGGAGGGAGATAGAGATCACAGATGAATGCCAGGCCTGGCTCTTGGTGGGTTTTACTCCAGAGATGTGTAAATGATGTGATGTGCAGTGGATTTTTTCAGGGTAGTGTGGTTGTGAGAAGTGGTTGTTGCTACCTGAAACTCCACTTATGAGCACCATGGCAAGGTGTGAGCTTCCTAGCCCAGAGCAGGAGCAAGTCTTGGCATTTAAAACCAGGCTGTGCTGAGATCAAGTGAGGGACTCTGGGTTGGTAACACAGGCCTAGGTTTTGTGGGAGCAGAGCCGAGGCGGGAATAAGGGAGGAAGCAGAGGACACAGCATGTGGTTATGACTTGAGGTTGGAGTTTTTGTTTGGACAAATGCTGTAGTGAAAGTGAACACTGGCTTAGGGGATGCTTTTGAGCGGATGGGAGTGGTGGAAAAAAAATATGGATATGGGTGGGAGGCCTTGGAGCTGGTACTCACAGCTTGGTCAATAGCAGAGCATGCTACAGTTTGGAACCCTTGTTTTACTCTGCTCTGACACTCTCTGGTATACATATATAATGTGGAAGCAGAAAACCTTTACATTCAACCCACAGAGAAGACAGATGTTTCCTCATGGTAAGGGAGGCTTTCAAATGACAGATATTGCAAAGCACACCTTTTAAAAGAATTGCCAACTGGGTGCCAATTAGCCATAATGAAATAAATTTAGTGTGGATGTTTTCCTAGGGAAGCGAGCAGTAGGTGCTGCAATGTGCAGTGTGAATGGCAGTATCCTGCGTTACAGGGCCTCACTGTGAGAGGGTCAGAGATGTAATTGTTTGCAGCTGTTCCAGGCGTGTTTCCACTGTCAGTGTAAATACTGGGGATGAGTGCACCGGCCGGCTAGACTCTGGGCTGACCTAGACAGCTTCTGGAAATTCAGGATATGCCATTCCTAAAAGGCTCTTAATTTTTCCCATCCCACCCTGATTGAAAACATTCTTCATTCAGCCAAAACGTGACAGAGAGAGTGAAGAGTCCAGTTCAGTTCCTGTTGAGAGCAGTAACTGATCTCAGCGAGGGCAGGGGCTGGCTGTCAGTGAGTGACAGCATCCTGCTGCATCCAATCAGTCCGTTCCTGGCGTGTAGAAATCCAGGGCAGTGTCTCCTGTATCCATGCATTTTCTTTAAAACTTTAGAATCAGATTCTGTTCTAGTGCTGGTGTAAGGACTTGCCAATTTGTTAACAATTTCCTTTATGCTATCTTAAGACCTGGTTCATGACACAGGTCTGCAACAACAAAAAAAACCTAACAACAAAAGGGCTCTTAGGTGAAGCACTCCATCCCCTGCATAGTGAGCACACATAGGTTATAAGAACAATATCCTTTGATTCATTCAAAGAATATTGTAGCTTATTTCCTGTGTAAAGAAAAAAAATATTTTAGGAAAGGAACAAAGAATGAAAAGGGTTTTATTGTAAGGAAAATAGTTTGAAATGAGCCTGGGCATGGCAGCATCTACAAAGCTGGTGTTTACTAGCTGTAGTAATCACATCTTAGCCACCAATGGGTGACAGAGGAAAAGCCACAGTCGGTATAGTTGATTATTTCTAAGGCTCATCACTGGGCCTGTTAATTTCTTGCTATTTTTATAAATTGGTCAATTCTAGACTTGTATGCACAGACAAGATGGATTTGTGTTAGATGAGCTGTCTGAAAAGTTATTCATCCAGAGAGAAACAAATGGGTCAACCCTTGAGACAGGTTGTTGAGAGCGATGAGCTCACTGTGGTTATCTCCACTGATTGCAGCAGATGCTCCTAGATCTATTGGAGCCTTTGCATGGTAAGGTTTTAAACACCTGCTATCCTGGAGATGTCTCCAGGAGCCTCTTAGAAACTGCATCTCGCCTTATTTCTGCTGTTGGGGTGGAAAGATCTGGCAGCATCCGCAACCTTTCAGCACAGCCTGGGGATGTTAGCATGTTGGGGAGCCCTGGGAGAATGAGCCAGGGCTGCTGCATGTGGATGCTCACTGCTACTGCCTACACTGAACATGCTGCTTCTCAGCCCTGCCTCTTATTCTGAGGACTTGACCTCTAGAAATCATATTTTACCTCTGCAAGAGTTAAAATCCATGAAAAAAGGTTACACAGAGCTATTGAACAACATGTATTATCCACAGTAATACATTATGGCCATAGGGCCCAGCCTGGGTGAAAAGAGACCTGGTACATGTTCACTTTTAAACTTGATTTCTGTTCTCTGCTACACCATACAACAGGAGTGAGCGATTCTCTATGAACACACCTGCCAGTTAACACCTCTGATATTGCTGTCCCACTGTGCTAATGAGGAAGAGAATGTAAGATTTTATACCTCATTTTCACCATGTGCAAGCTTTTATTTTTGCAATAGGAACTCCATTTGAACAATGTGCTTCTGCGCATGCTGCTGCCCTAATGCTTGCAGATAGCAACTGCTTTGATTCTGGCACAGGCAAATTGGCACTTCTCCTTGCAGGTTCCTCCTCTCCACTTATCACCGGTTTATGTGGAAATACGTTCAGTTGGCTATACTCAAAGTAGAATTTTCAATGAAAAGGTAAATTTATTTCCCATAGTTATATTATTCCTTAGCGATATGAAAGATCTTGCTGTTTGCTGTGAGGTATAGAATAGGCTTCTTTCTAGCATTTCAGGATGGAGGGAACCAGGAAATTTTGGTGAGTCTTGCTGCAGGTCAGAGGAGCTTGGCAGCACACTCCTACATGGGAATGGAATTCTTCCCTCCTTGCTGCTGGGGTAGCCCTTAAACAAATAAATAAGAGGACCAGTCAGACTGAAACTAGTTCTCCACCCTGGTGTGGAATCTGCTGGATTTTGAAACTGCTGGTAAGGTGATTTGTGTTAGCCCTTCTTAACTTTCTGGTCACCGGTGGGAGATCTATGTTGGATGGAAGTTGGGGTATAGTTGTAATCTTGGAGAAAGAGGATCATGCCTGCTTCTCTGAGGGCAGCCAACATGAGAGCTTCCAATTCAGATAGCAGAGGAAGAACAGGACAGGCAGGAAGACTCTGTGTTGCACCAGCCTGGGCTGCCACCTGGCTTATGACAAAAGGTGGTCTGAAACCTTCATAAAGTCGTGGTGTCTCCCACGAGCTTGACAGGGTTCATCACGAGGTTGTTCAAAATGAGGAAGGTGTGCTCCAGTGGTGCCCTTCATCTTGCATCAGAAGGGTTTTACAGAGGGTGCTAGTTGAGCTCAGTGCCATCAGAGCACCTCTCCTTGGTAGTGCCATCCTCCTCACACGACTGATGCCAGTTTTAGGGAAAAAATCTGTCCATTGATTAGCAATTTCCAAAGGGCATCTTGAAAAGGGGTGTGAAATACACCAAAGAGGTGATTTGGATGGTGATCATTTAGGTCCTCTATGGTGGAGCAGAGAGGAGCTGCCCCATGTCCTGGGATGCTGCCCAGGGACAGTGTGCACAGTGCCTTTGGTGGCAGCACCTCTGGGTCCCTGAGTGCCAGTCCATAATCAGCTCCCCCCACCAAGGCATGGAGCAGCTGTGGACTGGGCAGGACCCAAGGAGTCAGGAGACTCCTGAAAATCTTGAGAAACGCTGATGTTGTGCAGCACAGTCTTGCATACTCCACTGGCTTTTGCTTGCATTTGGGCTACAAGGTGTGATGGCAGCAAGCTGATATTTCTTTGCCTGTTTTTTAGGTGGACGTGAGTTTCTGCCCCTTGGGAGAGGTGCACTTATCCCTTAGTGAATGTGTGTGGCACAGCCAGACATTTTGTTTGTTTTCTACCCCATATTTGGGTCAATTCAGGGATGTTTGCAAGCACAGAACCCATTGAAAATAATGTACAGTTTTTGTTCCTTTATCAGAATCACATCATAGATTCCCTCTTTCTAATATAATTTGCAACTAAAAATATTTTTTATATTGCCAGCCAAAATGCAAGTAATTGCTAGAATATGGATAGAATACTAGAAAACTGTACATGCCTGCTTTAAAAAAATCCTTTTGCCTCAAAAATTGAGCCAAAAAGAAAATTAATTTAGCATCTTAATATTTCATTATCTCTTGAGTGGAGATGATTTATTCTCAAAATTCTGTGTCACTGGATAATCAAATTTCATTTTTAGATCTCCCTACAGCTTTTTTAAGTTGTAAAATAGAAATTAGTGAAATACGCTGGCTTTTACAAAGATATGTTGTCTGTGAGGATGAAGTGACAGTGAAAAAATGTATATTGGGCTCCTTCTTGATGCAATCCCTGCCACAGCTGACTTCCAAACATCTTGGCAATCTTCACCTTAAAGAATTTTAGTGATTCAGAGTCACTCCAAAAAATTATATTTTTTTAACCCGATTTTACTAAAAGACTATCTTGACAAATTCACAAGAAGGAAAAGGTTACACAGTGTTGTGGTTTAACCCCAGCCAAAGCCAGGACACACAGTCAAGTAAGAATTCATTCCTTGGTTATACATTGCTTCATTCCTATTTTTCATAGAAACAGATGAAACTTAAATTCCAGAGCATGATGCTAATGAAAGCGATAGTCTAGTCACAAAAGTTTGTTGTTTTTTTTTTTCCCCTGACTGTGTCTCTTTTTCCAATCGATGTTTATTTGTATTGCTGTCTGAATTGGTTTTGGACACTGATCTTGTGATGTTTCCCTAACTTGAGACCTCTCAAAGTGAAAGACAGTTTCCTTAAACCCCAGAAGGAAAGAAATTAGATGGGACCGGGTGTTTAGATCACATTGTGCAACAAAACTGAAGGGAAAAGTCTTTGGCTTAGCTCCAGGACAGCTGTGGCTCCTCGGATGTAGCTGACTCAGAGCATATCAGACAGTTCGTGCTGGAAGACACGGTGACGGAGTGGTTTGGGAAAGGCTTCCAACTTGTGTTTGAGCAGGCAGGCAGAAGAAAAATAGTGCAAAACCAAGGCATTTCTTCTGTAATTCAAAACAACCTGTGTGATGGGGGACCCACAGGTTAAAACACGTAATTACAATACTGAACAGTTATAGTCTGTGCCTGAGTTGCACTGGCCAAAGCTTCTGGACTCGTGTCAGGAGTTGGGCTGTTAAAGTGGCCACAGTCTGTTGTGCTTCCATTTGGAGCTTGCTGAAGCCATCCCTAAAAATAGATACCTGCTTGTGAGTCACAAATTACCAGTCTGGAAAGAAATTAGATTAGTAGCCTTGAACTTTAAGTATGTTGGGAGCCTTCCTCAGGATGTGTTTTGGGGAGAGGGTCCTCATCGCACATGAGTACCCATGGGCTTGACAACACCTTGGGCTGGGGGCTGTCTGGGTTGCTGGGTGCTCTGATTTCTCCCTGGTAAGTTCTTTTGTGTTACTGTCACTGTAGATATGAGTTTAATGCCAAAAGAGCAAAGACTCAGGGCTGTCTGCGAGAAGCAGCCAATTCCTGCTCGTGGTTATTGCCTGTGCACCATGAGCACTCAGCATCACTCCCTCCCTGTGTGGTGGATACAACAGTAAGAATTTGGAGAAAAAATCCTCATAGATTACTTTTGGCATATGCCATCTTCATTCCCCCTCAAGGATGCTGCCTGAAACACTGTTTTTCCTAAAAATTAAAGTATTTCTTTGCATAGAAAATTGAAGGCCTTAAAAAAATTCATCTCTGTTGGTCCATGTCATGCTGTGTCTTTTTGGCAGAGGATCTAAGAGTGGGACTCCTTCATTTGGAACATTGGGTTGATTGAACTGATAGGTGTGACTAGTATTTGCTTCTAATTTGTTCCACCTCATTTAAAAGAGACAGTGGAAGGGTTGAGTGGCTTGCCTCTCTCAGGTGTATGATTTGTTCCACACAGTAACTCTCTCTTGATATTGGCTGTACTAGTGGCTAGAAAGGGGAGGTTTAGCTGCTGGAGTAACTACACCATTTGTTGGGGAAAAAAGTTAGTATGGAAAATATTTAGCCCTGAGCCTCAGAGCTGTGGAAAGAAGTTTCCTGTTTCTTTAGGAAAACGAGTGCTTTCAAAGAACAAACAGATGATTTCCAACACCCTTCTCTTCTGATAAATAGAAATACTGGCAACAGTGTTTTTCAGACTCCCTGCTTGTGTAGTTACCCTGCTGATGGGTGGGCCAGGCCCATATTCTCAGGGTCATCTGTGTCCCCCTTTCCCGGTGCAGCAGCATCCAGGCACAGTTTGCAGAACGCTCCACTGGCTCAAACCTTGGTGGAGCTGTGATTTCTGCATGGGGTTTTCCAGAGCATCCCAGAGGAGACCTGCACTTATGATTCAGATCCGGGGTGTGACAGGCTTTGGTTCATCTGGATTCAGGATACCATTCAAAGCAGCTTGTAGCTTAGCAGCTCAGATTGACTTTTCTTTTCTTTCTTGGTTTGTATGACATTCATATTCAAGTCCTTCCTATCAGAGCTGTTGGTGCATTTCTGAAATTAGTGTATTCAGAAACTATTTGCTTAGTTTGTGTACTGTAATAAATATGTTTACCCATCAGTATATTAAGGCGCTGGATAAATACATGACTATTTTCTAAGAATTCAATTCTGTTTCCTTAAGTTGTTGTAAGAATCTTCTATTAACCTTCATATGCAAAGCAACTCTGTAGCTGGAATTCATATTAAAGGAAACATCCAGCAGCATAATCCATTTCACCTCTGCAACTGTGTTTACCATTATTAATAATAGTGGTTACATATCTGTGGTTCAGTTTTGCAGTTCTCCACATATGTTAAGCATACAATTTCCTGTTATATTTTAGCTGGCAAAAATAGAACTGACATTTTTCACACAACTTGGTTTTTATTTGCTAATATCTATATAAAACACTAGATTTACTGACAGAATGTTTCAGAAGGACATCCTGCTTCCCCCAGACCTGAAGCCTATAGAAGTTTAAAGTGCTGAGGAAAGACTGACATCCTTCTCCTGTGCTGACACCTTCAGCACTGTTAATAAAGCCCTGCTGACTGTGGAGACAGACAGCAAGAAGCAGGACACACCCTCACTTCACTGAGTTAACTGTGGGCAGCACATCAGAAATGACCACAAATAGGTAATTAGCTGAGTAGATCCCCTCTGACTGTCCCACCTTGCAGAAACAAGTTTGCCTCTGGACTTCCAAGGTCACTGTTGCAGCTTTTGAACACGAGCTGTGGGAAGCACAGCATTGTTTTTTGTCTACTAGACCCTGAGAAAGGGTGGGTTTGGACTTCCAAAAGTCCAGATGCTGTCTCTGAGAGCTGTGAGAGAAGGAAATGAAGTCAGGGAAAGACAGCAGCCTGGGTAGGAGCCTCTTGCAGGGGAAAGTGGTACAGGATGGAGAATGGAGAGAAGAGGTACAGCTGAAGCTGCTTCCCATCCTATTCACAGCATGGCCCTTCTGCCTGAGCTTGGTCTGAGGTTTGGTGTTGCAAGGAAAAATTCCAGACACATTACTCATTTATGTTAGAGTCTGTTGACCTGATACTGTAAGCTGGGAAAACAGACTTGAAACAAAGAGGCCAGACGTGAGCGAACAGAATGGTAATGGCTTTACAGTAAATTGTGTCGTTCTGAGGAGGTTAATAATATGCTCATATTTTACTGAATGTATTAAAACTCTTAGTTAAATATTGTATGTTACTGGAAGGGAAATAAAATTTTATTTAAGTGGGAGCATTTTAATTTTATCACATTTCCTTTGATTTCCTTGAAGTCTCCAAAATTGATTTTACAGGATTTTCAAAGTTGATAGCATATATGGAGTTTTTCTAGGTTTGCTGCTGAAAAAAAGAAAGCAAGGCTTCAAGATTAACATGGTTAAAAACCAAGCCCTGCCAAAACTTAAACATGTGTATTTGAAAGCCTGCAAGTATTCTCCATGCACTAATTCAAACTACTCACATGAGTAAAGTTAAGAGCTTAATTGCATGCAGGTATTGTTTCGTCAAAATTAAGTAATTTGGTTTCTGAGACTGTGAAGACCTGGTGTTATGCAGCTCCCATGACCCCTGAAATAAGAAAGCATTGTAAAGACTGCATAAAATGACTTCTTTTGTTAAAATAATACTGAGACGAATGTTCCCCTCCCCGCTCCGATCGATATAATCTGAACGTTACATCATTTCATCTAAAAGAGCTGCAGGTTTATAAACTTCTTTGTGCAGAGCCATATGAAATGAAAACTAATGAGGTTCAAAAGGTTTCTGAACATTTAAAAAAAAGTTTCATTTCAGTTTCCCATCTGCAAACTGCCAGAATTGAGGGGGGAAGGGCTCTTTATTTTTTTCCATAAGATTCTCTTGAGATCTTTTGTTACTGTGAATTCACCCTCAAGAACCCACAGAGGGTCTATTCCCAGATGTTTTCCCACACGCCTCTCAGAACAGACCCCCAGGAGTTTTCCCACTCGCCTTCCCCATGGTCCCTGCCATGGCACAGGTTAATGCAGGGGGTGAATCCCATGTCATGGATGGGGCAGAGTTATAGCAATAGCTTTTTGCAGCACCAGCTGACTGGCAGTGATGGGCTGTGCCTGCCTGCACTGTGGGCAAGGCTGTGTGGAGGCAGCAGTGGCTGCTGGTTCCAGCCACCAACCTGCCAGTGCTGTTCACCCTCCTTCCTCAGGCCCCAAGGGTCATTCCTGTGGATATACCTTCTTTCCTTGCTTGTTGTTTGGGTTCACATCCTTTATAAAACCTCACGGTTGGACCTCTTGCATCAGTTTCAACTCAGACCACATTTATCTCTTTCCTATGAAGTGATTTTTCCCTGTAAGCAGTGTGAGTCCAGTTGTAGATGACCTTCTTTCCTGAGTGATATTGTCAACTGTTCTTTGATTCTCATGCGTCGTCTCCTGATGAAGAGCATTTTCTCAGACACCTCATCAGGCCAATGTCTGTCCCTTCCTCACGGGGCAGGAGTCCTCTGACAACAGGGCTCTCCCATTTCAGACTACATTAATTACTCTATTTAACATCTGCTGGCTCCCTAGAGCAGTTAACTTTTAATATCTCTCCCCAGTTTCTATAAGATGGCTGCTGTTTTTGTGTTACAGTTCTGGCTCCCGGGAGCCTTTTTTCTTTCAGTTGCAACACCTAGTACTCTCAAAGCATTTAAACAGAGGGTGCTTGTGATCTACTTGTGACAGAATCCCCAATGTAAGCCAAGATCCTTTTAGGTGTGTATTTTCAAGGTGGAATATTGATTTTTGGGGTAGCCAGTTTTGGCCCCCAAACTTAAGCTATCTTAAAGTTGTTCTGAATTTTTGGAGTTCAGTGACAGGAGTTCATCCTCCAGGGATCCTGGCATTATCCCAGAAAAAGCTGTTTTATGTCTCGAAGCAAACAAAATGCTTTCCCTTCCCCTTGCAGCCCTTCCTGCTGTATATGGACACAGATAGCGTGTGCTGAGGCTGGAGGTGGGAAGACAAGTGAGGTGCAGGGAGTCTACTATTGAGATGAGTATTTTTCCTAGCCCACCCATGGTGGAGGGAAGCTCTCAGCCTGCTGCGTTTCTCTGTTCCAAAGAGGAGAAAAAAACCCCACTGTCACTAAAAAATGCATCTCCTCACAGGTACTAGTTAACTTATTTAAATGTCACTTAGCAGGCATGTAGACACAACCCTGCTGTTTAAAACACTCTAGCTGCTCATAATCACTGCAGGGAGAGTAAAGGCAACTGTAATGAACCTGTTGAATCAATAATTACTCTTAGGAGTGTGTTTCTGCCTGCTTCTACACACTGGCAAATGCAGAGAAATGCCCAAGCTAAAGAGCAATAGCTTGAATGCCCACTTTGCCAGTGCTAGTGCTGCCCAGAGCCAGAGTAGCAGCTGCCTTGTGAGATGGGATCAGGGCACATGTGGCAGTGGCTATGGGTAAGGGAAGATAACAGACCGTCCCAAAATATACCTCCCCTTCCTCGCTGGGGGCAGCAGCAGCACTAGCCAGGCTATGTGGCTCTGGGCTGCACTACCTCTTCCCTAAAGCTGTGAAATTCCGTTTTCCTTGACTTTGCATACCCCCAGCTTCAGTGAAGAATCAGCCTCTTGAAGTTAGTGTATCTGCGAGAGTGTGACAGCACTCGTGGGTGGCCAACCTCCTCCTTCCAGTCCTGCTCCATACAAGTGAGCCTGACTTATCCATCCTCTGCCAATGTCTGCCCCAGCTATAGTCTGGNCGCCACTGAAGTTCATGTCTGATTGTTCTTACAAATCTCCAAGTTATTTAAATCATCTACATTTAGGATGTCTGGCTCCTGATACTTGATATACCTGTTGGCTCCTTGTCATTCACAGATAGGTGTCAAATTCACATATTCTGCCAATAAATAACACAGAATAAGTAATGTCACTGATAAATAGGGTGAATGGCATTCACTCAGCGCTGAAACCAGGGGAGCTGAACTGATCCTGCTTGCTGGCTTGCTGCAGCACCCCCTTAATGACTTGCTGCTTTTGGGATGTCAGCTGGGTTTATATTCACCTTTATTGTACTAATAACTAGACAATAGTTCTTTGCTTTCTGTGAGCCACCTCCATGTCAGAGATTTTGTTAAAACCTGACAAATGACTGCTATTCTGCCACAGAAGTCTTCATTTTTACTATCTGTGCTCAGCAACTGCTAAGCTGAAAAAGAGCAATCACTGGAGTAATAGGTCCTAAACACAGAGTTAGTATTTGCTACATGAGTAAAAACTGCAAACAAGAGCAATAGGTGACTCACTGTAACACTTTGGTGTGATGTGTTTCCAGAGGTTTGGCAGCCAGCAGAGCACTGTAGATGGCTCAATATATGACTGCAAAGGAAAATAAATTAAGTAGCAGGAAACCAAGGAGAGGCTTGAAGCAAGATGCTGATAAAATTACAGCAGGAATGAAACCCAAGCACTCTCTGAAGAGCTGAGTAACACGTATGGTAGAACTGTTAATGTACCTGACACAATACTTTTAAAAGCAAAATCCTGTTCATTTCCTCCAGTAGATTTGTTTCATAGCAAACAGGACATGTAGTCAGAACAGAATATTTAAGGCAATGCAAGATGTGCTGGCGAGTGGCCAGTGGCTGCCTTTCATCCTGGCTGGCCTTGGCGGTGGTGGTGAGGAGCTGGTGGCTAGCAGGATGCTGTCTGTGATGTAAGCAGCTGCAGGCAGGGCTGCCAGGTAGGGCTCCTGCAGGACACTGGGGTCCCAAGGAGGCCTGTTGGCCTCCACCCTGCTTGGAAACAGCCTCAGCCTGCTGGACTGGCTAAGGGGCCAGCCAGATGCTGCACCCCAGCAAGCCAGGACCATGTAGCACATCTGAGCAGTGATTTGGAGGGCAGCTATGCAGTTGCCTGGCTTCTCCCTTTGTCTGGCAAAACCTCTCTGCAGCTCTTGAGAGAGGTTTTCTTTCCTTTTATTCACCTGATTTCCTCATGCTCTTCCTTTTCTTGCCTGTGGCTCCCCTTTGGTCTGGATTGCATTTGGCCCCATGCCACTGATTGCCTCCCTGCCCTCTGTGGCAGACCCCGCGGTGGTCTCTCCCCAGTTTGGGTTCTGTGCCACTTCAGGGAGATCTGGGGAGCAGCAGAAGAGAGGGATAGCACTGGCCCGTGGTCACTGCTCTCCTCAAGTGTCACACATAACACATGTATGTTTGTTAGCCACGGTACCACCAGCACAGCTCTGTTGCTGGGCTGTGGTTTCACAGGCTGGAATTTTACAGTGAATCATGTTTGAGGATGTAATTGCTTTATCTTGTAGTAACAAATCAGGTTGGACAATGGAGCCCAAATGATAAAGTACCTAATAAAGAAAAGTGAAAAATCAGATTCTGTTACATATTTGGCTTTATTAAGTTAAAAAGCAGCAGAATTAAGGCATCTATTCTCACTGCTAGTATTTTTTTTTTTCAGCAGTCAAAGCTGGAAAGTCAGACCACTGATACTGTCAGAACAGGTATTGCAGTCACTGGGGAGAGATAAGGCAAAAAAAAAACCCCAAAAAAGCAGAGTTTGGGACTGTTCTCTCAGCTGCAGATTGTACATGTCCCGAGAAGCAGTGGCTGGAGGCAGCAGTGACACAGAAGGAGGTGTAGCCCTGCCTTCATGTGAGCCTCTCATGTGTGACCGAGAACCCCTCATAAACAGATGGAGAACAGGTAACAGTCATGCTGGCCAATGAGGTTGTTTGATTGAAGTACAGATGGTTGTAGTGACAACATATTCCCTGGTTATTTTATTCTTGATGCAAACTAGCTCCTCTAGAAGTTGCTGCTCTGAAATTTTGCCCTCCAGAATTAATCCCCAGGTACTCCAGAATGAGCCAGAGCAAGGCAGTCATTGCTCCCAGCGACCTTTGCTTGCAGGTACTGCAGGCAAAGCTGGGGCTCTCAGCAGCACTGCTGCTCCTGGTGCCTGAGCCCGAGTGCTCAGCCCTGGGCAACACAGCATGAATGATCCCCACAGGGTTGTGCAAAATGCCTGGAGGTAGAGGTTAAACCCACATGGGGAACCGTGAGCACAAGTGACTCATTTCTTCTGCTTTATTTTCTAAACCTCTTCATTTAGAGGAGGTGTCCCTTGTTTCTCTAGGAAATGGTGTCCTCAGGCATGGAGATTTTTTTTTGAGGGTAGACAGATATCGCGAGCATTCATTTTAAATCTGCTGGCTTTATTTTTAGACATGGGGCATTAATGAAACAGAAACATTTTTCAGATGTACGAAAACACTCTTCCTTTGAAATGATATGCAATGTACTAGTATAGATTAATACCATGAAGGAAAACAAATAACAGCAAATAGCATTTCTAATTGGTCTTCTGGATACTTGAATATGAGAGGGAATTAAGTGCTCTGGAATATTTTTAAAGGACGATGCTGCTGTTTTCTGATGGTACTTTATATATTTGTCCACAATGACTTGTTTGTCTGTTTGGCAAAACCACATCTAATGGCCTGTGAGTCAAGCCCTCTGGTAGACCTGCAATGTTTCCTGAAAGTGCACACATGAGGAGTTTCCCAGGGACTCCATGCTCCATGTTTTCTCAGAAAACAAGCTCTATCAGTGTGATTTTTTGAAGAAAAATTCTCAGGTTAAAATAAGATTCTTTTCGTGTCCTTGGAGGGTAGGTCCTTCCCCTGTCTTATTTTTGAGTCTGGTGCCTCCTGCATTACAGCCTCTAGCCCCCTTCACTGTGTCCTCAGGCAAGCCACTATCTCTCCATCACCATTGAGGCTTCAGGGTGCTTCCTTGCTCTTCCAGGAGTATGCCAATCCCTCAGGGTGTTGAATCATCTCTGTTCTTCTGTCTTTCTCCTTCTCCAAACTGTGGGAGCCCTGAGCTTTCTGAGGAGGGACAACTCCCCTCTCCTCACAGAGGATCCAAAGTGCAAGAGTGAGGGCAAAGCAAATTGGCAGCTCCCTTCCATTACCTCTATGTCCAGCTGGGACAGGCTGAGAGCAAATACACAAAACAGAGCTGGGCCACTAAATTTGGTTATGTGGATTACTCCCTCTTTTGCAGAATGACTGTCTAGTGCATTTTTAGAGCTGAATTTTGGAGCCTCCCTGAAGTAAGGGCATGGAAAAGTGATGGGAGTGAAGATGACACCATGATATTGCCATGGTAGTTGTGTCGTGTCTCGTATGTTGCCCCTTTGTAGTGAGAGATCATGGCATTTGTATTTGGGTGGGGGGGATAAATACAAATTGTTGTCCATCTAGTGTAGAAACTTGAAACTACTTAGCAATATCCAGCTGCACAAGGTTGTTTCTTTGCAAGTTTATTTACATTTGTTTTATAGTAAGAAGCATGAGGAAGTGCACTGCGGAAGGCAACCAGAGCAGCTCTCGATCTGCTGGTACGGGTTGAAGTGCCTAGACAGTAAAATTGCATTTCTATTTTTTCTCTAAATAATTGAAAGGGGAAAAAAACCTAATGTCTTTGTCTGTAAAGACTTTGTTTATATGAGGGAAAGTTTACACAGCTTGTAGAGAATTAATTTGTAGGAAATGAAACCTCTGTATCTTCTTCATCTTATATACATGGTCACCATCTCATTCCCAATCACACTGCCACTTGGGTTAAAACTTTAGGTTATCAGGAAGATTTCAGGTTTCAGAAAGAAATGCTTTTAATCTTAGATTGAGAAAAAATTAGTAGAAAGAAGAAATGTTTAATCTTACTTTATAGACTTTTTAGAGGAGCTCGACTTAGTTAATCGATAAGTCCAGTTTGTCCTACTCTTTGTTGTGGGACACAATTAATATCGGTGCCACAAGGTGCAGCTGGGAGCCCATTTTGTGCTGGCCTTGCTCTCACAAAGGTGGGCAAGGGCTACGTTGGTCTCATGTGGCAGCAGTGCTGCTGCTGAGTTTGGGTCATGGGTGCTGTAGGGTTGCTTAGCTGTTCTGGGCAGGAATGGGGAGGCATGGCAAATTTGTGGCCACAGGAACTGGGAGAGCTGTCAGAGTCACAGGAAAGCAGCATCAAAGTGATGGCCTGGGCTCTGTCTGCTGCTTCCCACCAGCTAGTGGAGGGTCAGGAAAAAGCCAAACTTTCCAGTCAAAACTAAATGGGAAGCTTACAGTGTTTGGGGTCACTTTAAGAATGTAAAGAAGACAGACTCCTGAATGAACTTTTTATATCCTGTGATCCTCTGCCTCTGCACATCCTGCTCCCGTGGGCAGTGGGAATGACAAAAGCCTGAGCTATACTTGTACTATTTTTGGGTCAGGCTGCAGCAAGAGGTGCTGGACATTTTATGGGAGAGCACATTTCCATGGGCCTTCAAAAATATTTGTTTTTATCCATAAGGCTTGGATAGATGCCAGCTGCCATCTGAAGTCTCTGTGTAGGTGCAGCAGTTAGCTGACACAGGTATGTTTGGGCTCGTGAAAGGTACTTGCCATAAACGAACACGATACCTAAACTAAAACTGCATCCAAGGGCACTGGAAATCTCTGGCCAGTGAAGATGTTTTGGTGAACATGCAACCCTTCTCGGGGTGTAGAGGAGGAGTAAATGAATCCAAGGGTTCAGGTGCACAGTCAGCAGTGGCTCTGCATGGCTTTGGGAAGCTGCTGGGCTGCGTGATGCTGTGAGCCCTTGGCACCCCACACTGCTGCCATGCGGGACTCTGAGCATGGCCAGCTTGCCAGTAGCCTCCAGCCTTTCTGTGGTGCCATGTGAAACCTCCTATTGGTAAAAACCTTCTTCACTCCTGGAAATAAAACCCCAGTTGGGTTCATGTGATAAACAGGAAGGAAGCAGAAGTGTCATTTCAGTGTTTTCAGTAGATTTCCCTTGCCTTCCCCAGGGAGTTCAAGTGCTTCCTTGGACTTGGCTGGCCTCTGCAGCTCTCCTGGCCTTCCTTGTTTAGCCTGGCACAGCTTGAAGTTTTCCACTGAACCATTACCAGGCACTCATGGTAGCATCCACTCCCCCCCACTCCATTCCCTCACATCCCCAAGTTGTGGATGTCTTTTAAAACCAAAATAAGAGCAATGATAAATAAATAGTGCAATCCAGGACTCCTGTGAGAGAGAAGGATACAGACTCAGTAATAATAAGGGTCAGAAACATAAAGGAAAGACAAACAGGAAATAATGGGGGGTACAGGTCGGGACACAGCAGGGGTTGGATGTGACCGAGACGTGGAACTGGCAGGCACGTTGCCAGCTGATGGCTGACAGAGCTGGTGGCCTCTGATCCAGGTTGTAGTAAGTCATGGTACTCTTGTTGCACTGCCTCTGAGTGGTGGGGGCCCTTGTGCCAAAGATAAGTCCATGTGGTGCTGCTGTGCTGCCCCAAAGGATCACCCCAAAAACATGGTCAAGAGGTGTAGGCAGTTCCACATGGAGACTTATTCTCCTGCAGGCCGTGCTGGAGGTCTGCCATGGAGTCAGTCCAGCACATCTCATGAGTACTGCATTCACTGCATTTTCTAATGAAGAAAAAAATTAGATTTATTTTCAAGATGGATCATCATGTCTTTAATTTTTTTTTTCTTTTAAAATAAAGACCAGTGCGTAGAGGGAGGGAACCTCTGCCACACAAAATCAATATCAATTACTACTCTGTAAAAGACTAGGCCATGCATACGCGCTGTGGCAATGCCCAAAACGAATCCCCTTTGTGCAGGGAGTACTTAGCTCTTTCATAGCATTTGTGGCTGTGGTGGTAGTTGAGCTATTACAGGAACAATTGATGAGGCTAGCTGACGTCAGTACTTGAAAAGAACTTCACCTGTTTTAGAAGTAAAAATAAAAGTGGATGTCTGTTAAAAATATAATTTAAGGTAATCAGAATGCCATATAATAAGAGCTCTGTTGCACATAATTGACGCTTCTCTCTCATTTAGCATTGCAGTTTGTCTGTATTCAATTTCCTCGCATGGTTTGATTATTGCTTTTGATTATTACTATCTACATCTAATGACAAGTAAACTTCTGGTTTTTTTCCTCAACCCTTTCAAAATGACCTTGTGCCATTTTGCATTTAAAGGGAAAATACACATGTATCTGGCTGGGCAACATCCTGGATAAGTTTTGCAGTCACGGATTGCTACTTCAGTCAGTATTCAGGCCATTTGGCTGGTTGGTGAGCAGCCATGTGCGAGCACAAGGAAAGATGCAGGATTTCACCTCAGAGGTAAATCTCTTGTACCACACTGGCACTTTGGTGTTTCAGCGTTAGTGGTCTTCAAGGTCAGGCTGCAATTCAGCATTTTAGGCTGAGCACCAGAGGCCCCATCCTAGTGCCCTAATCTAATGTGTCACTCAGTATTTCCCTGGATCTCCCAAACTATTCTGCAAAACTCAGTACAATACTTGAGACCCCAGAGTTATTGTTTAACATTGCAGTGACTACGTGAAAGCTCACAGGATGGGTTTTAAACCCTTCCAATTAATGGTTAAAGAGCCTTTCAAACTGTAAAGAAAAGGAACTTTTGTCCTTGTCCCCAGCCATGGCAGAGCTCCCCTTGCTTGGCCACCCAGAAGTGTTGTTAGAAGAACAGGGAAGGTAAGGGAGTGACAACCTGTGGATGGGCATGGATGTGAGCTCCTCTCACCCGCCCCAGCTCAGGTGGGAATTTCAGAGGCACCAGGTTCTTCTTTCCCCTGGTGCTGGCTGCAGCCTCTTCTGCTTCTCCAAAGGCAGGCTGACCTCTCTGTTGTGCTGTGAGTTTGGGCAGGGGAGGGTTTCTTTTACAACCTCCCTTCACCAGAACACTCTTCCCCCACAGCCCTCCATCACAGCACTAGCTGCTTGTGTTATTGCAGTTCGCCCCCAGATAATCTGTTACTTGGGTCTCTGTCCAGGGAATATTAATTTGAAAAAGAGGATCATCAAGTTTAACAGCTTTCCTTTCCTGTGCCAGCTGCTGTAATTTCTCCTGTCACCTCCAAGGATTTTCACTCAATAGTGAGACCAAGCTGTGCAGAAAAGGCAAGGAAGTCCTCAGTTTAAAATGGGCTCTGTTTAAGGAATGCTCCCCTCCCCAGGCAAAGGCTGAATTCTCTCCTCGGGTGTGTAGAAAGGGCCAGCTGAAATGTGCATATCTAAGTACCATATTTTTCTGAATGTTGACTCTTACAAGATTTTTGATGAGATTACTAGATGACCTCTTAAAGCCCTTTCCCACCCAATTATTTATTATTCTGGGTTGCTCTAAGATTTCATAATGGCTCCTTTATGACTCCTTACATAGTTTACTTGCTATTGAAGTTAAATGAATTGCTTAGTAAATTCCTGGATGCCCCTTTTTATAACTCAATTGAGTGCTGTATTTTGTGGCTCTGAAATCCTCTGGCACCTCATCTGTTCTCCATGAACTTTCAAAAATCACTGCTCAAGGTATTGCACTTCCCTCTACTAGCTCTGTTAGCAATCTCCGATGCTTGTCATTCAGTCCCATGGGTTTATAAATACTTTCCCAGGAATTCTTTTCATCTTTCCTAACCGAATCATCTGTAGAATCCAATCCTCAAAGTTGTTTCCCCCCGCCCCCCACCATCCTTTACTGTAAAAAGGCAGCAGTAATTGGTGTAGAGACCTCAGTTTCCCAACGTAGGAGAAATGCTCTTGGTTAAGGCTGTCAGCTAAGACCCAGAAAGAATAATTCCTGCTGTACATTGAGCAGCTTTTCTGCTGCTGTTGGCAAACAACACATTGGTCAGCACACAAATTATCCTTCTATAAAGGAAAGTTGTTGGTGAATTACAAAAAAATACTTGGTCTGAATATCAAGACTGTCAGTGCTTGAAGAACTGACTGCTCTGACCACATCTGATTTGATAATTTTGCTTCAAAATTCAAGTTCCAGCAGCAGCTCATCAGCACATCAAATGGACTACAAAAAAATGGGATTAGACAAGTTATTGTCACAACTGGAAGAATACTAATAAAATGCCCATAACACGTGTAATGATCCACTGATCAAAAATGTTTTGAATTCCCTTGACAAGAACACTGATAATATAAATCTGATCAAATCTTTAGTGAACTGGGCTTAGTAAGGAATATGTAAGCAAGAGTTCCCTTGAAAGTGTGAACAATCTTAACTGATTTGGACAAAACTGTAATAAAATAAATAATTATTCAGATTAGTTTTACACGGTTCCCATATGCCACAAGCTAATGTGTCATTGAAGGCAATTCTCTATTACATAAAGGTACATTTAAGCAGATGAGAAACAAATTTAGCAGCAATCAAAAAATTAAATTGAAAAAATGAAAGAATTCCTAGTTATCAGGGGCACTTTTGTTGAGGGAATCTTGTGACAAAAAGCCATATGGACCGATCATATTTCTGACTATGTGCTGGTCTCAAAACACTCTGGCCTGTAGGAGAAGCTGTTTAGTTCTGCTCAAAACCCTTCCTGCACGTTTACAGTCAGAAAAACTTCCATGTGATCTAGAGAAGAAAGGCCCTGAGGTCCTGATTCTACACACACGCATATGTTTACACCCATGAATTAGAGTGGGAACATTCATGTGCAGAAAGCTTAGCATATGTGTTAATCTTTGCAGGACTGACATGCCCAGTCCTGATACAGATCCTTGATGGAGCTTGCTTTCCTGCCAAGTGTTTATCCTAAGCTCCAAATGGGCCAGTCCTCCCTCATGGCAGGGTGTGAGCTTCCCCCACAGCAAGATCTGCCTGCAGAGAGATTTCCCGCAGCAGCTCCAAAAATATGTCCTTAGGAGAATACTTTTCCCCATCTTCTGCAAGTCTCAACCCATGTGACATTCAAACTTTTTTCTTATGTCACATCCCTCCTTTGTAGTAGAGAACATCACTGGCTGGTTTTTCCCTTTCAGGCTTTTCCAGAGACTTGCCCTTCCCATTTCAGTAGCTTTTCAGTATAGTTGATCTCCACCTATGGATATAAGGTGCAGTGGAGTTTAGTGTCATCCATCCATACTTACAGACCTCAAATTTTGCTCTAAAATTGGCAAGAGTAGAGTAGGACTTTTACAGAAATAACCAGCGCTTATTTAACCAAATATTATTTCAGCTTCTGGACTCCAAGAGTTACAAGTGACAATAACTAGATTATTAGATTTCACCAAATACAGGCAGTATTTTGATGTGTGGGTGTCAGTTGAAAAATAGACCGTGATCTTTAGAAGAGCCCATGCTGTGATATTTCTGCATAGTCTGAATCCACACCATCTTTGAGCTCTGCTCCTGTCGTCACAGCTCTGTCCATGTCGTCCCCGATGCGTCCCTTCTCTTTGAATAAATTTTATTGTGAGAAATCCTATCTAGTAGCAAACAAATATTTTGCTGAGATCGTCAGTAAAGCATTCGTCATTTTCCCTCCTTCTTCCTCCCCCACACTTCACTTTGCTTTCACACTTGCAAATGTTCCTTCTACAGCTGATCACTACTGTTAAATATAAAATAATGGAAATCTAGCTGGTAGATTTGCGCGAGAGAGATTGTAGGTGCTTAAATAAAACCATTGCACCCGAAGACCATACTGAGTGAGTGATGCACAACTTCACCAACTGGTGTTTACAGCTGAAATATTGCTGAAATGTTTGCTATGTATGTGAACCACAACAAACTTTCCATTGCCTATGTAAACAAAATCCTCTGCAATCCTGTGCATCTGTACAACAGATATCAGGGAATATCCATATTCATGAAGGTAATTGAACTTTTTTTTCAATTAGCCATTTAAATGGTACTTAGTAGAAAAGCTGAATTGAAATCCAGGCACAAGGATTTTCTAAACAGGGTGATAATAGAAATTCTACAATGTATTTAAACCTATGTCATTTGTATTCCTAGAAGTATCAGTTTTGTGAGCTTCCTAAAAGTGTGAAGTGTATCTCTGTTTCCCACATACATTACTCCATAGACATAAGTCATCTGTTAAAATAGGCTCTATAACAGTCTGAGAAGTGCCTCTGTATCTAGCATGTTTGTTTTGGCATTTGTGCTCCAGGCAGATGCGTGGGAGGAGGGGGTGATGGCTGTCCAAGGGGCCTGTGACACTTGGGGACAAGTAAGTAAAATCAAGATATTTGTGTGGTAAAAGTCTACTCTCCCAGTCCTCTCATCTTTTATAAAGACAAGTGGATCAACAAATCTGGGTTACAGGAATAGCCAGATTCGTGTGTGTGTTATGTGCATCCACATGACTTCAGCCCCAGGACCTTTGCTTTGGCACCACTACAAGCTTTTCTGCTCTATTATTAAGCAGCACAGCACAATGATTACTTTCACAGTAATAACAGTAAAAAAAGAAGCAGGCATAGGACACACGAAATTGCAGCCCTGACCCCTGAGGGCCATTTGTCCCAACTGAAGAGACATCCCAGTGCTGGGATAAGGATGTGCAGTGGCGTGTTTCGGAGTGCTTTGCTAACAGCTAAAGCCAAACTCTTCTGTTGTAGACTGCCTGAGAAACACACTGCCCAAATCCAGGTATAAGTCTGCTGCTTAGCCTAGGATCTTTCCCTTAGGCATGTGGGCAATGGTACAGTTAACAGGTAAATGTCACACAGGGACCAAAGAAGAGGAATTCTCAGAGTAATCTGTTTTTAATTCAGTCATCCTGTGAGTTCTCCATTGACTAAAACAGGATATCTCAGATATTCAATCCTTTATTACTTAGAGGAACTTCCTAGCACACTGGAAACTTGAAAAGATCTCATCTGATCCCCACACTGGTGCCTGGTACTGTTGCAGTGATTGTAGCTGGACTTGGTTTTTCAACAAATGGATAAACTGTGACCTGGGGTCAAGGAGGCACCAGCCACTTCCTCCAGGAATGACTCTCTGTAGCTATGCCAGAGGGGTGGGCAGCTGGTGCTGTCACCTCCCCATGCAGTGTGCTTGGAGTGAAGCAGGCAGCAACCTGCTCTGAGCTTGCTCTGTCCATCACTTCAGAAAACTTCTGATAAGAATTTATTCCAGTTTGATTCTCTATCGGCACAGGCCTGATGAAGCCAGGCATGGGAAGGGCAGCGTTCCTTTGTAATTTGGTGAAAAAAACCCTGAAGTTAAATAACAGGATGCACTTTGAATGTGTGTTTTCAAAAAATCCCATCCCAGCTATGGCAGTACGGACTGTGAAAGAAGATAATAGCTGTGACTTTCTGTTCCCAGATGGCCTTTAGCTGATTGGCACTTGAGTGTGCATGGATGGCAAGGTGCACTATTTTAGCTTTTTCTTTACATTTCATCCAACTGTGCTTTGAAGGTAGATAGTTATCAGCATCAGTAGGAGTTGGAAGCAGCAAGGAATGGCATAGTTCAGCATGCTTCTGCTTCGAGAGGGTCCTGTTGAATTACTGTTTAGCAATCCAGAGGCTCACTGCACCACCAATATTTAACATGTTCAATTACCACAATCTTTGTAATTTGTTGTAGGATATTATTCATTGGTAATGTACCTGAAACAAAAAGGACAACAAAGAAAGCAGTGAAGAGCTCTGTAGCTCTCATTTTTCCCTATGAAAGGGATTTTCTGTGCATGACAGATTACACTCTGATAGAAATTGTAACAAACTAACAAAATGTAGATCTGTTGAATGCAGTAAATCTTTATCAATAGCACACCAAGGCACAAATCTTCTCCATGAAAAGTCCTCAGCGTTAAAAACCAATTCCTGCAACAATGTTTATATTTGCCTTGTGATAGGCCCACACACCTACTTACGTAGACATTCCAGACATGAAATTACCTGAAATTGGACAGATGTCTACACAAAATAAACATTCAGAGCTTACAGAAAGAGAGAAAAATTAGGAATTATTCTTCAGTCTGCAGAAGTCAGCCCTGAAAATAACATAGCAGGGATTGGAAAGCATAGCTCAAGTTAATAGCTTCTCTATTGTAGGCTTCAAAGGGGCACAGACTCTTCTTTTTGAGAGGGCTAAAGAGGAGCGAATTTGCCCTGTGCACCGTCCGGTTGTGCCGTTGCATAAGTGCTGCGAGGCGCAGCCTTTGTTCAGCTATTTTAGAAGTGGGCCATGTTTGCAGAGCATCTCTGTAAGAAGGTGGCAGTGAGACAGGATTTCATTCAGACATTTCTCCGAGCACAGTTGCATGCTCTGCTTTGCTGTGCCATCCAGCCTTTTTTTTGGTGAATGCAGCCACCAAAATTAATCAGGGAAGTGGGCTGGGTTTTTTGCTTTGCATTTGTTTTCGTTACTTTACTCTTCGTTCTTACTCGGCTGTTTTTCTTTCTTCCCGTATTCCCCCTTGTCCTCCTCATCCCTGCAGATGAATAAGTACTGGAGAGAGCACCTGATGTGCCTTTTCCACAGGCTGGAGCTGGCCCTAAGCGCAGCAGAGCCCCTGCCGTGGCTGTGGCAAGTGCCCTGCAGTCCTTGCTGTGCCCCCTGTGTGATGCTTGTTGCTCTGCCTCTCCCCATGGGGTGGTGCACAGAAAGTCAGGCACCCACCCTGCTGCTCCCGTGCTTGCCAGAGCTGTAGCCAGAGGGTGGAAAATGGTATTACTAGTGTGGAAATGGGCTGTTCCCTTTTCCATCCCCATGCCCAGGGAGGAGATGGCAAGTGAAATACTTTAACTCAGATCTGAGCCGGTGAACCCCATGTGCCAGTTGATGTGCTAGGTTGAGGGAGTATGCTTGAGGCTGCTGAAATCAGTATCCGCAAAATGAGCTCCCACTTTTCACCTTTCCTAACAATGCATCTACTTCTATATTCTTGTAGTTTTTGTTATAATGCTATATGTGAGTATGATGCAGTCATATCAAATGCAAGTGTGCAATTGAGATGGCCACAGGTCCAGCCCAAGAGAAGGCTCTCTGTGTCTCTGGAGCAGAAATGCAGGGAAGAAATTGCTGGAGTAGCTTCTGTGGACTACTCAGCTCTCCCGTCTATGAGCTGACCCACAATGTGCAAAAGCAATCTCCAACGTGCCCACGTGTGAAAACACAAACTCAGTTGGGCAGCTTTTGGGATTTGAAATGCACTTGCTGAGTTTATCCAAGTTTCTTGGTGATTTACGCAGTGCTAGTAGAGAAACAGCAAAGAAGAATGGGGCTCCATCAGCAGGAGGCAGGTATGAAGCAGGTCTGTCAGCTGGCAGGTGCTTCTGCAGCAAGCAGCATGGTGTTGTGGGGCTCAAGTCATTGCTCCTTTGTGCAGACATCACCTGTAGGTTGGTACTGAAGTTTTAGCAACAATTAAGAAAAGAGGAGATGAAATGAAATGCCTTGCAGAAGGGTTCATGAGCAGTGATTTTTGAGACAGGGAATTGTGTGAGCGGGAAGCTTTTGTAAGCCTTTGGAAATTATTTTGTACTACTTAGCTTGTGGTGTGTGTTCTCAGCGCATGTGAATGCTGTGCCAGAGTAGCACGTGGCCACTGAGAGATGCATTGTACGCCATGTTCAAAACTGACTTCTCGCCTTCTCCTAGCTTGACATGAATACACAGACCTGCTAATTTTACTGGAAATACCAAGATACACCTAAACAACCAACCAAGCCACCCATGAACCAGTTTAAAGAGAATAGATATGAAGTAGCTTATGGCAAAGGCTTTAGCTGCTCACACCCAGTTGTCCAGCAGCCTAGCTAGAGGGTCTCTGAGCTGTTCCATGTGACTATGGAGAGCACACAATGTCATGGCATAAATAGAGGCAGTCAAATAATGATAACACCTGGATGTCCAAGGACAGAAAGACCCTTAAGACCACTTGAGAGCCTTTCTGGTATACTAACCTGTATCCAGGATCTCCAGGGATGTCATGGGGAAGCCAAATGCCTAACAAATGGGAGTGCAGAAATTGAATACTTCACGTGCAGCTACAAAGCAGAAGTGCCATCTGGTCAAAGAGCGACTGCCTGATAGATCTGGGAGCCAAGGAGAAATATCCCATTACTATAATATCTCCATTACAAGGAGAAATATCCCATTACTGTTAACTATGTGAGAACTGTGTTTCAGGCAGGATTTAGGCCAAATCATGCCGCGTCAGGAGAGATGAAAACAAAGTAAATCCAGGCAGGCTCATTTCAGAGGTAGGCACAGTCTCCAGCACATCATAGTTTGAGAGAAACTGTACCATTTTTGCACAAGGCAAGAAAATACTTTAATTGGGGATGGCATTAAGAATTGAGCTGCTTTACAGGTGATCCAAGCATGGCCAGGGAGCTGCTGGCCTATGAAACAGTGGCCTCTCCCTCAACTGGATGGTAGGGAGTGTGTGACATGGAAGGAAAACCAAAGCTGCCTTTTAGTTATCTTTCCTTTAGCCTTTTTTCTAAATACTAGGTGTATTATCAGTGCAATAGTCATGCACACAAGGTTTGTGCCATGCTGGTGGTTTGGAAGTTACTCGTGAAGTTATTTCCAAACACACCAGGGCATTGATTCAGCCTGTTCACAGCCCCTCCCCTCTCTCTCAGCTTTCGTCCATCACTAGTTTTAAACCATACAAATGAGTTGTAATGCCAGTCATTTCAGCAACACAGATGTTTGCAATAAGCATGCAGCTGAGAAGTGTAAAGTGAAGATGAATGTATCATTAGTATGCATAAGTAAACTTTTGTGGCCCATTTGTCAGATCAAGCTGAATTGCATCCCGTCTTTCCAGATTACAAATGTCTTGTATTAAAGCAACAGGTTTTAAAGAAGGCTGGGAAAATGTCCTATTCCGATTGCTCGTTGTAAACACTTTAGTGCAGGAACTTTGTCCAGTATCTTCTCTCTCTCAGCTTTGAAAATAAAAGCTTAGGTAAAAGCTCTATTATTCCCAGTCTGAGACCTCATTGTGTGAGAGACTTCCACATCCTTTCCTATCAGGGAGAGGTTCCTAAGAGTTATCAACTACTGCATCTATGACAAGATGCTCAAGTGATATATAGATGTGTTCCTTCATTTGTTTTTAAGTTGCTCTTAAACACATTTTCTTTGGAGCAATGTTTCAGCCAAACAAGACAGGAAGGTAGATTATTTTTTTTTTGCCTTTAAACTACTGAACATTTTTAAAAGTGAGCTATGCTTCAGTGTTTTTTGGCACACTGAATCCATCTTAATGTGGAGTACATGACAAAAAGTGCCATGCTTTCTATAAAGATCTTAAGGAGAATAACTGAGCCCCAGTACCACATTGTAAATTAACTATTGTCCTTTGTCAGCATCGAGTGTGCCCCGTCATGTCAAATAACCGCAGTTGGCATCCTGTCTGTGAGCATGACCCCCGTTCATTTCATTCACCCAGCAGTGAATAATTCATATAGCAAGTTTTACCCTGGGCAAAATACACTGACATCGAGTCACTAAACTATAGTCATTCACAGAACAAAATAGTTATTCATGCTTTCAATGTGAACCATTAAATCTTGCCAATTAAATTTGAGAATGAATCGAATTAATTCATTTAACGTCATCTGAGCTCACAACAGTGTTGTAGCATGCTGGCTGTGCTTTGCTTTACTTTCTCCATTTTTTTTTTTCAAATTGTACCTGGAAACTGATATGCTGTGCCAAGCAGGTTTTAGTAAGTCCTGTCTGGGGGAAGAACTTTGCAGGAAAGAAGGTAATTCCTAAGTCATGATGTGGCTCCCTCAGCTTACAGAGTTAATCATCAATTACTAGATGGTAATGTGGTTATTGGTAGCATTTAATGCAGCTAAGTGAGCAATGATTGCTCCCAAAAATCTGTCCTTGCCTCCTGATGTGTACCAAGGCAGAGTGTGTTGCCTGCCAAGACCAAGGGGATATGCCTGGAGCAGTATCTTACCTTTCCCCTTGGTGCTGGCTGCTGTGCTCCTCGGGGCTGGGAGATGAGGTGGGCCTGCTTCAGAGACAGAGGGAGAGCAGTCAAGCCCTCCTGCTTCCTGTGAGACCCTGCCTGGCACATTGCTCCTGGGTAGTAAATAGGTAATAGCGCTGCTCAGGTGGCACAGGAGCACATGCGAGTGAGGTGGAGCAGATGAGATAGGAGGGGACTACACGGAGCCCTGTTACCATCAACTCAAGCTTCTTTTTTGTTGTTTCCTTGCAAGAAAGAAAGTGGTTCTTGCGTGCTGGTGGTGGCTCTTTGTGGTCGTCACCACATAACCACAAGCACTCAGGAGGGTGAGAGCCCTCACAGATGGCTCCTGGCTCGTGGGCATAGGCAGGAGGCTCTCAGGGCTCTCCCAAAGGCCTTGGGAGGGATTTGTGGGTGTTTTCTCAAAATGCTGTTACAGGAAGAAAATGTTTCCATTGGAGGTTTATCACAAGACGATAAGCCGAGGAAGTCCTTTGCCATGACCAAAAGAGCTGGTGGATGGGTGGTGTCCTGCTTAGTCATGTGGGGAGGAGATTGCATTGTTAAACCTCCAAGTGTGGTCTCTCAGTCCTTTCAAAGCCTGAGGTGGGATGGGAGTGGCAGCCAGTTAGGAGGAGTTAATAATTGACTCTTTTGTGAGTGAAGGATATACTAACAGTATTTGCATTGCAGGCTCTCTTCCTTTTCAGCATAACTGCTTTAACTTGTTGTGTGCTGGTCATTTCAGGGATGATGGACATCCATGGCCTCACGGAAGGAGCATCTTCTGGTTGTGAAGAGATTGATGTGTGTTCCATGGCTCTGCAGCTGACAATCTTTTCTCCCCAGCCTGCAGTAGCCTCCATGCCCCTGGGTATCGCTTGGCTATTTCAGACAGTCTCCAACAGCTTATATAGCCCAAGGCCCCTCCCATTTTCTGGTTTTTGCTCAATTACTGGGCGTTTTTTGGTCAGTTTTCAGTTTTCTTCCCAGGTGTGTTGAAGTTACTTGTTTGGAAAACAGCAATGGAAAGATGCAAGCAGAAGCGTGGTTTACTTTGCACTGGCCACAAGCTGTAGCCCTGGTGTTAGCAGTTCAGCTGAGGCAGGTTAGATCCCTTGCTGCCACCACTCATCCTGCTCTATGTTCAATGTCAAGTCTAAAATTTGGTATAAAATCCTGAGAGTCTTCTAAGCTGACTAGTTCACTTTTGAGATGATTTGCTTGGTTTGGCACAAAATAATTAGCTGAAAACTACTTATCTTAACCTCCTGGAAAAATAGATCGTATTCCAAAACACCTGCTTCCTTCTTAAAAATCACAGCTTCTATCTGTGTAACGTAACACTGACAAATCCACATCGCTGCTTTTATTATAATTAGGGCTCTGTGTGCTGTGTTGTTGCAGCCTCTGCTCAAGGCCTGCTCCCTGTGTGCGAACAAGCAAGGTGGACAGAGATAGTGGAGAGGGTTGGATTTGGTGCTGGACACCACGTGGAAGGGTCACGTGGAGACAGGACACTACTGTTATAGACACTGGTGGCTTCATTGCCTCAGCATGGTACAGCAGAATTGTGCAAATTTGGTCTGTATCTGTGTCTGATTCCCTGGATAGGTCTCACTGCAGTAGAAAAGTGGTCTCGGCTCTATGAGCCCTCGTGCCTTGATGTGAACTGCAGCCACCTTCACTGCAAGAGCTCAACTGTGCAAGCCCGGTTTATCTCATGGGGGTGACTAATCCAGCATAGTTTATTTTGGATCACAGTTCACCTGGAAAAGCTCCCCCTGGGAGCTGGAGTGAGCAAGGGGATGTGTGTGAGTGAGTCCAAGCTTTCCCATGTCCCCTCTCACCCCTCATTCCTTGCTGCCAGTGCCCATCCATGGGAGGTGGTGGTCCTTTGGTGTCACCTTCCCAATGTGATGCAGGCAGAGGAGCTCTTGGGAGGCTCCAACAGCTCTAGTGGAGACAGCGTCTTCTCACTGGGCACTCACTGGATCTTAATATGCACAGCACTGGATCTTAATATGCACCTTGGTGATCCATAAACCAAACAGAACACAACTCCCTCTCCTCCAGCGATCCACTTGCAAGAGGGGTTATGTGCCTGTATGGGAAATTCTGGGCAAATCTGGGTTGTCTGAAGGCTTGGGCTCTGTGTAGTCAGTCTTATTTTCACGTAATTTTTAAGGGTAAGGGGTGTGTGAGCTGTGTGTTATTGTTATTTTTAAAAAAGGAAGTTTGTATTGCAACTCATTTGTACTTTAGTAAGCTGGCTTTCTGACCCTTGAAATTGCTCTGGTTTCCTTCCAAAAATCATTCTGGTAGAGAGAAGAGCTCCTTCCCTCTCTGATGGCCAGCTCTGCTTCAGCTTCTGTGAGGCAGAGGCTGAGGGATTGCTGTGGCTGGCAAAAGAAGGCATGGGAAGAGACAGTGAATAAACATTAAAAGTAGACAAATTCAGGCTTAATAAAGGTGTACATTTTTCACAGTGGGCAGATTTAACTATCGGAGCAATTTTTGTAGGGATTTGGTGGATTTTTCCGTCACCTGAAGGATTTAAATCAAGCCTGCAGGTACTTTGATATGCTTTAAGCGGAACTTGCAGAATTGATTCACAATTCCCTGGGTGAGGTTTTTTGGTCTGTTTTGTACAGCTGGACAGAGCAGATGGTCAGAAAAAGATCTCCCTAAGAGATCTGTGTTTAAATAAGCAAACAAACAACCCTCTTGAAAGTGATATCCACACATACAGATGGATGAAAATTACAAGTCCTTAGCAATACTAGAAAAGGAAATGTTTGTGTCTGCTGTAACTGACCCATTTTGGTATTCCAGATGCAGGCTAATTTGCAGGGAAATGTGGTAAACTGTTCATGCTGAGGACAGTGTTAAGATATGGCACTTGTTGGGGGAATGACCCCCACACCCTACAAGCCCCATGGTGTTGACAGGAGCAGCCCCCGGTGGTGCATCCCTGCTGCCTGACTTTTGGATTCCCACCCACACCTGAGTGAGGTGCTTCAGATCTCTGAGCACCCAGTGCCTGGAGGGTTGCAGAGCAAGGCTGTCCCAATTAGGCAGCACATGGGGAGGCTGGGCTTCTCTTTAAACCCAGCTGGGTCTGTCTGTACAGCTCTCTGGGTGCTTGGATCAGACCCCTTTCCCCTAACATCCAACTTGGGAAGGCCCCAGCCCTCCCAGAGAATGTCAGTGAACAGTTGGAGCTCTTCATTAGAGAGAACCTAATTAGACATTTATTATTTATGTGATTTTTACATTAATGGCCTGGCAACAAGATTTATTTCTCAACTTATTTGTTTCACAATGTGGTTTCTTCAGCAATCAATTGATATTTGGTTAGCTTAATAACTATCTTGTTAAAATTAAATTAAATGCTACTCTGATTTAACTGTATTAAAATAAATGTTGTCATTGTTAATGAAATGCAAATAACTATTTAAATTGTGGCAGTGCTTCATTGAGTTGCCACTGTTGGGTGGAAGGATGTTGAAGAACATGCCAGTGAGGCGGGGGATGACAGGAAGTGCTGAGAGCTAGGACCCCAGCCAGCACCAGCAGGGCAAATGGAAGCCTCCCCCTGGCTCCAGTAGGTCCTGGATGATAACTGCAGTGTATGAAAGCAGTTCCTCTGTTTAGATAGGATACCTGATCCTAGAACTTTCACTGTGTGATATGCCCACTGGGCTAAGTAAAACACTCAGGCTATGAGCATCTGAAAGCAGATGCAGGTCCTTCATGTCTAAATAAATAACAGTGAGTTAAAATAAGGGATCCTCAACCTTTCCCTGCAGTGTGGGACTAAACCTGACAGAACATTGGTCTCCGTGCTTATTCATTTCCTGGCACTGTGTGTTCCCGTGCACAGAGGCCTGAGCCCGCTGCCTTGGCAGACATGGATAGAGGCAGGGATAGCAAGAGGACTTCTCTGCAGATTTCTGCTGTGCAAATGCCTGCCCCTCTCACCTCCTCATAATACCCCTTTCCTCTGGCAGGTAGCAAGCATAGACATGGAAAAATCAGTTTGGGCTGGAAATAAGGATTTATGAGCAGACAAAGCAGCTCGCTTGTCTCTGCTGCTCCTTAGGTCTGAGGAGAAATCCCTGGGTGCAGGCTGTAGGTTGCCACACACCAGCAGACTGTGGACCTCTGCAGACCTTTCCATCCCTGTAGATAGAAAGAATGATGCCCGTACAAAAGTTAAAATGTGTTCAGAGCTTTCCACTGATATGGATGCCTACATGAAATAGTAGAAACAGCAGCTAGGATTAGCTAGAGTCATTAGGAGAAAAGTCCTGACGTGTTGCCAAAGCTTTAAGCTGAAACTACATGATCTGAAATGCATGGTGGGTAGTTGATCCAGCTTCCTTTGTAGTAGGCATGATACCACTTGTGACTGCAGTAGGAGCCAGGGCAGGGCTGCCCATGTGAGAGAGACAGAGAGAGAGAGGAGTGAATGCAAAGGTTGACCTCCACAAGTAGGGTCAGGTGTACATCCCTGTGTTCCGAGGGGTCTGTGTGCTGCCCAGAACAATGGAGAAAATTAAGACAATGGTGCTGCACGAGTAACTGGTCTTGTCTTTTGTTTACATGTACAAATAAATTGTTCATTTATATCACTAGTGGCCGAATTTGCATGCACAAGTCCTTGTTACTAAGTTACGAGTACTGCGAGGACAGTTGCCTGTACAAAGTTGGAGCAGTGCCTGCAGAGAAATCATTGAAATAACTAAGTGCAAAAAAGGATTGGTCACAGGGTGTATTCCCAGGCTTTCTCTCTGAAAGCATGAGCACATCCAGGCATTTAGTATTTACACAAACCTTGTAAACAGTTAACTGGGCAGCAAAGAGCAAACTCCTAAAACAAACCATGCTGCAGTTTGTAACACTTGTATTTTTGCCCATGTGTGTTACCACTTATTGACACAAGTGCAAGGAGCACACATGGATGCTATAGGGAGGCATTATTGAAGATGAAGTACTGTACTGGATCTGCATTACCTTCACAGTTCAAATATACAGGCATTTCAACACAGGCATGATTTTTTAAAAAATTATTCTTTTGTTTTATTATTTTTCTGGATATAATGATGCAACAGATCTAAGCCTGGGGGATATAATAGATAGAATGAAGAATCAGGGAAAAAAAGGAGTTAAGCTCAGTATGAAGTGTGCAAAGATTTAGACTTGGTGTGGTTTTTAATAAACTTAGATGAACAACATATGATGCCTTGTGTTATATTAATCTTCCAGTGCTTGATGTTTCATGTGATTTTCCAGCAGCTTTCATTATTGAATTCCCTGCTTAGATTTTTAGTGAAAAGCAAAGAAGATTATGAAACATCCCATTTTTAATTCTAATTTAATTGCATACAATTAGCTAAATACATCATTTGCTACAACTCCAGTTAATACATAGTTAAAAGTAATTTTTACAATAGTGTGCCAAATGACATGTTAATAATATTTGATATCATTAGCATTAGATTGCAAAAATATTTGCATACTGTTTATTAGGATGTGATATGGTGCGTTTCTTCAGTGGTTGACTATGTAGGTAACTAAGGATTATGAAATAATTCTCAACCCATACCCTGGATTTTAAAGCTTCCAGATTTGTTTGTTTATTTTAGAAAAGAATAAAGTCAAGTTCCTGACACTGTTTTTGTGGCATGGTTTTCTAGAATAAGTGCATTCAGCCTTATTCCTGTTCAGACTACACTTTTGTAGTTATACTTAGCTGAACCCCAGTTCCCTGAAGTTTGGTTTCTTTATTCTTCTCTATTTTTCAGTCTGCCAAGAATGATGAGGGGAAAATTGATCCTGCCTTGGGGATGAGGGACTGGAGTAAACGATTTCTGTGGGGCCTTTTCAACCCTGTTTTTCTTTGATCCTGCATATTTTGGAGCTGTCACACATCCAGCTGGATCATGGTGGAGCCAAAGCAAAGTGATGTCCACACTTGGTTGCCACATCTATACTGAGAAAAAGAGAGTAATGCAGTTCCATCCATCACTCGGTGGTTTTATAACGACTGTGCTGGTGAGACAGGGAGATGCAGGGCTCTCTCCTGGCTTGGGTGTTACTGCCACTGCCCTGAGGGATTTAGTACTATATTGAACCCCTAGCCTCTAGGCTTTTCACTGAGTCCTGGGATTCTCGCTGCCTCCCAGATGGGGGGGGCTGCTGTGGTTCCTGACTATGACGAATGCCCTTTGCTGCAGGGCCTGGAACATATGGCATTAGACAGTAATGCACTGTGCTGCAGTTGCAGAGAAATTGGAAGTACTGTCTGGTGTTGTGCAGCACAGCAAACCTGCAGCAGTTTGTGTCGAGCTGTGCCAGCCAGCGGTGTGCTGGAAACATCAGGATATTGCAAGAGAGACTTGAGGTTCCAGATTTCATGCTGGGTTTGAATTTTGTCTCTCCTAACCCTAGGGATGGCTCACTCCAGGGCTTTGGTCTAGCCCAAAGCAATGACAGGAAGCATTTGTTAACTTGAAATGACATTTGCTTTTCCAGGGCCACCCAGTATCTGGGCTTTCCTTTCCAGGGCTACAAGTACTTCCAGGTGTTTGGGGTAGAGCCATATGTAAAAACATCCTTTTCAGGAGCAGTAGTGCTCTGCCACTTGTGCTGTCTGCAACATGGAAGCAACAACAAACAGGAAACCTTAGGGATGAGGGTCAGGCAGAAATATAGGTTCTGGCAACTGGTTGGAAACATCTAATAATAACGACTAATTTAGAAAAATCAAAATGAGGTGTTACTTTAGTCGTGGTGCCAAGTTCTGGGCTGAGTGGCCTGGAGGATGGAGCTCCTAGATGTGATGAGCAGAAGCTGCAGCAAAGCAGTAGGACTCTGTATTTATGCAATACTATGACATTCGTGATTTGCTTTGAAAATAACTGCAAGTAGCTGCAACTCAAGAAATGCACAACTGTGCCCTAGAGCTGCCTTTACTTTTCTCAGGGATCACCTCTGACAAGAGGGGAGTTTAACCTGTGTTTTTCCTGGAGTCTTTGGGCCGGATACCTGTGTCTGTACTGGTGGTAGCCCCAGGCAGGCAAAGGCTGTGAAGGCTGTTTGACATCTGTGGGATGTAATGATGAGCTCATGGAGGAAGAACAATTGCTTTGGCTTTCATTGTGTCCTTCTGGATTTTTGTTCAAAAGTACAGCTACAGGATGCTCGTGGAGGATTTCTTTATTTCTTTCCTTCTTTCTTTGTCTCTTTTAGTGTCTTGAGACATAACTGTTTAGCAACAGACCTTAATAGAGTGGAAAGTAACAGCAAAGAGCAAGCAGAGAGAGGTGAGGTGAACATGAACTGGTTTCCGCAGTCTTTGACAGCTCATCTGGTGGGAATAATGAGTAATTTATGTAGCATTCCCCACTTCAGATTATCGAGTGGCTAGACTGAAGCTGGGAAACACTCCAGGTCCAAATCAGATACAACAAAGGGGATATTTGTAGTCCTTTGTGTATTGCTTTCTTTTACTCATTTTTATTAATTTCCTGATACTGAGAGTATTTGGGGGGGTGGGGGAGGGAAGACAAAGTTTCACATCCCACACTCTGTCCTTGTGGTAGTCGCTCAGGGTGTTGGGATCAGCACATTCATGGCAGGTCTGCGAGGCTGCACTGTGAGGTTTGGATGAGATTCGGCATCATGTCCTCTGCTCTGTGTGCCAGTTTGGCCAAATTTGGAAGAAAATATCTCCTGAGGGAAAACAACAGGTTGCCACCACCCCTCCTCCTACCAGGTTTGGGAAAAAGAATTATTTTTCCTCAGAGGAAAGTGAAAAAGATAAAAACTATTTATTTAACAGAACACACAGAAAAGGATAATAATGCTAAATAACAAAATCTCTCGCTGTGGAGAGAAACCTGGAAAGATCTCAGAGTCCCTCCATAGGTGCAGGTGCTAGTGTCTATATCCTCCTCCTCAGGGATGTCAGGGGGAAGGCCCCTACTGGGGCCTGGGAAGAAAAGTCTCCTGGTGTGCTCCGATGTTGTGAAACTGTCCTGAAGAGAAGAAGAAGAGAGGAAAAAATTCCAAAAAAATCCCAGGAAAACTCTCTCCGGAGAAAAGAGTCGAAAGCAGGCTGGAAAGCGAGTGTACTCCACTCCCCACTGCCGCCGAGTATATCCCCAGTAGCCTGTCTGTCCTTGAACACCAACTTTGTTTTTCAAAACAAAAGTATCTCAGTTTTTTCTTCCCTCTCGCAGGCTCAGTTTAAAGGCACCAGAGCCAGCCTCCAGAGCAGACGAAATGGGATACATATTTCATATCATAATGTTACCCCGGGACACTCTGCCACAGAATCTGTCATGTCCTTGATGGAGCCCACCACTGATCAGTGAGAAGAAACTGAAGAAATAAAGTTATTTAGGTTTAGTTTGCCAGTAGGGAAGGGTCACTGTGAAGTACCACCGAATCGTTTGCTGGTTTACAAGCAAGTCAGTGTGCCTCTTCAGATCCAGACTGACACTCAGCTAGTCCTGCTTTGTCCCAAAATCTGGGCTGCCAGAGGATGGCTGCCTCCTTGCTAGAAAGCACAGCGAGGGCAAAACTGGAGTCCCTGTCCCTGCAGTCTCAGCCCATACAGCATTTCCTCCCCAGCTGTTTCTGGCAAACAGCCTGAATTTGTAACTTGGTGGCTGTGTGTGCAGTCCCGTCTCACTCACGGAGTCAGCACTGCTATGGGTGTCTTGTCCTGCCCTAGGGAAGGATGAAGGTCAGAGAAGAACTTGGCATGGGGTGTGACTTCTCCCAGCTGGCCAGGGCATGCTGAAGACAACTTCTCATCTTGGAGCAATTCAAAGAAAGGCAATTAAATCTCAGTAAATTCAGAAAACAGCATTTTTCTTGAAGAGCTCCAGAAAAAAATCTAATGGAGAATGTGGTCCAGATGATTCTAGATGCTGACCCCATCAGCTGCTGCCTCCAAAGTGGTCATCCCAGCCTTATCCCGCCTAGCAGTGCAACTGCTCTGTGTAATGGAGACACTTACGTGGGTCAGGATGATGCTCTGTGTCCTGAACATGCCAGAGGAGCTGGGGTGACCTGTTCAGACCCCTGGGAGTGCTGCACTTGCTTGAGTCCTGCCTGCCCTCCTCATGCTTTGAAGGGTTTGTGCAGCTGGGCTCTGGTTGCCTAAAGACAAAAAATACACAGTAGACTGGGAAATGTCTCCTATTCTGTAAAACCTAAACAAACCATCAAAATCCAAATAAACATCCTAGAGGCCTTTTCCTACTGCAACTATTCTAGTACAAGGGGTTAGGATAACTTTTGTTGGTGGGGGGGAAAAAGGGATGCTGGCTGGCAGTATATTTTGCCTGTTTTGCTGCTAATGTAATCACATGCTACCCGTAACGGTTAAGGGCATATCACCTTACAGATTGTAAATAACTTTTTTGGGTAACCATTGAACAAATTTAGATGTGTCCTACTTACATGATTCACATGAGCTAGGATTATTGGAAGTAGTGTTTCTTTTCCATTGGAAAACTTTATAGCAAATGTAATGTTTCTGTTAGTTTCTGAACATGTATGTTCTTGAAAAAAATATGCCATCAATTCCTCTGAACCTGATACTCTCCAACTGCAATCCTTTTACGCCATTGCATCTGTCTTTTGTAGGCAACATTACTCGCTCTGCTTTTATACTAGTATGTCTAGAAATAGAATTAGGTCTTCTACCTCCAGTCAGCATTATTCAGCATTAATCCTCTTTGGCAGAGGGAGCAGCCAGCTCACTGCCAGATGCTGGCAGGTCTCTGCGAAGCACTGGAGTTGATGTCAGTTTTAGAAGTTGAAAATGCATACAGTGTTCAACAGAGAAGTGTCATAAGTTTCTTTAAGATGAGTGAGCACACTTAAAATTTAAAGCAGCTCTCAGGATGGGCCCTCTGTACTCCCATGAGCATTTAATAGCTGCTAAGAGAGGAAAACAAAAGTGAATAATCTATTTTTTCCGTTCTTATGGCAATTTACTGTGCTAGCATTGCAATATCTCAATTTATCTGAAAAATGGACAAATTGCTCACCTGGACACTCCACCACGGAGTAATGAAACTTATCTAATATTCTGCAATGATAATGTTGTAATTGTAGCAACTGCCATCAAAAGGACTGAAAGTATTCAAAGGAGAAGTTGTTATTCTATTTTTGTGAGTGAGGGAAGTGAAACAGAGAATGGTGATGACCTGTCAGGGGGGCAAGTGGCAGGAGCCAGGCTTCCTGACACTCCCTTCCTCTCCTTCGAGGCATCAGGTGTGAAGTCAGGAGGAGCAGTAGGGACACTGCCATAACACAGGAGTCTTCTTGTACCTCTTCAAATACTGTGGCTCCGTAAGCAGCACGTGTCTGTAGGATATTGGCTTGCCTGTGTGCAGGGGTAGCTCCTGCAGAGCCTCCTTGGGGGTTTGTGGGTGAGATCAACTGAATTTTCCTTGCTGGATCAGGACCAGGTCTGTCTATCGTAAGAAGAGAAATATCCGTAGTTCTCTCCTCTAGAATCTGCTATTAAGATTTTCTTAAATGCTGTTGCTTATACATGCTTCCTCACCTTGTTCTCCTTTTATCAATATAAATCTACTTTTTCACTCCTTTTAAGCAAAAGGCTAGTATTTCTTTCCATCCTACACAATCTAAGCCTAGAATACCTGCAGTTAGCTTAAACACTACTAACAAAACCTCTACATTTTACAAAGAGTTGGAGGCAAGATGATGTAAAATTCAAATATATGAAAGCCAAACTAGCCTTTGGATAGCTATGGATAATTCTTTCTGTCCCATAAAAGACTAGTAGTTCATACTGTTTTTCATACTTTAGTTGCTGGGATTTCATACCAATTATGGTATTTATTTAAAATAACAAGCTATGTGAGTCCATCCAATTTCCAAGAACCCCATTGCCACAGTTCATTACAAGCTATGATTAGTGGCAGGATTACATTGTTAATGTCTGCAGGTATTCTGAACATTAGACCTGCCTTTTGTGTGTACTTCTCCTTTCTGGTTACCTGGGAGTTGTCTGCTTATATTCTATCACCTCAAATCTTTACCAACCAGAAATAATACACTTGTAAAACAGACATGCTGCTCTGTTACAGTGAATCAATGGCTTTGCTCTCAGTCCTCTTTCTGTTTGTTATTAAAAATAAAAGGTTTTCTACATACTGCATGAGTGTTGTTGCTGATTAAAAGTTTGCATCGGGGTTTGAACTGAATCCTCAGCACAAGAGTGAAGGTAAAAGTTTGCTGACAGCTTGCAACCTTATGGCACGTTTCTTTGAAGTTGGAGGTGAGAGGAAGACACAATGATGGATCTTGGTATCCTTTTAGAGAAGGATTGGGTGCTGGACTAGAGTTTGGTCTCCAGAAGACTGAGTTTTATTTTCTAGTGCAAGCTGGTGTTGGCTTAGACTATGTTCAGATGCTTAGCTGAATTTTTGGCCAACTCGTGATATAGATCTGCTGTTCTGATTCATTTGTAACATCCCTAGAAAATGGCTTAACTTTCCCACTAGCCCATACTTTCATTAAGAAATCATGTACTTAAACAGGGTTTACAGCCAAAACTTATGGCTCCAGTTTCAAATTCTACAAGGAGAAGCCAGGAATAGTGAGGTTTTCTGTGGCTCCTCGAAGGTGTCGGACAGCCCCTACAACCCTGCAACAGCCTCAGAGGCTTGTTAAACAGCAAGGGCTTGTGGTCCTAGAGAATTTGGTAGGTTAATTCACATTAGAAACACTTTGGTGTTTTAGGTGCAGGAAGTGTAAATAGTAGAAGGTTTTTGGTTGTAAGGGACCCTGGAGATCATCTCGTTCCAACCCCCCTGCCATGGGTGAGGATGCCACCCACTAGATCATGAATATATAAGTAGGTATATCTAGGCATGGAGTGGTTAAGCTTTCTTCTTAAATGCAGTCCTCAGAAATGTGTGCACTGCCCCATACAATGGGTAGAACAGTCCCTTCGTGGAGCTCTGAAATACTGGGTTTGGAGTATGGCAGCAGGGGGAGCAGCATTTGCCACACTCATAGGACAGTACTCACGTGACAGGTTTGAGCTGTGACCGTCACCAGAATTTATTTCCAATGGAAACCTAAATTACCTGCAGGTAATCTAAACAGGACACTTGCAGAAGGTTTTAGTTCTTATATTGCTGCAAGAAGAATGAGACAGTTTCAGTTCAAGTGAAAAGGAGCCCTCATTCTGAGCCCTGTATTAACATATTTTTCATTTCATTCTTTCCAAGTTGACCAAACTGAAAGCAATCTGCCTCAAATTTCAGAGTCAAGATTTTGTGCCAAGATTAGCTATAAAGTGGGTCAGCTATTCAAAACTGGTAATTTATGTGAATATGGGATTTGTACCAATTTGTTGTTATCTAAAATGACTAATGTTTCATAAAAACAAATTTCTGCTTGTGGATTGCTCTGAGAGTGGCAAATACTGCTTTTGTACCAACGTGTCACCCTGGCAGTGCTCATGGGTGACTGGTGACTTCAGCCATGCAGGCCTGTCTCCCTCCTTGGGCACTGGTGGTTGAGGTGCAGAAAGGCAGGGTTGCCCTTGAAACAATCCAAGAAAGAACGGGAGTCCTTTCTGGAGTGAAAGAGGAGCTATGCCAGATGGATTACAATGGGTTTTTAGGTCATCTAATGTTGTTCAGGAAAAAAAAAAAAACCTTTATAACATATATTTGCAACCGTAAAGCCCCCCAAGACCTTCCTCAGGGCAGGAGACAGCCAATTATCAGGCTTTTATATGTTGAACTGATCAGTGTAATAGTGAGAGGTCTAACGGGTACATTGAATTCAGCGTTAATACCTCTCCTAGCTGAGCTTTGCCATAGATTTGGTCATTTTGCATCCCCCTGGGCCTGAGCAGGAGCCCACCAGGCACGGGACTGCAGGGAACATCCCCTGCCATGGTTCTCACCCGTGTGATCCGTACACTCTCCCTCTCCCTTCCTTTTCCCATGGCTTTCTGCCCTGGCAGCAAAGCTCCTTGCTGCAGGACAGGCTGTGGGATGAAGCCATCTCCCTGTGGAAGGGGTGGATCCTTGTGAGCCCCTTTTTCAGGGGTACCTGGACTGGCTGGGGTGATTTTCACTAGATTCTAACACGTGGGCCGTGGCAGAGCAGCAAGAAGCAGATGGGTGCACACTAAAAGCAAAGGACCTTTTGGCATGCAGTCATTAGCTGCTGCCGAGTGCATTAGTCCTCTTATGTCTTTCAGAAAGTCATCATTTTATAACAGAAAATTGCTATTTTGTTTCAAGTAGGCTTAATTTCTATAATAAGAATAAAGCCTCTTAATTAGGGTTATGAAGAAGCAGAATATCACGTGCTTAATAGGAAGGGTAGTAGCTGCTAAGGTCCGGGAGGGGGATGGGCTGTGGAGGGGGCGATGGGGCTGCTCTGGCATGGTGTAGGGCATGGCCCTGCACCAGAGCTGCTGCGCGGGTGTCCCGCAGCCCAAGAGGCTTGTGGATGGACAGTAGCTGTGCGGTGCCACTGGGACAGCGCTGGCGAGGTGTGCTTGGCCTTTCAAATCCGTGTGCTGTAATCCCTGCACTTCACAGCCTGCCCGGCACCTCTGCCTTCGGCTGCTGTTCCGAAAACCCTGCTTTTTGCCAGGGGACTGAGGTGGATGCTGTCCAGATTTGGCTCTGTCAGAAAAACAAATTTTGAACATTTATGTTCAGTTGGTGTGATTTTGAGATTGGCTCAGCTACTGATACGACCTTTGTTGCCAGCATCCCGTTGCAAGTGACCAACCGTAGCATGTCATTTCTTGGTCTCCTCTTCATTCACCATTGCCAGTTAATTAAATGACGCTTCCATGTATTTAGTCAAGTCCTCTAATTAACGTGTTCCTTAGGCTGAGATTAGATGGAATGGCTCGCCTCTGGTAACAGCAGGGCATGTTCCAGTGGAACGCGCACTGCCCCCGAGGGGGACGGGAATAGCGAGGGGGTGTGAGCCGCTCTGGAGGGGCGAGAGAGGGGCTGAGAGCGTCCTGCACTCATTCATTGTCAGCCATCACCACCTAGTGGCAAAAAGGCTCTGTCTGGATTCATCTGCTAGCTTAAGTGTCTCTTGAAGAGCTATTTTTGCCTAAAACCCGAATTTTCAAAGAGGGCACTCATTTGCCGGTCTTATCCTGGACTCACACCAGCTTTTATAACTATGCAAAATTTCCTTCCGTGCAGAGAATCACTTCTGCCCACTGAAAACTGACATCTAAACTGACTCATATATGTTGTCTCCTGGACACCTCGAGTGTGTACACAGATAAAATGGAATTGTTTTATTTACATTTTGCTCAGGAAGTGAATCAACCTTTGACATCACCCAGACTCACATACACAGATTCAGCAGCAATCCTGAAATCCAAGGAGATGGGCATCTGTGGTGTAGGTTTTAATCTGCTTACATCAAGAGAATAGAAGCCCCTGTCCGCCTCCCTCCCCACCAAAATAATCTGGTTCTTATAAGTCCTTTAGTAGTGTGCCCTAGAAAATGAGGGCAGTGATACTATAAGGTATTGAGGTGGGAAGGGCACCTCCATTTCCTCATTAAAATTTTAGCAAAACTAAAAAGTTACTGAAGCCCACTAAAAGAATAAATGGGAATAGAAACTGTATTGCTTGTGCTGGTCCTTTCTTTAGCACAGGCCATGATAATCTATTTCAACTGCCTTGGTTGTGTCTTCATTTTCATTCTCCCCACCCACGCTTCTAGAATCTTAAACTTATGCCTGTCCCCTGGCAAATGTTCCTTCTTGTTCACTTGGACTCAGTCTTTTGTCTTCTGCTTGTTGCCCCCATCTGCTCCCTTGGAGGGGAGTCTACAGGTGAAATCTGGATAATGTCTGGCAACAACATTTTCTTTAGAAAGGGACTACAATAAAACTTGTCACCAACAGCTCATTGTGCTCACTGTGGCAATTAAATTAACTGACAATGGAGGTATAGCTCCTTTATTTGGTGGTTATTATTCTTTTAATTTCATTATTTCCTAATGGATAAAACGTTTAATGCCCTTAAGAAGTACATTGGCAAGGTGTTTGCTGGCAGAGCAGTCTCCCTCTGCCCCATCACTGAACTAGATGGCTCCCAGCATGGCTGAAATACTCCTCTGCCTCTGGGGGACAAGAGAAGGGTAGGATGAGCTCGTGTGTGCTCAAAAACTGCCCTTTGAGATGGTCCCTCTGTACTTTTAAAACCCTGTTTTAAAGCAGCTGTGTGCAACAGAATTTTTCAACCTATCCCCATGCCTTCCATTACCCCAAATCTTCTTAAGGTTGGTGGGGAACCCAGGCAGGCTTGGGGAGTGCACAGCCGTGCTGGCAGCCACAGGAGAGTCATGGCTCCTGTCACAGAAACGGGTTCAGCTCTCATAAATCCAATTTGCTTCGCCTGCCATTGCCAGGCCTTGGGTGACGCCTGATCCATCCCTTGGTTCCTCAGGCTAATCCCCACAAAAGGCTTCTGTCCGGGGGTGGCCCCAGCACAGCTTGGCACGAACACCATGGCATACCCTGGCAGCATGCAAAACCAGTGACTTTCACGTGCTCTCTTGAACAGGTGCCTGCGCAAAGCTCGAGAGGGTGGGATAATTAAACC
This sequence comes from Falcunculus frontatus, assembly GCA_013398115.1. Classification (NCBI taxonomy): domain Eukaryota; kingdom Metazoa; phylum Chordata; class Aves; order Passeriformes; genus Falcunculus; species Falcunculus frontatus. The sequence goes on along the minus strand of VZRV01006682.1, from coordinate 205,404 downwards.
ATGCCATATTTAGGAGGTCACCTCTATAGCCTGGATCTCAGAAGGATTGGTAGGCAAGGCAGGCTGACATAGAAACAATTACAGGCTCACTGCTGGGAGAGTTTCTTAGCGTAAACCTTGCGGATTTGGGACAATGCTGGTTCACGATAAAATACTCCTGTTTTACTGTCTGCTTTTTTTCCTCCCCATGAGAAAAAGTTTTAAAAGTATCTTCAGAGCCTACTATTTTCTGCAAGGGGGAAAATCTTATGGAAATTTGCTATAGATGAATATGTTCTGTGGTGCCAAAAGTGATTTTCAGGGAAAGGTGTGTATACGATTCCTGAACTAGCTTGTTGGTAGTTTCATTTTGAAAAGTTTCTTGGGGTTTCTCTCCAATAGTGATAGAATATTAATATAGAGTAAAATCAAAACAAAACCAACCTCCAACCTTCTTTTGGTCGTTTTCTTGACCCTCTCCTAGTGTGCACACCTGAGCATGTATGTGTGTGGTTCATATGACCAATATTCAGCCTTCCTTCTCTTACAAAAGTACCCTGACAGTGCTGGCTGGTGGGAGATCAGAAATCCCTTCAGGAGCAGAGATCTGTGACACCTGCCCGAGCTGTACTTCAACAAAGAGCAAGTACCATGCGTGTAACATTTTTTATGAAAATACTTCTGAAATGTAGGACACTCAGCCAAGGTTACCCTTGTTCTGCAGCTGAGGGGTGATGGGCTGCAGATGTCCTCTCAGAAACACAGCCCTCTGACCTCTGGTCACTCCACCACCTGTTTGCCAACAGGCACGAGAGGCACGAAAGGCGACAGGCAGACTTGTCACCTGGGCAGTGTAAAGCCGGCAGGACCAGTGGGAATGTGCCACCTTAGTGCAGCAGCTGCCCACGGGCTGCCACAGAAAGCATTTTGCAAGTGTCTCTGGTGCGATGCGGAGACTTATCAGCAGGCTGAGGTTCAGGGAACACGCCTGCTGCATGAGCCTTCTCTCGTGTTGAAGGAGGTAGAAAGGAGGGAGCTAGGGAAGCAGACAAAAAAACCAGCAAAGTTCTGTAAAGGAAAGCACTGCTGTGGGAACCGGCTGCCAGGCAGTGGTCTGAGAGTCCGGCAGAACTGCCAGCACCCATCCAGCTGCCATCAGTCACTGAGCAGAGACAGGAGGGAGCAAGGACTGGGAGCACACAGAAACCCCCCACTGCTGACAAGCCCCCCCTAGCACAGGTTCCCACTGTAAGACAAATACGCATGGCTTGAACAAATACTGTGGACAGAGCTTGGGGAATTTCTTGGAAACCCTAGTGCTAAAGTCTATTACTTTGAAATTAGTAATTAGGCTGCAAAATGTGTGTGTAAAGCATGATTTAAGGACCGAATGTGTTAGGCTGTATCTATGCTGATGTTTTGTAGGTCAAAACCCCTAAGAAACAGCAGGCAGTAATGAGGCCCCCATCCTTTCACTGCTGCCTTATGTGTGACTCTGGCTGTCCCTCATCTCACACCAGCACACACTAAATTCCTCCAACCTGTCACATTTATCTTTAAAAGTGACTTCTCTAGGAAGTGGAGTATCTCTCTTCCTCTTTCCCTCCCAGCTCAGAAGAACCTCTTCCTCTTTCATAACATTCTAATGAACTCCAAATCTGTTGTATATATTTTTTTCCATGATTTTATGAAAAATTCAAGCCAACTTTTACCTGCTTGCAGTGAGAGATACTAGGACTCACACAGCAAGAGGGGAAAGGCTTGTCAGACCAATGACTGCATTTAATTTATGCTGCTTGTTTCTCTTTCTCCTTGGAGAGATGTACAAATGAAAATTCAAGAGACCAGAATAAAAAAAGCATGGCTAGATAGAGGGTGGCATTAGCAACAAAATGGAAAAGGACATTTTGTTTGTGTTGCAGCAGAATCTATTTTTAAGAGCTTCATGTAGTAAAATCACTTCTGGGATTATTTTTTCTAAAAAACAATAAAAAATAATGCCCATGCTCACTGCAGAGAGCACTAAAATAGTCCACTCCAGCCACTTCAGACAGGATGTATGGAAACAACCAGCATTAGTCTGAGGTAAGAACAAATAGAGGCAACTATCTGATGACGCAGAATACAGAGAGAGAAGAGCTGGATTTTGCTCAAGTAGATTGAAAGAGCCAGTGGCATTGGAAGGATTATTAGAGATGATAAAAATGACAGTTTGTTTGACCTAGTAACTGCTCTAATTGGTGGCCATCTCTTTGAATATGAATATCCCATTGAATATTTGCAGTAACTCTCCTTGAAACAAAACAAATGTGTTCAGATCTCTGGGTAGGGGGAGGCTGTCATTACTACTGAGTCAGAACTGGGGGGAGGGATCAGATGTCATAATTAAGTGCTCTAAAAACATGCTCTCTCTTCAACTGGCAGGAGCATCTCAAAGTGATTGTTTTTTTCTCTGTATAGCTCTAATTAAAGGTCTGGGTTTCAATTAGTCTCTTGTTTTCCTGGCCTATAATGTCACATGCCTGTCAGAACATTTTGTTTTAAGCAAAAAGCTCACCTGTAAAGGCCCAGCCAGTACACATACTGCTCTGAGATATTTTTAGTTATAAATGAGGTGGGATTTTAAAAATTTATATGAGAATGAGGCATCCAGGTCCTACTGAAATTCACTTTGATGTGAGCATACAACCCACCAAGGTACCTTCAAAGCGTCTCAAAGGGCAAAATGTGGTAACTGTGCTTCAAATTCATTTTCAAAGGTGAGCGGTCAACTTTGTCAGAACACTTTCAGATTTAAAAAATATTTTACAATTGACATTTCCTGACTTCAGAAGTCCCCACAAGCTAAAGATGGTTACACTCAGCCTGGTGCAGGTACCTATTCTTCTCAAATGTTGTTTCTGCTAATGAGACAGGAACCTGGTTCCCCCACGGGAAAACCTCTCTTTCCAAGTCTAACCAGAGAGATACCTCATGAAATTATGGCTCTGCCACTGGCAGTGTGTGAGGGAGACACCATCACTGACATTCCCTGGGAGCCCCTCTGCCCTTCATTTCCTTTGCCTGACCCTTCCTCCACTTGCCCTGCCTCTGCTTTGGGCAGGTTATCTGACCCTGTGGGTCACCTCAAGAATGATTTTCAGGCACCATTACAGGAGGAGAGCAGCAGGTGACACGTGTGAGCTGTGCAGGCAGGATGGAGCAGCTGTCTGAAGGTTAATTTGTATTGCTGGGAAGGGTCACAACCCGACTTGACTGACGTGAAGTCTTTATCTGAGGGATAAACCAAAGTCCAAGGTGCTGCTGCTTGGCTTTTTCTCTGATGTTCCGGAGGCTTTTGTAAGAAACAATGTATCTGGCAGAGTGAAATGACACAGTAACTGAGAAATATATCTTTATTATTAGAATGTTTATATTCTAAAAACTTTTATCTGGGATTACAGTACAATCCAATTTCTTTCTAATTAACTAAACTGGCATTTGTTTAGCAAGTAAGTGTAAATTAAGCTTTGAAAAGTTTAAAAACATGCAACTTCTCTTACTCTTTTCCTCCTCCTCCCAAAAAGGACAACTTACAGTCAAAATTTTGGCATGATAAATAATAAAATAAACATCTCATTTGTGAACTAGTAGTTGCACTTAACTTTGGTGACTAACAGAGTAGATAGGCATTTAAAAATAAAAATATTCTTTCAGTGTCAGGTGGATAAAGAAACAGATTAATATATTTTACTTTATTATCTTTCTAACATTCACCCTTATTATCTTCAAAAAAGGTCATTTTTTCAGGTTTGTGGAAGGATGTGGGAAGCAATAGAAAACAATTCAAGAATGCTTCAATTGTAGCTTGCCTATAAAAGTTGTTGTAACACACAATCTGACCCAAGCCCATGCAACACAATGAACAACTCCTTTTCACCACACACAATGCCTAGCATAAGGCCAAGTGTGGCCTTGTGACAGAGTTAAATAAATATTAAAATATCATTACAACCTAAGTACCTGAATTGGTTTTACACTGTGACTTTCTACTGAAACAGTGTTGAGAAACTTTTAAACATATATCTGATCGCTCCATATACACTATTTTAAATAAAAGTAAGGAATAATACTTTCTTCACTCTGCTACTTTCTGGGAGCTCTGTACACTGACAAATGTATGACATCTGTAATTACCTGATCCTGGCTGACTGACTGGTCATCTTCTGCTTTAAAAATATTGCAACTCGAGTGCTTATTGCAGCAGTAATCATAGTGATACACTGTCTTTTAATACTCAGTTCTGCTTACAGACATAGTTATAAAAAATGAAAAACATTTTTCACAAATCTTTGTACACATACTGTAAAAATCACTTTCCACATAAACAATTTACATCTGTTAGGAGCGTTTAAAAAATAAATCACAAAGACCTGTCTCACCTATCCTTTCTTTTTCTTGAAAAAACAAATCTCATCAGTAACATCATCAGGATGTTCCTATCTGTAAACATGGCATGAGGATTCATGTTACCAAAAACTGTACACACAAAAAATCATCTTGATAAATAAATTCTCTGATAAATAAGGATCCTTTTAATTGGCACTAACCAGTGTAAACACACGCATTCCTGTTCTGCAATCATCTCTAACTTAGTTCAAAGTCAGTGATCTCTCAGCCCTGTAAAGACTCTTCAGAGATAAAAATGTGAAGGATTTGGGTTGTAATCATGGCCATTTGGGCCTCTCATGCCTGAGATCAAGCACAGGCATTGAACACGATGCCATGCAATAACACGCTGCTTTAGCCTGTCACTTGCTGCACCACAGCTGACAACCTGCTGCTGGCACTTGGCACTGAAATTCCTCCTCTGGCCCAATCTGGCCTGTGCTTGCCAGGGCAGCTTCTGGTCTCCTTGCTAAGGGACACCAGAGGAGCCCAAACTTGTACCAATAGACAACGTGGCTGCTGGCAGAATCAAGTGGTTTAATGTATTTAATAAAAGATGGAAATGTGTTTATAGCCAAAACCCCAGGGTAGCAATCTACTGCTGTAAACAGCCTTCAAGCGACTTTGAGTAGGCCTTTTGCATCAAAGTATATCTGTTAGTCACTGATCTTACACCTACCTAAACTGAAAGATTGAATATTTAGGTGCCGATTAAATGGATTCCTCTGAACTTCAGCAATAACACAGATGGAAAATAAATTATCAGGCCACATGCTGCCCCTAAAATAATTAAACATACAGCCACAGTACTGCCCAGCAAGATAACTGCAGTCATTTAAAATAAGCTCTATAAATGACTAAATAAATAAATAAATACTTGAATAAATAGAAAAACCTGCATGTAAACTGAATAAAATATCACTTCTTTTATAGCGCCCAAAGAGGGAATGGCATAACTAAATAATATAAATCTTCCATATGTATATATTTCTATATATTATATCTGATATGTTTTGGGATGGCCAGATGGATAGGAAAAAGTAGGATGATTAATTTCATTCAATGTTTGTTGTGTTGAAGCCAAGTTCCTGTGTTACTGTGGATTGCTCGCCATTCCTATAGCGGTTTGGCCTTTTTACCCATCTTTGATTTTGCGCTCGCTTTCCTCGCAGAGCAGATTGGTTCACCCTTCTTTTGTGCTCTCCATATTTCTCTTGGGCAATCAACAGGTTCATAGAAGCATTTCACTGGCTGCAAGCTGGTTTTTTCATCCTTTGCTTTTTTCAGCAAGATCCTTCCTTTTTGAAAAGAATGAGGCTTTGCATCAGGGATGTTATACGAAGCATGTTGACTTCCTCGGCTCCTGAAATTAGTAACAGTGATTATTAATAACTATTATTCAGTCTTGCAAACTGATAGGTCCCCAAAATATCCCAAATCCATACATTTCTAAAGACAAAAATAGTCTTGTTTTACAGAATGAGGCTGCATCTTAAAAACAGAGCTGCAAGATGAATTATACTTCTCGGTACTCAAAAGCATTCTTCACTAAAATAACCCCTACGTGTGTTACTGGGGCACTTTTCAGGCATGTTCATCTACGCTTCTATTCCAATCAGCATCCTGCTGATTTTGGAGTGCTGAGACCTTACTGAGGTCTATACTTGGTGATCTGCAGGGATTTTAAAGATGCACATGGTTCACATCAACCTTCTGCAAAGAATGAACATCCCTTGGTCTTTGGAAGACCACAGAGCACCAGTAAGAGTAGAAAGTAGGTGCAGGAACTGTAGGGACTTCTTTGTGGAATCTCAGTGCTGCCCTGGACTGCACCCAGGCCCCAGGGAGCTGCTGCTGCTAATGGCCAATAGCTCAGGAAACTCCATGCTCCGCCTTTGTGCTGACCACCCATCTAGCAGAACTTTAGCTTCCCTTTCAGGCTTTGATTTAAAACAGAAGAAGAAAGGGGAATATAAAAACTGGTGGGAAGAAGGGTATGAAAGCTTAAAGGCCAAAGTAAGCTGAATTCTTTGTTCTCTCTGTGATGGTTCAAGCCTAGCAAGATTTGCAGAAATTGGTGAGCTCAGGTGGAGTGATGGCAAAGTGCCCAGTGTTGCAAAGGCTGAACCATGCACTCTGCTCTGAAATTTTACATTGAAACTGCAGTTCCACAGTTTAGCTAAGCAAGATCATTATAGTCCCTTTTAACATAATCTTGAAATGTTTTACAGCAGATACATGTAGTGTAACAGCAGAACTACGAACATAAGGCAGCAGCTCATGTATACCCAGCTCCTGTGACTGAAGTGAAGAACAGATGTGCTGATGTACAAGTCAATCTCTTAAAGGAACCCATAGGGCTATTTTCCATAGCTTGTTATTTCTGAAAACCATGTATCTGTAGTATTACTTCTTCTGGGAGTTAAATGATATTGCACACTTGACAAAGCCAGCTTTGGAAAAAGCTCTGGTTACTCAAGTGTGTACAGTGCAAACCCTCTCCTGCTCTTTAGGAAGATGAGAAGGGTGTCATGAAAGCCTGTATTTGTTGGTGGGAGGCAGCGAGGGCCATCTGACATGGTAGGAATTAAGCCTTACCTCTGTAACAGCATTACCTGGTTGGCAGCTTTGCTAACCAGATTTCACTAGGGGGATGTTTTGGGAAGTGAAATGATGTGCAAGTCCAAGCTGGAGCTTGCAGGCAGTGTGTCATCCTGGCGTGGTGCAGGCCTGGGCTCTGACCACTTGCTGGGGTTTAGGAATGACCTGTGTAAATGCACAAGTGTTGGCCACCCCAGTTTACCATCAGTTCTTGGGTACTGTTTGTTACAGTCCATTACCTAGTTGTTGTTAAAAGATGCAGTGTTCTGTTTTTCTCAGATGTTGTCATGATGAAGAAGTTACATCATTTATTCCCAAAGCATACACAGGCATTACTGCAGGTGATGTTAAGCAGTCCTCAGCTGCACTGAATGATGCCATTAAAACCAGAAGGTCAAGATCAACATGATCTGAGGGGCTACCTAAAGGGGCTAAGCTGTATTTAAATTGAATGAGTTTACGGTAGAGAAGACAACTGTCTGCCCCCAGTTCACAGTCAGGGTAAGAAAGTACCCAAGGTGGAGGAAGATGCAGGTCACTGCATGAGAAATGCAAAGCTGCCCCCTCTAGATGTGCGAAATGCTTTTTCACTAAAAGCAGCAGCTCCACAACATAAGTGACTGTGAGAGAGTCTGAACTTCTACCCACACATATTCCTAATCTATTGTGTTACGGAGAATGATCTGTGGTGTAATGGGAAAAAGTCCCAAACTCATGTCCCCACTAGGAAAGGCTGCCCTGAGGAAGGGTGCACTGCCTGTCACTTGGCCAAGCAGCACGTGATGCTCCAAGCCACCTGCTGGGGCTCATGACCAAGTCACAAAGACATGGGAGACCAGCCCAAATTAGTTCTGCTGCTCCCTGGACAGCTGCTTGAGTAACCTGAGATTGTTAGTACCCGTGCTTTGTCAGGGCACTTGTTTGGTTATATGATTGTTACTGATTATATGACAGTAACTGATTGTTACTGTCAGAAAATGACAACTGTCTCTCCTACCTATAGAATGTTAAAGATATTTTCAACTGAAACTTGGACTGTGTTTGCCAAAGAGATTCAACTCCTGTAGCTTTGCAATAGGCTATTATAGTCAGCAGGAAGGAGTAATTTCTTCAACAGAAAATTAGTATTCTTTATTTTCTTTGGAGAGTATCTGAATTTAGTTTTGTTTTAGCAGAAATCTGTTTTTCCTCAATTACATGACATAAATATAGACCACATGCAGGTACAGAACCTGACCAAACCCAGCCTATGAGGTAAAATGCAAAAGTAGAAATGCAAGCATGCAAACTTAGTGTATTTAAGTAAAAAAGGAGATATACATACAGGCATCTGGGTTTCTTATTTAATGAAATGTCTGTAAACTGCAATGAAAACAAAACCAGGTTATTACTATTGCATTTTCAAGTAATTAAAGTACAAGGATTAAAATATACACAATCTTTAAAACCATATTTCCATTCTCACCTGCTGTTAAAACTAGAACAACACTGATGAAAGAAACTGGAAAATCTTCCTCTTTTACAGATTATTACTCTTCCATCTTATGAACATGTTTTTAAAATTCATAGTAAGTGAGTTGTTAGTGCCTGGATTTTTCCCATTACTTTTATTGTAACTATAATCAAAGTAAATTGAAAGATGTGTGGGCTGAACAGAGATCTTTCACATTAGGTTAAACAGTATGGATACAATGAGAAGTAATTATTGCATTCAAGATAATTAATAAAGGGCAGTGGCTGAATAAACTGTATGAAATTAACTTTCTCCCAGATCCTTTAATTTTTCAGTGATACATTTCCTTTACACAAGTGGCTAGGAAACTCCAACTACAAGCCCTTGCCAAACTTGCAGTGGAGGGTGGAGGGTGAGGACACGAGCATTTCTCTCCCTCTCCTGCAAATCCTGAGACCAGTTAGGGACAGCACAGCCTCAGTGCCAGCCCAAATTTGCATGACTTCATTTTTTGCAACAATTTGCTTCACAGTGTGGAAACACTTTGTCTAGTCCCTCTTTTGGTGGGGGTCAATGCCAGCTCAGCTTAAATCGATCTTAGTACTAAATCGGTTCTTTGTATTGAGCTCTCATCAGAGCTTGTACACTGAGCCTTTGAATATCATTTAATGTAGTCACTGAGCCAAGCAAGTCAGATTTGGCATCTGAAAACGATTACATTCTTGTAAATGTTCCTTCTGTCCCTGGTATTGTCCACATTTTGCAGATGGATTTTTGCCCAGCCTGCCTTTGCTTGTCATCTGCCTTGGTTGGAGTCTGGAGCCATCTCATGGTGTACTTTTCTGTACCTCCTGAAGGTTAGGATGGTCAATATTTGGATGGATGACCTTAGAGGAATGCTGAAGTCACCCAGAAAGCAGGGCAGCTGCCTTAAAAGTTAGAGCCCTCCCCAAGGGATGCTGCTGAGTCTGGCATCATGATAAACACATCCAGAGCAAGAGAGATGATCTAATATTGAGGCCCATCTGTACAGTGCCCCATAATCTTCTCACAGATACTGAGATGTCCTGCACTGGATTTCAGATCATCTACATTTATTCAGGTCTTACCTAAAGCTTGTTGTCTTCCAAGTAGCTCCGGGAACCTTTCTTTTCCACCACTGCATACCTGTTCAGTGCTGTGCATGCTCAAATGCCTTCTTCTCACATCCCAGGGTGAGCAACTACTAAGCACAGGCAGCATGGGGTATTCATTTAAACTGAAATGTTCCTTGGAAGTCCTGTGCCTAAAACTTGTCATATAAATGTAATGCATTGTAGGAAAAATACTGAGTTTAGGTATTAAAAATGAGGGCTTTTAAAGGAATAATGTATTTTAAAAAGCAATGTTCTTTGATTTCTAATCCATGGTGTACAGGCCTGTGGGAATCCATGTACCATTTCTAAGAGTTCCATGATAGGTAATTAATGAAGGCAAGATGATTTGCCAGCAGGCTGATATGTCACCTACAGGGATCCATGTCTTTCCTGAAAATCTTTAGGCATCCCAAAAAGACTGCCAAGTCACATTAAAAAAAGTGTTCATGGCAAAGGCAACAGCAGCAATAGCCAAAGCTGGAAAAAATTTTAAATATCTATTAAATATTTCATTACTCTCTGCTCTCCCTCTACCATCTTTGACTATTACTGCTCTTATGCTCCCTGCTTCTTTCCCTCGTGTAAAGTGGCAGTTTAAAACACAGATAAAACACACCTAAAGAAACATTTCACAAATGCACATCTGCCTGCAGTAGCGATTAGCCCGAGCCACTGAGCCCACCCGTATTCAAACCCCAGTACTTTGGCTGCAGGGGGAGGGTGACAGTAAAGGGAAGGACTCTGCTGGCTTACCACGTGCTCGCTGACGTCGGTGTGGTTGCACACCATCTGCTGGTTTTGGTAATATTCTAGCTGCCTTTCTGCCAGATCCACGCGCTGCAACAGGTTCTCAATGAAGTGCTGGAGCCTGGCTTTCCCCCGCACTTCTTTTTCTGCTGCTTCTTCCAGGAAGTGGTTGAAAGTAACAACTTCTCTGCAAGATGGAAACATTGCAAAGAGGCCACATTTAGATAACGGAAGGGCCCTGGTCTCTCACTGTTTTCAAAAATTACTGGTGCTTCTCCAGTTTTTCACGGTGATAGCCCGTAGTGGCTAATTACTGTCCTTCACCTTTATCAAAAGATTTCAACTTTTTTGTGGACGAAGTGAAGATCTGAAAACCCGAATGCTGAATTTAAATTTATGAGCAGTGGGTTTGGGGTAGGGTTTTTTCACATTATTTGGTCTCTTGGAAATAGTCTTCAGTGGTCCACAGGGTAGAAATATTGTTAAGCATCACCTCTCGAGATATCTGGAAACAGCTGTATCTGCTTCCTGTTTTTTTACTTAACCATGAGAATATCAGCTCTGAAACATGAAGAGAAACAGATGAACTCCCAAATTTATCTTTCCATTTCATCATAATCTTACAACAATCATTTAATGTTGTTTCTGGGGTGGTTCCTAACTTAAAAGAGCTACTGTGACCATTAAACTCCATTTTGGCTGCAATCCTATGAGTATGTCCAAATGTGGTATTATGATCTGGAGCCAGTGGGAACATGGGGGATTAACAGATAATCTACAACTTACAGACCGAGGAATAGATGTGTGGGAAGAGCAAGTGTTAGGTAAGGAGTTTAGGAATGTGTCTAGTCTAGTAACACAACTGGAAGAAACAGACAGCACCAGTGGCCGTGAAAGCTCCCAGCTCTGTACCGAGACATTGCTCATTTCTAAATTCTCTGCATACTATCAGTTTACGATAGTAATCAGGACACCATTTGCACCTCTGACATCAGAGGACTATTTGGGTGAAAGAAGTTTGGTTACAGATTGAAGCAAGTATTACAAAAGAAGACAAATCTGAGCATGTAGGACTTCCCTGGTTAATAAATGCCTGGATAAATATTTCTTACTCTGTCAATGAAGCCAGATTAATTTTTGCTCTGTACAAAACGGAGCGGGTGGGAGTTGGGAACCAGTGCTTGCCAAATGAAAAAGGGCATGATTGCTCAGTAGAAATACATCGTCTGAGGAAAAAGCATTTTAAGTAGAAACTATGAAACAGTTTGTAGCAGAAATAACCTTTCAAAGCTTAGCTTGTTTATAACAAATCCAAAGTTTCTCTACCTTTCATTGTTTTAACTCAGTATAGTTGTGGTTAATTGGTTTAATGTAGTATAATTGTTTCAACAGTGAGCTGCTTTGTACTAAGAGTTAGGCACAAGTGGTCAGCCATGGAAATTCACCATCTAGGATTCAGGCTGTGCCCGCCCGCTGATCTAATGGTAGGAATGAGGTAAAAACAAGCATGTATTGTTTGGACCAAGAACATTAATGAATACTAGTTTATATTAACTCACCCACAAAATCTGGCTTAAGAAACAGAGAGGTAACTTGTTTGTTAAGATCAGCTAATCCATTTCATTTCAAGGCTCTGTACAGTTTTAATGATTATTAATTTGTCCAGAGCAACCTGATACTAAAGAGCCACTGAGCAATGCTTAGGGAGAAGCCAATCTAAACTCATTAAGGTCAATTTTAGGGCTTTTTTGTCATCGCACTTAACAGCACTGTAACTTCTTTGATTTCGTGATGGTTTTGGGTTAATGTAGGAGCAAACTGAAGCCCCTGGCGTTTCATCAGGCTCCTCTTTTACAGGGGACAGGGAGCTCAAAAGCATAGCTACTCAGCAGGTTGGCTCCAAATCCCTCTCCCTTTGGGTAAAGAAGAGCTGTGCGTAGCCTGGCAGGCTTGCCGACCCTGGAGGGATGGGAGAGCAGGGAGCTGCCAGCCTGGGACACCATGGGGATGTCCCTCCCAGGGACACAGGCCGCTTGTGAGTTTTGCTGCAGCAGGAGGCCACAAACATGAGTACCTGGCATTTTTTTTAAAGGGTGATAGTTTCAAGAATGCTAACATTTGTAATTATGTCAGCAAAGGTAATTAAAAAGAATTCATTAATTGCCTGCTCTATGGCATGAATAATCACCAACAGAGTTTTACTTTCCTACAAATATTTCATTAATATGCCATAAGGAGGCCAGGGGGAAGCAGTGTTTTTTTCAGTAAGACCTAGATGACTATCAGGAAGAGAAGAAACTCATAATGTCAATAAATTCCCTAGTATAGTCCTTGCTTTCTAGACTGCTAAAGATAACTTGGCATCCTACATGCCATTATTTGTAGGAACTGTTATTAGCAGCAGTAGTAGCATCTCCATAATTTCTCTCTGTTTATTTGCCTCTGTACAGCCTATGAACCTGCCTTTAATAACTTTAATCTAAAAATTTTCCTATGGGCTGAAATATACTCTGTAAACTCCCTTTGGAAAGAGAGGAGCCAGAACATACCCACGCATTAGGGCTCAGTCACACGCCTTGCACTGATAAGCAGCACTTCTGTTAGTTCAGCTACTTTCTGTTTCCACTTCATTCTCATCTCTCAGAAGAACAAGATCAAGCCCTGAGGAGTGACTGCTAATACGTCTCTCTACTTGTTCCAACACTTCTTCCTCAGAGAGCTCACTCCATGCCCCAGCTATGCCTTGGTTACCTGAAGGGAGTTCCCAGAAGAATTTTTACCCTCCTCCCACTGTGAACAATAGGGAAATGGTTCAAAGAATTCATGTAGCTTCCTGCAGCTGCTGTTTATCTGTGTAATTGCTCTTCTTGTCTCTTGTAGTTTGCCCAGATTTTTTCTTAGCCATACTGATGACCCTCTCCCTTCAATTCTATTTCTACATATCTGTGATGATTTTTTGCTTATGTTCTTTACTTTCAATTTATTTCTCCAGAACCTCTGCCAAACTTTTGAGGATTATGTAATAGGATTTGTGTCTTTCACTCTTTTTTCTTACACTTGTGGAAAGATGGATGTTCACAGAGGTCTGACACTACTCTTCCTAAAGTCAGGGGGGAAGCTGAGGCTGTGAATATTGTGGGGCCCACTTGGTAGAGGCATAAACCAGAGCACAGCAGCATGGGCCCACTGGGCTCTGTGTCTTGACAGCACAGCCTTGTCAGCAGCATTCACCTCAAACAGGAATCATTTTGTTAAAGCCTGGCTCAGATCTGAGGTGTTGCCCTTTCTAACGAGAGGTCTCTGCTACCCAGCACTGACTATTCTACATCTGGAGCACTTCTGTTACACTGAGAAAAGGTTACATGGAGTTATTAACTCCCCCTGTGAATGCCTCTGCTCTCAGCATCATCTCTTTACCGCTCTGCTCCTCTGCCCAGCAGACTTTTGGCCCTTTCACCCAGTTCTGCACCCTGGCACTTGCTTATAGGGGTAAGCAACAGATCCTGCCACTACATTTTCTGAGTGGTGTAGATGATGCTCGGTGCAGCTTAGATCTCTTAAATTTCAGTAATCTCATCTGTTCATAGTTTACTATACCAAAACTAAGGTATATTGTATGCCAAATGTTTACAGGGCTGTGACTGGGCAGCAAGGAGAAGGGTAGGTTTCTTGCTTTGTCTTTGGTGGTGCTCCTGTCAGACAAAACCTTTCAGGAAGAGGGAATTGCTCCTGCTGCGCAGAGAGGAGAGGGTGTATTGAGCTGCCAGCAGCAGGGTGAGGCAAGTGAGAGGGAAGGACAAGGGGGATGCAACCTGGGAGGTGTCCAAGAGGAGCAGGAGATGCCTGTACTGCCAGAGTGTCAGAGAGGAGCTCTTCCCAGAGCCAGAGGAGTCCAGGGGAAATTTACTGCAGTACAGCAGGCACCTCAGAGGTGTTCAGCTGAAAAAACAAGTGCAGGGTGAAGAACTCACTCTAAGTAAGAAAGAGTTGCTGCCAAAGCTTTTATTTTAATCTTACTCTGCCAAGGAGTTAACCTGTTCCAGTTAACCAGACTTAAGTAGTTTGGCATTTTGCATTCCAACTGCAGCCTAGCCCAAAAACTTCTTTATGGAGGCTGTTACCATGAAACAACCTGAGATGTGGTAAATAAAGTTATAAATCATAGGCTGACTAGGTGACATTTATTCTTCTGCCTTTACCACTAGATTATTCAGCGCTCCTTTAGGATGAGCGAGCTGCAGCTCTTGTTTACTGGGGCAGTTGCCAGCACATGGATCCTGGGATATGCTCAGTATTTGTATGACTTTCAGCAGCTAAGCATGTGATACACTGAGTAGATGCAGAGGGTGGGACAGCTCCAGCTCCTTAACACCTGACAAGAAGGGCTAATGATTTCTCACATCGCAACCAAGCCCTCCCACGGATGCATAGTACTGGCCCCAGGACTGTGCACAGCAACACTGACACCTGCAGCTGCTCTGGAGGTGGAGACAAGCACGAGGCTCCATGCAGATTCTGCACCCAGTATCAAATCACTTTAGAGAATTACTGTTAGCATAACTCTGCCTAAAATCAATAGAAAACCAAACACATTATTTTACCTGAAGGTGGGAAAATTCCTACCACAGTAAGTAGTAAAGTGATTTACTTGTCAAAATATTTAAAATATATATATTCATTAAGTATTAATTCCACTGACCTTATCCATCACCCAACTGATGTTTTTGCCTGAAGGCTGCTGTTATTCATTAGGTTGTGGTTTCACATTCCCACACCACTAACAGCACATTTGATTTAAGAGGTTCACACCTCCTCCCCCCAGAAAGTTATTGCACCCATTCAGTGGGCTGTGTTCTAGATCTGAGCCCCGAACTTACTGGAGTGACACTGAAGATTAAAAGCTTTATTTCACAGAGCCATTCTGTGGGACATTCATGCTAGGCTTAAACCTGTGCAGCTGCATGGGGGGGAAGTAATCTCTCGAGTAGGAAGATAAAAGAAAACAGGAAAGAGGGAGCAGGATTACCTAAAACTGAGGGTGGAAGAACAATGTGTAATTGCAGTTGTACTCTGCTTAAAGCAAATCAAAATTGTTTTGTTGTACAACTGAAATTCCTATTTTAAGGAAAGCTGTTTTAAATCACAAATTGCAGTGATCTCTAAAAGCCAGCTCTTAATGCCATTGTCAAGATGCTGTCTGTGCAGATAATTTCATTAATTGCAAACTTAAGGTGAAGCCACTGGCAAGAATAACTACTGCCCACCACAGCTATTCTGAAATAATCCCTGCATTCCAGGCTATGTCCAGAGCAGAGGCATGACCAGTCTCAAAACAAATGCATTAGACTGGTTAGAGAAATTACTGTCAGAGATATGGCAAGGTACAACATTAATGATCTTACTCTATGATTAGGAGACAAAGTGAAAGTGTTTAAGGTACCACTGAAGGTAGATTCCAGCCAAAGATCATCACTTCAAATGCTTACCCTGTTTACCAGTTTCAATTTCTTACATAACATCTAGAAACAAGCCTCTCAGTGTCCTCCAGAAGTTAAGTTCATTGCTGGTTTTTGTTTCAATGGTTTTCTTGATATCTTATTCAACAAAGTCTTACGCCCTTTGGGCATGCTTCTATGTTATCTCTGAGATCACAATACTCATTCTGAGTTGCATTTTCCTTCATCAAACATTGAATAATCCCTTTCAGGGCACATTTTCTAATTAAATCATTCCTTTGCTCAGCAGCTCTGTGCTTGAAGTAATACTATTTCAACTATGTATTAGTACAGTCAGTATTGTACCTCCAGCTGTCCTACCCCTCAGTACAGTTCACCTCCACGAGGACCTCACACCAGTATCACAGCACCTACCTGCATGCATATTGGCACTGCCATTTTTGTAAGGAAACAGGGAGAAAATGTAACTAAAAAGATATCTTCACTTCATCTCTGCCTTTCTTGGACTGCTAAAGGCTTTATTTAAAACAAATGAAAAATCATCAACTGACAAGCCTAAAGAAATAACCCTACTGATCCTACAAGCTCTTCAAATGGGCAGCCTTGTTCCTGCTGATGGTCTAAATCAACACTCAGGTGCTTCAGGGAAGGTGTTTTCTTTTTTCTCCTGCTAAGAGGAAAAAAAATGCAGCTACACTAGCTCAATACCAATGCTAATTTTAGGAAAAGTTATCCATATTCACAAGATTGCTTATGGAAAAAAAATCCAAAGAAACTGATGAAAGCATTTATTTCTGAAGGTCAGCAAGTATCAAAGCGGTCCCTAAGGGATGCCTTTGACTTTCCACAATCTGCAGTGAGAACTGCTTCTGCAATTTCCATTAAGCAGTCTTGTTTGGCTTTCTAATCATCTGGACTTCTTCCAGAAATCAAAGCCAAAGCTGAGATCCTCCTTTTTTGAAGGACAATGTCTTTTTGGCACACCAAGTAAGTTTTGAACACACAAAAGATTGAAGATGTAGACAGGTCTCAGAGTTTACCAATGGCCCATGAGAAAGCCAGACAAGTGTCACTGTTGATATCAAAGTCATGAACGTCCTTTCTTCTCTCCTCTACTACAGCACACCACCCAGTGCCTCCCTGCTGCTGGAGCAAAGCTAAGTGTCCCAAGAATTTTCAGAGAATCAAATCTGAAAAGCTGCTCTAGAACTATCAGTCCTGTTCTTACAAAGCATTGTTTTATACCTGTCTTCCTTCTCAATTTGCTAATTATACAATGATCTTTCAATTGGAACACCAAACAGTCCACTTTTCTATGACCCCTTGTTATCCCCCAAGATGGGAAATGCAGGAACCATGTGAATGAGAAAAAACCCAACGTATTTTCAGTTTTTCCTAAGTGAATTCAACCTATTCCTACACCCTGCCTACCCTCCCAGTGTCCTCAGAGTAACTTCAGAGGCAATCCTGTGGGGCTGGGCACAGACACAGGCAATAACATATTCTGACTCCCCTCCTCCCCTCTCACTACTCTGGGCTGATAATTCTTCCATCCTACCCACTAGCATGCATCATGCACTTTTACCTTTAGAAATTAACACACTACTGTGTAAGAGCTGTTCACTCATTCCTATTGCTGCTCTTGCTTCCAAGTCTTTTTGTTGAAAGTGGAAGCAAAACCCTAAGGAGCAATACCCTGTACACTCTGTGAAGTCTCTTGTGCAGCTGCCTCTCTTGGTTAGTGTTTCTTACTAGCCAAGTAAACTTCAGCCTTCCCTGTAACACCAGCTTAGGAGCTACCTCATCATTTGTTTATGCATTCACCCTCCTCTTTTCAAGACCAGAATTCTAACAGCAATCATCTGAGCTCCTGCCCCTTTCCTGAGCCTGGCAACGTCCTAGTGTGAAGGACAATGTTTCCCCACTTCTCATTCTGTATTCAGTCTTTTCTGGCCTCAGAACACCAACCAGCCTGAGAGTGCTGCTGGTAAGCAGCCAGCCAAAGAGCAAGTGGCCTCTTCTTGTTCCTTTTCCTACTACAGTTAAAAATCACAACTTTTTCTTTTTAAAGATCAGTGTCCTTTGCCATCCCCCAATATCATATCCATTCTTTCACCCAGATAACTCAACTGTCCCCTTCTTTTCCCACAAGCTCTTTTTTTCTTCTGCGGCATTGCAGAACTTTGGGATTGCCCCACTGAATGGTTTCTTTCTCCTGATAGTCATGTTTTTCCTTTTGAGATCTTAGCCTTGATTTTTAAAAACACATTCTGCCTTTAGTTTGGGGTAAGATTCATGCCACTTAACTTCAGATGTCTGAAATTCTACATCTAGCCTATGACAGCTGCTTACCCAGGTCTCCTGGTAGTCTAGAAAGGGAAGAAGGACCTTCACAGAATAATCCCTCCCCCTCTAAGATACTTTTCTAGAAGAAATAGCGTGACTCACACTGTGAAAGAGCCCAGGAGGACAGTCTGGCTAGATGGGAATACCAAAGCTGCTTGAAACTAAGTTATCTTCATGGCTTCCCTCCAGCATACTTTCAAATCTGCCTCAGCTACACTATCATCTTCAGTTTCACCTTAAGTCCTTCAATCTTCTCTTCCATGAGGATCATCTGATACTTTAAAAATCAGAGTTTCTGTTGAATATCCCTTCAAGGAAGATACGCGTCTCAAAGGCTCAAATCCCACCACCTTTATGTATCCCCTCTTCTGGGAAATCTATAGCACTGCTTCAAGATAGATGGCTCCTACTGATGTGGGAGCCATTATCATCTTTTCTTTCTTGTCCTTAGACTACAGGAAGGAGTGATGAAAGCCCTCCAAACTTCCTACACTGAACTCCTACACCACCTTCCTTATTTCTTGTACGATCAGTGTCGTGGCAACTAGCACTTCTCATCTTCCCTTTGTAAGCTGATGAATTGGTTTAGAGGCATGCCATTACCAAGGCTCTTTATTTCCATTTCTCTAAAATAAGTTGTGTTGCTCTGAAAAGCCTGAAAGGTTTCAGTAAGTGCTGAATAAACTAAGTAGTTCATGTATAAATTATGTATCAGCTATCACTACATTTTTAATGGATGCATCATGAACGTATTTTTAGATGGCTTAGGTTAGTCAGAGCTCTGGCATCTGCATCCCAATTCCATATAAGCGACTCCTGTTTCACAGTTCTGTGTCCATCTAAAACACTAGATATGAACTACTTGGACATGGCCTTTTCAACGCTGTCTCCAGTCACGCTTTGCTGATGCACAGGAGACTATTGCACTCCACAGGCAGCCTGCTGACCATGGTGGGATGGCTTAAGGGAAAAGGTGCTATTTGGTATTCTCGCATACTTCATCCAGACTTATCCACCCATATCTTCTTAAAAAGATAATGCATTAGAGGTGTCGGTGTAAATCAGATTATATGCTGATGAGAGCTTCTACTTGTCCCTACCCCCATGAAACCAGTGGCACAACACAGGCATTAGAAAGTGTAGAAGTTAAGTCACCTGGGAGTCAAGCATGAAAGCCACCTGCTCAGAGAGCTGTCCACTGCCTGGCAGGGGACATGGTCACATGAGCTACAACTCTACACATACAGCGATCTGAAGCTGGTGAGCTCCAGGACCTTTCACAATCAGCAAGCAACTGAGCCATTCCCTCTCTTCTCCCTCAAAGGCTGTCACTCGCGCAGGAGCTGGCCAGCCCTCGCCAAGCCATCGGCTCTCGCCTCCCCACTTACTCCTCTTTCCGGTGAAGCTCCTCCTCGGACTCGCTGAGCCGCTGCTTCAAGGCTGCGATCATCTCCACCGCCACATCCACCTGCCTGCTCAGGGCCCGCTCTCGCCGCTGCACCTCCTGCTTCTTCTGGGACAGCTGCACGAACGCTGCCCGCACTTCCAGCAGCTCCGCCGTCTTCTGGGACAGCTCTTTGGTAAGCTTGTCGATCCGCTTCTCGATCGTTTTGTCCACGGCCTCTACCATCCTGTTAAACTTTTCTCTCACGTGTGCCTCGAAGGAGGCTTTGGAGTCAGTGGCCGGGAGGCCGGGTTTGGAAACCTCGCTGGGAGATTCAGCCGACACATAGTTGGCCAGGTAGGAGCCGGGCCGTTCCGCTGCCAGCTCCCGCGGCTGCCCGCCCTTCCCGCTCCCGCAGGACGCACCGCCCAAGTTCAGGTAGGGCCCCGCGGGCTGCGCGGCGGAGCCGCCGGGGCTCCCCGGGCTGCCCTGGGCTGCGGGCTCCGGCGGAGACACCAGCTCCGCGTCCTTCAGCGGGGAGAACAGGCTGCTCCTGGCCAGGAGGCTGCTCTCCTGGAAGCTGTGGCTGTACTCCAGGTGCACCCGCAGCGAGGAGAGGCTCCGGAACCTGGTGTGGTCGCCGCATCGCGGGCAGCGGAAGGGGAGGCTGACGCTGCCGAGCGGCTCCGGCCAGGGGTGCCCGCCTTCATCCCGGGCTGTCTGTTGCATTCCTCGCCGGGAGGGAACGGCCCGCGTCCACGCCCGACGGGGAACTTGGGAAACTTTCCCGGCGACTCCTCAGGGGTACCCCGCCATCTCCGCCCGGCGCCCGGGGACGCGCCCGCCCGGCGCGGCGCTCCGGCCGCACGGCCCCGCCGGCTCGGCGAGGCTCCC